>JAANYP010005495.1:182500-340457 GCA_020465985.1 Centrapalus pauciflorus | reverse complement strand
CTGGCCCCCCGATAAATAATCACTTCCTTCAATTCCCAATCCCTTATCACCTCCCGGCCAACCCAGAAAATCCTGCTTTAAGTTCATTTTGTACATTTTCGTACTTCCAGGATGTACAGAAACTTAGACTGGATATGGAGCTTCTTACAATGATTACCTTTCTCAATGCCCCAAACTATCTTTTGGCACACCCAGATTCCTTCCGAAAATCCCCCTGTTTTAGTCCCCTGACTCGCTTTTTGTTTCCATATTCGTAATTTGGAGCCTAAATATCCGCAATCAACAAACCAACATTCTCTTCCTTTCAAGCTTCCACACCCTGAGCAGCCTTTGACCATCATCAATGAAATCGGTGACTTAGCAATAGTGGACGTTCCATCATATCGCAGCAATCCTTTGCATACGCTGTTGCGACTCAAGCCCATCGGCTACTACTACGTTTTAGCCTTTTCCGGGGAGATAAAGGATGTCACAATCATAATCCTTTATAAAAGCATCATCGAACGTCCCCCTCTATCTCTGCCTCATATTAAGTTCTTTTTCGCTTGCAGATGGTACTTCAACAAACTCTTAGGATCTGTTATAACTGACACGTTAAACCTGACCACCTTATGTTAAAGAGATTCCATACAGATAGTTGGGTCTCCACACAATTTCAGTGCAAAAAGGACAAGCCGTACAACTTCAAAATCCATGAGTTAGTAATTACGTTTTCATGCTGCTTAAAGCCTTGTCTCGAGGCAGTAGGCCTATAACGTTTTCCTCGCGGCATCAGTACAAAAACAAAACAAGAAAAAAAACAGCGCATAATTTCCCACCTTGAAGCCATCTAGTGTACACCACCAAATCCTCAATTTCCCTCCCTCCGGTAGAGCCAAGTATCGGGCCGATCAACTTTTAGTGGGTGTTTCCTTCAGGAGTCAAATGCGTCTTGCCCTGCTAATGCCTTTCCCAAACAATGGTGCATTCTTCTTCGTTAATATGAATTAATATATTTTTAGTAATGATGAATGCCCGGCAACACGAAACTGCAAATCCTCTTATGGAGAAGGCTCTTTTATAAAACCTCCGGCCAGTACGTGGAGCGCTGCAGGACTTGTCGGGTGCTTGAGTGGAAAGCCAAACCCCACGGCAACCAAGACGGGCAGTTTCTGCACCACTGTCCCATTTCCGGAATGGAAGTGGGGAACATATTACAAATGGACTTTGTTACGAAAAAAATTGCCGAAAACTAGCGTCAACACGATTTGCAGTATGGTGATAGTGGATTAAGATTGACCTAAGTCGGACATTCTTTATTTACCGATTCGAAAAGAAAGTTATTCGCTGGAAAAACCAGTTAGCTCAGATTTTATTTAGTGGACGAGCTAGTCTCTAGCATGGAGTTGCCTACAGTCTATAGTAATGGATCGACTGATAGTCGATTATACTCGAACTTCTGGTTCGGCTTTACAAGAGGTGGTTGGGAGAGCGAGGATCGCAATGAGTACGGGCCTATCGTCGCAAACGATGGCAAAGTGAAAGGGACAATCCTCACTTCTTAAAGACTATGAATCGTTGCGTGGTTAGACTTTAGGTGGCAACTGGTCGAGATGATACACCTGCAATGAAGAGTCAGTTTGTTTTTTTATTATTTTTTTTTTTATAAACAAAAGTACCATTGCAAACAACAAGAAAGCGCGAGTTGAGGGCTGGTATGGTATGAAGGACGAGTTGAGGCACTCCTACCATGTGGAGAGAGAAACAACACGGGGAGGACGCACGACGTTTGCTGGGCCGGCGTATACTTCAAACAAGAAAAAACAAAACGAAAAATAGCAAATTGATCAAGCAAACAGAAAGGGCGGCCCAGGATCGTCAGGAAAGTTTGACGGACAGGGGAACCATAATAACCATCAGGGGCTTTGGAAGGTGAATAAGACTGGCGTTTACTTGAAAGTATCACCTTATGAGGAGGTGTTACTCGTGTGTTGTGAAAAAGGCAAAGTTGGCTCACAGATTTGTTGGGCCATTCAAGAAGTTTTGGAAATAAAAAAAAAGAAAGTTGGGAATCAATCATATCGCCTGGAATTGCCTAAGATAATGTCAGGCATAACCCGGTATGTTAGTGGCGTAATCTTAGGATCATTCACTACTGGAAATGAGGACTGGGCAGATCATTACTGAACGGCAAGTCTAATTGAAAGGCTCCGATAACGTGGAAGAGCCGGATGAGAGAATGTTGGGTGGATACAAAAGATGAAAAAAAAGCTAAGGAGCAAAGAGGGATCGAAATGGTGCTGTACGTTGGGAAGCACAGCTCACCAAACGGTGCAAAATCACACTTGGGAGACGAACGCGGAAGAATGTTAAGAAAATATCAGCAAACTGTTTGAGCAAATAACTTCGAGGACGAAAGTTGGCGTGGTGGAGCCCCATGTGTCAGTAACATCCTCGAAATTTGTAATTAATTGTATGGATGTTTAATTAGTTGTAAAAATCGTAATGTTAAGTTGGATTATATTTTGAGTAACTGTAAAAGTTGGTTGTTTTATTCAGAAATTGATGATTTTAATTTATTAAGTTTATAAGATTATTATTAATAAGTGGTTGAGATGATAAAATAAAGATTTAATCTTTATTTAATGGAATTTAAGAATTTGATTGCTATTTTGATGAATTAAGAAATTTTAGAATTTCTAGTTTTAAATATTTAAGTTAGTTTAGTTATATTGATATTGAAATCAAAACACAAATCAGAAAGTTAGAAAGTTGAAGGGTTAAATTGTCAAAAGTTGAAGTTGGTAAATAAAAGACTTAAACTCTTTTCATATTCCATATTCATCTCTCTCACTATCCTCTCTCTAAAAACATACGGTTCGTGTACTATCAAAGCAAGAAAACAACGAAGACATCAAATTGGAGGCTGAAACTTCAGATTCAAGTTGCCTTGGAGAAGCTAAAACCGTTGCAACAAACAATTTAAGGTAAATAACCCTCTAAAATTTGAGTTTAAGGTTTTATGTTTCGGGTTTTGATGAAAACCGAATCTGAGTTCTATGGTTCAAAATGTTTATGCATGTTACATATTATGATGGGTTTGTGTAAATTAAGTGTTGTGGGAATTATATACAAGATTTCAAGTCTTGATTTTAGCTATAAGAATGATTTTCAAAAGTCCAAGTCGTGGGTTCTGGGTCTGTAAGCAAAATACCGAAACTATATATTGGTACCGAAACCTTGATGGTTTCGGTATAGCACCCAACCGAAACCTTCCCCCCCCCCCTAATATACTGAAACTTTATATGTGTGAGTGTGAAGATACCGAGACTCCATATATATACCGAAACCAAGGAAGGTTTCGGTATTGAAGGAAAACCACTGAAACCATAGTATGCATGTGTACCGAAACCAAGAGGGGTACCGAAACCTTTAAGGTTTCGGTACATATACCGAAACTACATGTAGGTACCGAAACTTGGTACTGAAATTTTTTTTTAAGTTTCAGAAATCTCTTCTTTTTTCAGATTCAATAAAACTTAGACACACACACACACACACACACACACACACACACACACATATATATATATATATATATATATATATATATATATATATATATATATATATATATATATATATATATATATATATGCATCATTTCGGTTGGGAACATTTTGACAATCTCAAATATTGGAGATTAAAAGTATAAACTTCAATATAATTTCAACGGGTTAACGCAATAAATTGAGAAACTTGGCGAGACTCATTATAAAATTAGAGATTGATGGTATTATTAAGGGGATTAATTGGGACCAATGAGACCATTCAGAAAGTGGATTAAATATGAGTTCCGGGTGTCGGTTATGAAATGTTGTAATGCTTATGAATGTACAAATTGATGCCAATTTGTTAAAGAACGCGTAATAATGATATGTTTATCATATGGAAATGTAACAGGTCCCTTGTGGTGTTATTTAACCCACAGTGGGGTACTTGGGGAGTCCGGTTGAAAGCCCGAAGAGAAATAAAATTGCTTAAAGTTTAATAACGCACCCACTGTGAGTACATTAGATTTCGCATGTTTATATCTGTTTTATGTTAAGCTTTGCCTGCTGAGACCTGTTGTTTCATGATTTGTTTGGAATTCTACTAACTTGCGTAGATTTAGATGCACATTCTTACTTGTTGCATGTCCGTTCGATTGTTGTGCATCTAGTGATGGACCGGTGGGTCGCATCGATTACTCTGATGTTACTGCGCTATATGACTTGGAGCTGATCCCTCCTAGGCCCGGTAGGCAGTATGTCATCCCCGATCGTACGTTTGTCTCAGATGGTATGTTTAATGCCGAGCTTTGGGCTCGAAGGGGCTGCGGCTCTGGTCCGTACTTGGTGTACGAAGAGGGTATACGATGTTTGTCATCGGTTTTACTCTTGGGCTTCATAAAAATTTATAAAATGCGTAATCAGTGTATTCACTAAGCATTCGCTTATCCCATAGTTGTTGATGTTTTTTTTTACAGGAAAAGGAAAGTCTGCAGCCGGACCGTCTAGCTAGGTCATTTGTTCAAGTGATTGAAGATTGTCTACTAATCAGAGTGGTAATTGAATAATCGGATTGTTTATATAATATGTATTTGGGATGATTGTAATGTTACTGAGTATGTAGACTTAGAATTGGAACCCTGTAGCACCACAGGGTGTTTGAGACTGTTGTAATATTTTATTTATGTATTTTATTGCTTCCGCACTTTAATTAAGCTTTCAGATCATTATGTAATATTATGTTTGGTGTTTAATCCTGGGTGTTACGTAATTGTGGTTAAATGTGGCAAGGGTGTCACATAAGATAATAAATAAATACATACATATATAATAAAAGAGAACATCAAATGCATACGTGGCGCTTCCACGTTACACCACAAAAGATAAATACAACTTTTTATTTTTAAAATAAAAGATAAATACAACTAATTATTATAAAAAATAAAAGATAAATACAATTTATTATAAACTTTTATTTTTAAATAAAAGATAAATACAATTTATTATTATAAAAAAGATAAATACAACTTATTAGTACAACTTATTATTATATAAAATGATAAATCCTACAACTTATTATTATAAGATAATAAATAAATACATACATATATAATAAAAGAGAACATCAAATGCATACGTGGCGCTTCCACGTTACACCACAAAAGATAAATACAACTTTTTATTTTTAAAATAAAAGATAAATACAACAAATTATTATAAAAAATAAAAGATAAATACAATTTATTGTATACAACTTTTATTTTTAATAAAAGATAAATACAATTTATTATTATAAAAAAGATAAATCCTAAATAGATTTATTTTTAAATAAAAGATAAATACAACTTATTAGTACAACTTATTATTATAAAAAAAGATAAATCCTAAATAGATTTATAAATAAAAATACACTATTAATTTTTAATCTAAACCAGCCTTCTCTAACACCTTTTGAGAACCTTTATTCTCTACATCATTAGACGTCTGCAACCTTATTGTTTTAGGAAAATCCACCAAACCTATTTCACCTCCATCTTCACTGCCTTCGTCGCGATCCCTTCACCTCAATACTTTGCCGCCACTGCATAACTTATATTTGCATTGTGTTCATCGTCAAAGAAAATCAAAACGAATCCATTTGAGATTTAAGAACATGAAGTGTTCTTTGTACCCTCTCTAGGTCTATTATGAATTATTCATCTTCATCACCAACCTAATCACTCTCCGGCCATTGATCAAGCATTTCAATGCCAACGACCTCCTCCAATTCACTGGCGATAATCAAGTGACGAGATTCCTATGATGGGAGACTTTGATGACAAGAGACGAAGCTTTGACTTTCATCAAAAGGTATGCATACCGCATAATATATAATAGGGAGATTTTCATATATATCCTTATAAACCTTTGTTATTACATATATATCCTTACAAAATTCATTATTACATATATATCCTTACATTCCTTTAAAACTCCCTAATATATCCAAATATCTACTTTATAATTATTAAATTATTTTTAAAATATCAAAAAACTATTTTTATAATTAACTTATTTAAAATTTCCTAGATACCCCTCCACTTGTTGAATAAGAAAAAAGAATTAGAACTGAGATTGTTGAAGAATTAAAAAGTCATCTGCTTCCTTCTTCATAGCTTCACAGCTTCACGTCTTCATCCCCATTCTTGGTTTCCGGAGAGTTCCACAACCGGGTCCTCCGACTAGCCAAATAATGAGTGGATCTTCCTCCGGTTCTTCATCCGATTCCACAAAGTAGTATTATAGTTGCACACCTTCATCTTCTCCTACTCCGATATACCTGCACCCACACGTAATTTTAATGTATATACCAACTCCTTAATTCTTCCATATATACGTATACATATATATATATATATATATATATATATATATATATATATATAGAGAGAGAGAGAGAGAGAGAGAGATTGAGACCCTGTTTCGAGCTTAAATGGGAGGGGATTTGGATATCCGGGTAACTTTTTGACAATGGTCTGAGAGGAAACGAGGGTTGAGGAAACCTGGAGGAGGATGAGAGGGAAGTCAGGGAACACATGGTGTTCAAATGACATCTACTTTACTTTTTGTTCATAATGGAAAATGATAAATTGGTAATGGTTTGTTTTTATAAATTGATCAATGAGGTTAGGTGGGTTAATCTGTGAAACAAGAACCCAGAAGCTAGATAAACCATGAAATTGTATGCTTCGGAGCATTATTATGGTGAGATGATCTTTTCACATGTAAATCTTGAAAAAAATGGGAAGAATCTTGAAGAATCAATAATCCCTGTGAATTGGATTTTGATGTAAGGATATATATATATATATATATATATATATATATATATATATATATATATATATATATATATATATATATATATATATATATATATATATATATATATATAATGGAGGTTTAGAAGAAGAGGGTAATTTAGGGATTTACATATAAATAAATTGAGAAAATGATATTTTATGTTTTTTAAAATGATTTAATAATTATAAATTAGATTTTTGGATATATTAGTGAGTTTTAAAAGTTTGTAAGAATATGTATGTAATAAGGAATTTTATAAGGATATATATGTAATAATTGAAGTTTACAAGGATATACATTAAATTTTCCCTATATAATAAAATATACAAGTAGTATGTTATATATAAAGTGAAATCTCAATTTTTATCAATTAAAATTTATTAAATTAGAAATAAAATTTTATTCACGTATTTACGTGGGACATAAACTAGTTTAAATTAATAAAGAAGAGGAATTTTAAATAAATTAGTAAAGAAAATATATAATTTTAATTAAAATAAAAGTTAAATTTTAAATAAAATACGAACAATAGTGAATGTAAATAAAATATTAAAATATAAGTATATTTATAAATAAAATAAGTGTGTTTATAATAAATTAAGTATATGTATAAATAATATAATTATAAAGATAAAATAAAATAAAATAAATGTTGGATTATAAATGGGTAAATAATAAAACCATAGGGACTAAAAGCGTCTCAATGAAAAGGGTAAAAATGTCATTCTTACAAATTTAACGGTTGTGTTGTTAAGTTTAACGGACGAGAGACTAAAAGGGCATAAAATTAGCAAAATAGGGATGAAATTTAACCTTATTATGGTTAAGGGACTGAATCCGAATAAACCATCAAATCACGAGGACCAAAAATCTTATTTACTCTTAATTTTATATGTATATTTAAAAGAATATTATTTTATAAATATATCCTTGTACTACAAGGGCAAATACTGGTAGATATATCAGAGAAGTTGATTTTCAAATCAACCCCCTCCATTTTTTAAAGTGTCAAGATCAACGATTAATTCAAAATGTGCTTGCGATCTACAGGTTGGTCGATCAGATTGAAGCAAAATCAGACAATTTATTCACACCAATGTCAGTGCCTGTGGAAGAAGAACATCAAATTATAGTGAAACTCAGCGTACGTATACACAATTTCATCACCATTACATCTGCATGTTTCTCCCTCATTCGCGCATCCCATAAACTAAAACAGGCAACCACAAAAAAGGGACAAATTCCTTAAGGACATATGAATTATCGTTTATATATGTTTAATTTTGGTACTTCATATCGTTTTCATGAAGATTTTTGTTCAGTCTACGTGCTAATATTAGTGTACTATTTAGCAATTATCATCAATTTGTAACTGTTTTCTACAGATTTTTTTTTATATTTGAGTATTATGATGTAGGTTTTCTATATTTTGTATATTGGACTTGATTGTATTTAGATGGAGCAAGTAGGTTCTTGGTGTGAATGAAGAGGAGTACATTCCGAGTGAGTCATATAGAATCTGTGTAAAAATGGGTAACACCAACAATCTGCGAATTATTGGATTCAATTCCCATTTAGAAGTGAGTTTTACTTCCTCTCATTTCACATTCCATTGATCTTGTATATGCGGTTTATAATTGAAAAATCATCATATTAAATTCTGCAATCCAAACGATACTTTAGTTTTAATATGCTTAGAATTGAATTTGTATGATCTTGTTGCAAAATTTTCAATTAAGGTTTAGTTCTGATATGCTTAGAATTGAAGTTGTGTTTTTGTGCAAAATTTTCTAGCTTTCTAGCAAATTTAAGAGAAATGAAAACTGTTCACAAGTGAAGCAACTCAAGCAAGAAACAATTTTACGATGCATACTCGTGTCATGTCATGGATTCACCGTGAGGAGAACATATACATGCTTCTACTTTTTTTTTTTTTTTTTTTGCTTATGGAAGTAACAGATACAAGATTATATTTAGATTAAGATTGTTAATATCTTAATAATAAGAACAATTATATGAAGATCGACAAATCTATGTAAAGATATATATGGAAAGGAATTGAAACCCTGAACTATCCAATGAACCACAAATGCTTTTTCTTACTAAAGTCCCTATAGCTAATTAAAGTTATATTTAGAATATTAAAGAGGTTAAATGACTTCTCCACCATAGAGTTATGAGAAGCTTAGCCAGACAAAAGATTAAGGGGCTGTTTGGATGTGCACCTAAAGTGATTATCAATTTTCAGAGTCTGAAAGAAACTAATTGTGATTACAAATTTCTGATTATTTAGCATCTAAATAATTTGATTTGAAGTAGTAGAAAAGTAGTTGTAAGAACACTGATTGTTGATATAAATGTTGAACTATTTAATTCCTGAAGTATAATCAACTAGTTCTGATGATGTGATTTTGATCCTTCAAGTTGTTATAGTCACTTTAAAATTCGGAACACCCCTAATATAGATACCAATCTCTTGGTCCTATGTGGACTTGCTTATTACAAGTAAGTTAGTAATTTATTTTTGTTTCACTAGGCGAATGAAAAGACATAACAAAATTTATTTAGGTAATTTCAAATTTCTTTAGGGTTTTGATTGATGAAGGTTCTCCAATCTCCATTTGTGCATGTTTCAATAGGTTTTATTATTTGTGAATATTGTTGGGAAAGAATTCCAAAGAGTTTGTGGTATGATCATGCTTCTTATTATTCCAGGCCATTTAACATTTTCATTTTTTGGAGTTTGGTCTATATGATGAAAAAGAAATGAAGAATTGGTTGTGAGTGTCCCTTTTACCTGATATGAGGAGAAATGAAGATATGGGTCATATGGTACACAACTGAGAATGGAAAAAATGGTATAAACATATTGAAACTAAACTTTAGCAATTCATGCATTGCATGATATAATCATGGTCCATTACTTTCTATATTATAGTTTTGTGTTTGTTTAAGGGGTAGGATGGTGTTTAAATGTATGAACTAAAGTGATTACTTCGTGGTTTATCACTTTATCGTCATATTAAATTGCAATAACGACTTCTCATAGTGTTATCCACTAGGAGCTTTGTGTTTTCCTCTAACACACAGAGATTTTCACAGATGGGATCGTTAGAGGGAAAGTCAATAATCGAGATACAAGATGATAGCCGAGCTGTTCCAGTATCAAATACCAAAAATTTGTCTTCCCTGAAAGGCGGCTCGGAAAGTTTTGGCACCAACTACAAATGGAGAATAGTGTTAGCCAGTATAAAGACTGCTTTCTTCTCTGATAAAATAAATTTTCTCTTACCATGTGGCCCGTTAGCAATGTTAGTAGATCAGTTAACTGCTCGTGAAGTGAGTTACTTTATTACTATTTTTATATTTAGTATGATCGAGCAGCATTATTGATACACTTTTACATATTCACTTGTTCGTAAATGGTTTCAGGGTTGGGTCCTCTTATTGAGCTTATTGGGCATCATACCTTTGGCAGAGCGTCTCGGTTGGGCTACTGAGTAATTATCTACACATTAATATCTTCAATAAGTTTGCACGACATATATGTATGTTGAATATACTGGTGACATTTATGATTTGTATATGGATATTACTTTAATTTGCTAGAATGTGCCTGGCATCCAATTTAAATGTATTTGTGATATGTTTGTCTAAAAACAGTTAAAAAGGTGCAAACCAGACATGAGAATGGTGTGACAACTGATTACATATTTTAGAAAATCAAAATCCATTTAAAACAATTTGCACACACTGTTTCTCATTTATAAACTAATTTTAATGTCTTGATGGTTTAGAATACAGTTTTCTGAATTAATATGTATTGACTAGTTGACTTGAATCAGTTGATTTTCCAAATTTGATTAAAAAAAAACATAATTCTATTATCTTCTTTTTTCATATCTTGATTTTTTTTTTCAACATGAAAGTCTTTTCAACTTGTTTTGATTTCATTATAAAACAAAAACACAACAATGTATTACTTTACAAGTAAAATGCAAATGTTATCGAACATACTCTGTGTTCAAACTCCTTATTGCACTCCATTCTCAAGTGCATATGGAAGTAAGTTTGGTAAGTAGCTACCTTATATGCTTTTGCATTTTTTTTGTGTGCAGGCAATTGGCTTTTTACACCGGTCCTACAGGTTTGTTTTTCAAATTTTTACGTTCTACGATCTATTTGTTGCTATTTTCATTTATATACATCTGTATTCTCAATCGTATGGTAGTCATTACTCATACCTCGAGAAGAGTCTTTATATTTGGTTACATGAGTCATACTCGGCTATTTATATCAATTTGAAATTTGAAAATTGCAGTCGGGGGTCTTCTTAATGCCACTTTTGGAAATGCAACAGAGTTAATAATCTCACTTCTTGCAATGAAGCAAGGCATGTTACGGCTTGTGCAACAGTCATTACTAGGCTCAATTTTATCCAACATGTTACTTGTTCTTGGATGTGCTTTTTTTGCTGGGGGAATTGCTCATCGTAAAAAGGAACAAATGTTTAGCAGGGTTAGTTAATTGCCACTGTTCAGTTTCGCCAATCGTTTTTGCAACATTTGTGAAACCACAAAGTTTATATTAACCTTTCCTATCAGTCAAATGCTGGGATGAACGTTGGATTGCTGCTGATGGCGGTCATGGGCCTGCTTTTTCCAGCTCTTCTCCATGTCACACAAACTGAGTTAAATATTGGAACGTCTGTTTTGGGCCTTTCAAGATTTTGTAGTTGTGTAATGCTCATAGCATATAGCATTCATATATTTTTTCAGCTGACAAACCAGAAGCAAGAGTATCTGTCGATAAAAGAGGTTTGCGATTACCTATTAATAACTAAAAAGTATTTTGATTATGATGTTAATGTGAAAGAAAAATTATATATATGTAAAAGGAATATACTTTGTGTCAATAACATTTTAGGGAATGTACTTTCCAAGTCCACATTTAAGCTTATGCTACAAGTTTATAATTAAATAAAGGACACAATTACCAATACTCAATCTATTTTGGATAACTAAGTCCATTTATTTTATTATAAACCTAGAGCCTTAAATCATTGATTTTAAAAGTACATTCCTTTTACGTGCAATTTACATCAATACGAAGGATCCTGCAATTTCTTGCTATTTTTCTCACAATCATTAAAAAAAAACATCAGGATGGTAGTGCAATTGGGAATCAAGATGATGGAGAAGCTGCAGAGATTTCAAAGTGGGAATCAATCATATGGCTTGGCCTTTTGACTCTTTTCATTTCTATCCTGTCGGAATATTTGGTCAATGCCATTGAGGTTCAAATATTTGTTAGTTAGATTTTGACGTTTCTGCGGTGCACCTATTTAACTAGTGATACTATGTTATTGCAGGGTGCATCTGTTGCAATGGATGTCCCAGTAGCATTCATTAGTGTCATTCTCCTTCCTATTGTTGGAAATGCAGCAGAACACGCAAGTGCAATTATGTTTGCGGTGAAAGATAAGCTTGTAAGCATTTTTCTTGATTATGTTTAATATTTCGGACTATTTCTTTACACTGCTAGTGGAAAGAATTTTACATAAGTGGATCTTGGATAGTAAATCATGAGAATCTTGTCATCTTAGAGCCATAAAACATAAAAATGTATGATTTTTATATCTTAGTTTTTCACTGTTTGTGCAGGACATTTCTTTAGGAGTGGCGATTGGCTCTTCAACGCAAATATCCATGTTTGTGGTAGGTATCTATAAGATGTTACTACAAATTACGAACGAAATCATTTTTATGTATGGGATTAGAGTAGCAGTTAAGTATGACCTTGATAAATTAACGACGTTGATTTAATTATACTTTGCCCATGTCTGGTCTTGGAACCTAAATAGTTAATTACTGATTTGTTAAATTTACAAGATAAGTAAGTTTTCAAGAAAATGCATATGTCCTACTTGATGGGTGGATCAAGGGTTAAGTCAGTGAAAGAAAATAAAATCCTATATTTCTTTGACTAATATGAACAAACCAATAACATGCCTTATTGATTTATATCATAACTTGAGAATTGTTCTCAAACATGATAGGGAAGATCATATAATAACAACGTTCTTTTTCAAATGTTTCACCAAGATCATTGTATTTCTTTTCCATAAACACCTTGCCATAAACTTACAAATTGTGTTCCATTTCAATCACTTTTGAAGATAATAGCACTAATGCACCTGTATCATCTAAGTTTAAAGAATGACCAAACACCACCCATCCTACAATCTAACTTACTCGGATGAACTATATTGTTCTTCATGAACTTTACGAGCATCTTATGGTAATTTTAAGGTCATCTGAAGGTATATATTCTAGTCATTATTTTCTAAATGAAACACGTTATTGTATATTTAGTGACTAGGTGTGTACGAAAAAAATAGTGACTTGCATGGAAAATTAGATAACTACATTTACCTTATCCTGTAAAATAACATATTCACGAAGATAATAATTTACTTGACTTCTTTAGAAGGCCTTTGTAAACTATGA
The DNA here is from genome assembly GCA_020465985.1 of Centrapalus pauciflorus. Taxonomy (NCBI): domain Eukaryota; kingdom Viridiplantae; phylum Streptophyta; class Magnoliopsida; order Asterales; family Asteraceae; genus Centrapalus; species Centrapalus pauciflorus. Next base: position 327,076 of record JAANYP010005495.1, on the reverse strand, counting down.
TGGTAGTTTTACTTATTTTTATATTGAGATTCAAGTATTCGTGAACCTGTTTATAAATTTTATTTGTTTGTTGTAGAAAGCTCCAATGTGGTGTCCTTCTTTCCTTTCAAATGTTCTTGGTTTATATCTTCGGTTGTTTTCCACATTGATTTTTGCTAAATGATTTTTTATTTCACTATTTCTTATTGATTTTAAGTGTTACTTTTGCGTATTAAAAATATGGCGAATGTCACGTACAATTGTTAAAAAATGTTCATCATCACATATGAAACCAACCAAGTATTTCCACATTTCTTTCTCTTGTTGTATATGCAGATGCCGTTGTGCGTGGTAGTTGGGTGGATCATTGGACATCCGATGGATCTGGATTTTCAACTTTTTGAGACAGCCATTCTTTTTATGACCGTTATGGTAGTAGCCTTCATGTTGCAGGTTTTACTTATCCATCAACCATTTCATTACCAGCTCATTTATAATTGAAAGTTTTATCCCCTTAAATTTACAGCATTTGACTTTTCCTAGTCCTTAAGGTAATTGTTTGACTATTTTGCTAACTTGGATTTTGCACCTGGACTAAGTTCATTCTAAATATGCAGGAGGGAACATCTAATTACTTCAAAGGCCTAATGCTTTTGTTTTGTTATATGATTGTCGCCGCAACCTTTTTTGTACATATTGATCCGGCATCCATACGTGAGTCCTTCTACATCTTTATGCTACTTGTAATTCACTTAAAGCAAGATTTCTTCTACATACACAAAATAGCTAAAGTAGTAAGATCCTTAAATATCGGATAAAAGCGTTACTTTTGAGTTTTGACAAAACTATTTCACCGTCATCTATGGTTTTGCAGAAGATAACCCTGAATATCCATAGTTGTAGAATTACAGAATTCACATTTGAATTGGTGTCATGGTGCGTGTTGGATATGCAATATCTATACAAGAATTAATACATCAGAACTGAATTGATCAGCTGCAGAATCATAAATCTTTTTCTGCAAGTCTTATTTTGATCCAAAGTCGATCAACTGTAGAGTTTAGTTTCTCTCCATGATGGTATTGTTATTGAAATGGTTTTCTAGTTTCTCTCCATGATGGTATTGTTATTGAAATGGTTTTCTAAACCCTGTTTATAGGTTTGATAACTTGAGATGAGCAGAAAATGCAATGTAGCTTTTAAATTTTCACCATCGCATACATCGTGTTGTCATGTTTCGTAGTGGAAAAGTCTTCGTTTATATACTATTATTGCATAAAATATCTGTGTTTTACTAGTATAATCATAATGTCATATGTGGTCTACTTGATTTTTAGGCATGCTTGAGATTATTTGTGATTGTCTTACACTAATGTGATACACACACAAATAAATATCATGATATATTATGTTATGTTATACATTACATTAAGTCGTATTATCGATCGATGGCCATGTGGTGTGTCGACGATGAACAAGTTGAGTTAAAGATATTAGAATATCATAATTTTTAGTATAAATATACATCATCTAAGTTTTGAAGTTGGATGTGGTTGGTTCTCATAAAAATCTGCAATTGTAATTTTTGGTAATCATTTCTATACCAAAGAAAGTAATGTAATTATGTAATTTTTTTTTATAAAGACTTATTTTTACTTACAATAAAAGGGTGTTTGATTGCATTTTAAAGTAGTTTTATGTTTTGAATAATCATAATCAGATAATTAACTATTACAAAACATTAATATTGTTTTGTTTTGTTTCAAGGATTTTTACGTTAAAAAACCTTCAAACTTTTATGTTTTCTTTTCGATTAAATGTTTATATCACTTAGTCATATTTTGTCTAATAAATCCTTAACTAACTAAAACTCATTAAAATGGTTTTTCTTAAAAGGTGACCTTCAACCGATTTATCCAGTTGCACCCACTAATATGTAAATTCTTTTAAACTTTAACTTTATTTTTTCGGTGACATGTAATTTTCTTAAATTCAACTTCATTTTTAGCTAACATGTAATTTTTTAACTTTAAATTTTGAGTAAAAAACTTGGTGACACGTTTATCAGGTTGGGACCTCTTTTTTCGGTCGGGCAACCCCTCTTCTGTAACCCCTACTCCAACCAACCCCTGCTCCGGGCAAACTATTACCAATGAAGCAAGATACCAAATCCAAGAAGAAAACCCTAAATCAAATCAAGCAAGACATCAAATCCAATAAGGAAACCTTAAATATAAACGAATATTAAAAAAAATAATACAATCCTGAATAATGAAGATTATGAATACAAGAGCAACACAAACTTGACTTGTTGCTCAAAACCCTCATTCAAGCGAACCCTTTTCTGAAAATCATACACACCTTTTATATGATGAAATACATAACTAAACACCCCCAAACCAGATGAACAATAAAAAACAAAACCCTAAATGTTGAATCTCTTTATATCAAACATTCTGAAATCTCCCTATACTGAAACCCACATTCGAAGAATAGAAACCTTAACACTTATCAAAACCCATCTTTGATGTACTTGTTGATGTACATATCGAAGCTTCATACTGACTTCAGAAGAAGAAGAGACGAAACCCCACCTTCAAAAACTAGAATCAATATGTGATGAAAAACATAATATTATAGGTTAGGTGGGATCATAAGGTTGATATACCAGCAACCTCAATCAGCCTACATCATACCATCCCAAACCTATCACATGATAGGTAAGTTGAACTGACTCAATGATAAGGCAACACTAGGGAGTCCAAAGGCTTCAATGGAGCAATTTTGTCACTCATCCCCTTGAACCACTAACATTTGTTACATGGGGTCAAATTTACAAAAGCACTTTTCAACTAGGCTAACATACACACCCCCACACACATATATGATGAAACCACCTTAAAAAACCAGAACTCGTATGGGACGAAACCCCCCGCCTTTAATTTTCAGGCGAGGTGTCAGAGAAAGAAGAGAAGAAGACAAAGAAGGAGGAGTGAAGGTTAAAATGTAAAGGAGACAATAGGTGGCGAAAGTGAAGGTTGAACGTGAAAGAGATCGATTTTATTTTTTGATTTTAATAAATAATTGTTTTTGTCATAAATACATGTAAAAGTTACCACGTTCATGCCCCGATGTGTGTCATGCAAGCATAATTATCGACACCGAATATACTAGATTTGTGGATTTTAAGTAGTTGGAGAATACTTAATCGAATGAAGTGTCAACTTCGGGTTTTTATGTAAAAAAATCCATTTTTTATGATGTTTGTTATCATAATTATCATATATATACTCCTAATTAATTTATGAAACACCTAGCTAAAATAATAAAATAAGACAGTCCAGTATAATAAAGTATTGACCAACCAAGAAATTACAACCAACATGCTTACATAATAATAATAAAATATACTACCATAACCAGAGTATTTGTTAATGCAATCAAATATATACCAATAAGTTTTTAACTACAAGCTCTAGCCATCTTAAGTCTAAGAAGAAAAGCTAGCTATTGACTGCCCTTGCCTGGAAAAATGGAAATCAATTAACCTAAGCTTTACACTTATTGAGTCATTAGATGCTTGTTCAATTTACATACACATTTCATGCCAGCTGCTTATTAACATGCACATAATTCAATGCTTCATCATGCACAAAGCATGTCACTTATGCTCATTCATGCACAAAACATGTCATTTGTGCTCGTTCATGCACAAAGCATACCACGTACGCTTTTCCATTGAGATAGTTAAGCACATAGGATCAATAATGCAAACCCATGCTCGTCTCGCTCATTCGTGGTGATCAACCACACAAAGTACTAGATAGTCGTCATTCAGCTTCTTGCATGGTTAATATTAGAATACACTCTTTCATGCTCAACACACGTCAATTATGCTTATCCATGCCAAACAATAAAAATTCTGCTTATTCATGTAAAATATGTCAACGGTGTTGTGGAAAAAATATAACAATGTCATGAATTTATTGCAAGCAAATAAAAAAGGTGAGATGCTTAATAAACAAAGTAACAGGTCTCAAATGTACATAAAACTGCATGTAAAATAATCTACATGTGTTATTATGCCAAGTTATGCTTCAATATATGCTCAAAGTATACAGAAGAGTGCCAAAAGATGTTGCTTATGCTTAAGTAGGCTCAATTGCTTTCAAACAATGTTTAATAAGGCTTCAATGTGCCGAGTTAAGTTCAATGGGCATTAGGTAATCATTTTTTGGAATATACTGCTCAATTAGGCTTTCTTATGCGCTTAATCATGCTCTAAAATTTTAATTAGTCAACGTATAATTCTATATCATGCTTCGACCAAAGTATGTTGCTTATATTTGCTTCTCTAACCCTACATAGCAAATACATTGCCTATTTTAGGCTTATATTGCTCAATAATAAAGATAAATTGACTTTGCAATACAAAATAGGACAATTTAGGCATTGTGAGAAGGTTGTGCACCAACTTTAAGTAGACTGGGAGTGTTATGTCCGATCCTTGAGGTTGGTGCACACTTTTATGCGTGATGCACACCCAACATGAGTTTGACACATAACAACGAAAGGAGAAAGAAGTTGGCGCATAACATTATTGTGCCTGAAGTTTAAACTTCACACATAAGTCAAAAGTTGGTGCACCCTTCTCTTGGCTTACCTATTTGTGCCCAAACTAATGTCTAGTGCACCAAGTTAGGCCCCAACCCTTAAACGTGATGCATAACACAAATAAACGCACGACTGTAATTCACACAATCTTAAATCCAAACACTTGCCATGAATTTCAGTTTCGAAATCAATCTAAACAAAATAAGCCAATTGCTAATTGCACATTCTTGTTAAACATGCATTCACTATCAAACCTTAATTCCAATTGGAAATTTAACCGTAGCTTCAAATTCCTTAAAACCCAAATTACAACCTAACATACCTTAAGATTAAGCTTGGAATCACAATAAACTGATGAATTGGAGAGGATTTGCACAACTGATACTTTGATTTCACCATTTTGGCAAAGATTGATAAATGCAATTTTGTCTGTAGAGAAATTATCTCACACAAAGCACTTTTAAAGAGAAAAAGAGTAGAGATCACATGATATGTATATTAGGTTTGAAACATGTTTTGTTTGAGAACTTTAAGGAATTTACACAGCGAGCCTATTGACTTATCTTTTTGAAAAATTATCAACTTAACTATTAAAATTTTAATGAAAGCAACCATAAAAATTACAACGTTTATAACATCACATTAAAATTAAATGAGCTTAAAGCAAAGGGATGTTACAATTTATGAATGTGTTGGCAATTGTACTTGAGTATGTATGATTGAAATAAATTAACTTGTTTTTCTTTTTCTAATTTTGAAGTTAAACAAATAATAATAATTTGACACTAAAGAATACAAATTTAACACATGAAAGATCGGGGGTCAAAGCTGTACGTTTAAACTAGTATAAGGGGTATAGTGAAAAGTTTGGAAGAAACGGCTCCGATCGCTCCTCGCAAGATAAAGTCGCTGCCAATTGGTCTGATAGCATTCAGCATTACCCAAACCCTAACGCAAACACAAAGAAGAAGCATCAAATCTCCTCTCTTGTCGGTTATAGATCTTGATTCTTGGCAAATTAGTTGTAAATCATTGTGATTTTGATCGGTGAAGGCGTGAACTATTAGGACCGTTTCACGATTATCGAATTCGAACGATGGTTAGTTCTTCTACTTCGTTTATTTACCCATTTGTGCTTTTTACTGTTTATTCTGTTAGGGTTAATGACAATTTCGATATCCTTCCTCTTTATATTTTCTGAAATTTATTTGTGTATGTCTATTTTAGCGTGGATAAGTCTTGTGTAGTTATGTGAATGCGATCTGAATATCTGATTAGGTTTGGCGATGCACAGTTCAACTGTTCTTAAAGTGAGATCAAGAACGAGGGTGGTATTGAACAAGTTATAAAGGTTTCTGGATAGATAATCGATATAATATTTTTGGAATCTGGGAAACTCTGAAGTTATAGATAAAGGCGTTCTTCTCTAATAAGAAAAGATTTAGCTTTCAGTGATTATATATGTTGGAGCAAAGTTTGCTCAACACTTTCTACATTCTGATAAGATTAATAGTTGATATGAAATCTTGAATTCTCAGAAACGAACTGTGAGCTACTAATATAATGTATAGCATATAATTAAATTTGAAATTTCAAAATACTTAGAACTGCATTTGTAAAATAGTATGTTTATTTGAGAAATATAATGGATCCTTTTTCTCTTTTGAATAGTGGGGTAATAATGAAGCGGTTCAACATGAGCTTCTACCTGGGACCGTAATGATTTGTGTTCTTGAAATAAACTGAATTCCTTTTCTCTTTGGAGAAAGAACTGATTTTGTGTTTTTGCTTGAATTGTTGTCCACTGAAGGAATGGGTCCAAGTAATTTGATTGCATTATTAATATTTTTGTCATGGAAATGAATATTACTGATATGAGTGTTTTGTTTTCTAGAGCTTTAGAGGGGGCCGAGACAGACCACGGAGGGACTACCCTTTGAGATCAGACGAGAAAAGTCATCATGGCCGTAGCCCTGCACCCCCTTCAAGGCATTTGTGGGTTGGGAATCTATCTCATACCTTAACTGAGCGTGCATTGAGCAATCACTTTAGGCAGTTTGGGGAGCTTGAGAGTGTGGCATTTCAACCTGGTCGTAGCTATGCATTCATCAATTTTATTGATGACAGTGCGGCCTTTGCAGCAATTGGAGCACTTCAAGGTTTCATCCTTGCAGGCAATGCACTTAGAATTGAGTTTACAAAGGCGGTTAGTGTTGCCCACCCATGTCTGCTTTACAGTTTTTGTATATGTACCCTCTTTCATCTAAGCAATATCTGCTTAAGTGTCAAGCTAGTTGCTTGTTTTGGAAAATTGCAAACATTGTTAACCAATGCCCAATTGAGCTATTTTGTGATGAGATCTTTGTCGCTCTATATGGACCAATTTTTCGTTCTGGGTCTAGCTCATGGTTTGACATTACCACCTTACTTATTTCAACGTGCCAAACTGCCAAAGAATGAGAAAGAGGTCAGCCAATAGCCACGAGCATCATTTCTTCAATGGGGAATGAATGTCTTGGTTCACACACTTGTACAAGATGTTGAACCTTGTTTATATATATAAAGGCGTTATAGAGCAGTTGGTGACAAAGGTTATAGGGTTTATGTTGCAGTTTTTTGAATTCTATTATCAGTTGATCCGTATCATTGATACATTAAGAGAACCAATTTTCTCCGGCATAGGTTATCCGGTTTACGGTGCAGCTTTCTTGAATTCTACTCTCAGTTGATCCACATCATTGATCTATTAAAAGAACCAAATTTCTAATATATATAAAGAATAGTGACAATATCACCTGCAATTAACCATTACTAATTTCTCTTCGTTACTTGGTTCCTCTGTTTGAAGGGGGAGGCCAGGTAATTTTCATTCACAAGATGATTCACGTGCTTGTTCAACGAGGGCCCATTTCTCAGATCTCCACATGCACATAACATAGTTTCTGTTAAAATCTTGAAGGACAGGGTCTGTTTCTTTTGTTGTCTTTGGATGACCATTGAGGATTCTATACCACCAGTAGGATATAAAGATGTAGCGTATTGCCTTATTTTCGTGTAATATCATCACAGCCATCCATTGATTACCAGATGACCCAGGTTTAAGGGGACAATTAAGGTAAAAGATTTGCCATGCCTAGATGCAAAGGTATGCACATGATGCATAAACAGAAGAGAGAATGTCAAAAACAAAATACGAAGCAATAGGATAAAATGAACCATTGGCTTCTAACACACCAGAATGACTGAACACAATGGTGTAAACAAAGTAGACTCTTGGCTCTTTTAATGTTATGACTCGTCAAAATAATTGCTTTCACAACGAGATCAATCTTATCACAAAATACTAAGATGTGCATCAGCACAAAAAGCAATCCGTTGTCTTATAATTTGCCAGAATGACAACTAGATATTGAAAAAAGAGCAACTCTACTCTTGTGACAAAAAAATTCACTTTCCTGGTGAGATCAATCTTTATTCTTTAACTTATGTGTTTCCAGCTGAAACTATTATGACCATAAATTATTATTTGCTCATGAGTGGTGGCTAGTGTTTAGTTCGATTTTGCCCTCAAGCCATGGAATCCCGATGTTGAGTTACAGTACTCCTCTGTCACAAGAAATGTGATGCACCTCCTATAGCATGGACCACAAACTTAGCATTTCAAGCATTTTATTTGTATGTCAACAAGAATATATCATTGTGCCAACTCAATCTTGGATGCCCAAACTTCACAACCCTTGACTTCAGCTTTCATTTGAGGCTTGCTAAAACATATCAATTTTTTGACTTCCGAGAACCAAGATAACGTTCACTTGACACATGAATAGTTAAATTATGAAACTAACAATGCATTATGAGCTATATGACTTTTTTATAGTTATAGATTGTTCATCCATTTCTCCTCTATGCATGGAGATAATTTGCAGAATCTGTTGCATGGTTAAAGACTGTTCTGCTATGAAAATACAAGAGCTCAGATCCAATAATGTATAGGATAGTTGAACTGTTCATATGTATATTGGTACAAAGTCATGTGTACAACTGTACACAAGGTCACCTATATGACCAAGTTAAAATGGAACCGTATATCTCATTATCTCCCAAAAAAGCATATGGAGATTGTAATTATATTAACAATGAGGTTTGGTTTTGGTTGCAATATAAACAGATCATTATTTCTTTACCTGCAACTTTCACTACATTTTTACAGTCTTAGATAGGAGTTAAACAATATACGCAAGGCTTATAAATACTAAACAGACACAAAAAGAAGAGCAGAATTAGACAAATCGTAAACCAGTGACCATTTGATCACTTGAGCTTAAATCTCTTTAAGAACTTACATTTAGGCATTTGATCACTCGAGTACTCCGCTCCCAGGAAATTCTGAGTCCTTCCCAGATCTGGACTCTGGAGGTACTTGAACCACCATGCATTCTTCCATATGGTACCCTTTTCCATACCATCCTCAAGGACAGACCACTTCAAGTTCTTGAATGATAGTAATTACTGCCAAACTTAGCAAGCCATTGTTCTTGCAATATTGAATGACACATATGGCACCAATTTTATGCCCCCTCACAATGTGTACACAACTCATTTACAATCTTCTTACAGGCAGATTTTTCTTGAATTATGGGTGGTAGTATGAATGGAAACAGTAAAATCAACATAGGATGATATGTGGCAACCAAATGAAACTAATGATTGTTGGACAAAATATATAGCATATCTTGGATAACAGAGAAGTGCAGCTTCAAGCTCTGTAAATTTCATAAAATTCATCCTCATTAAAGGAGATAAAGTACATGGTTCTCTAATTCTGCCATGTGCCATGATGTATAAGCACAGAGTGATACCGAGAAACAGGGAGCTCGCTCAGACTGTTAGTTGAAGTCTATATGTTGCTAGCAAGATAACAAAATGCAGTCACAGTCCCCAACCCCCATATATTTTGCCTTGATTTACATTTACATTATGGTTGTTCATCACTGCAATTTTATCGTTTCCCTTCAGAAAGATATGTTACAAGTCAGCTGCGTGTGAACAAAATTTCATTTCTAGAGGTTCAACCGACCTTAAGCTCTTATCAGTTACTTAACTTTGCTATCCTGGAACCGAGCAACATGTTTTCTGTTGAAGTTAAGTTTTTAGCAGTTCGTTTTCTATGGTTTCCATTGACATGTGATCAAAAGCGATCACAAGCAAATATCAATCTGCAGGTTTGATCATCATTGTTATCTGCAACCATATGCAGACTGATGGTTTGAAGGCATAACATATCATATTTAAGTTTAGAGGTCATAGATAGGCCTCTGATAAAGCCAAGTCTTCATTTGTGCTGCATCCATGTAGGCATATATTTGGATTCTAAATTCCACATTACACATGTTATTTGCAAGGAAAATCTGTGTTTTTATTTCTTCAAAACTTTTGCTATCTTTTGCTATACCTAGTCCTCAACTTCTAAAATGGCCTCAACCAGAGGGTATGTTCCATCTTTCTGGAAAGTTGATGAATCTCTTGCATCTGACCTATCAGGAGAAGTCATCAACGTCACCACATGATGAGGACTACTTGCAACGTCGAGATGAACCTCGTACTTCTGGTAGAGGATCTCCGTTCCCTCAAAGGGACTCTAGAGCCCGGCACATCAGTTCTGATCAAAATTATCACAACGATAATCCCAAGGCAAACAGTAAAAACGGAGAACCCAGTGAGGTCTTATGGGTTGGATTCCCACAATCATTGAAGGTGGATGAAGACAGTTTATGGAATGCCTTCTCCCCATTTGGTGAGATCGAAAAGATCTCTGCATTTCCAGGTCGAACTTATGCTTTTATCAGGTTCAAACATCTCAGTTCTGCGAGCAGGGCAAAAGAGAATTTGCAGGGGAAATTGTTTGGCAACCCAAGGGTACATATCTGTTTTGCAAAGAGTGAATGCGGAACGACAAACAGTGGAAGAAACTCGATGAATGATCCTCCCTCCCCTCGCCCCAGGCCATATGGGCGACAGGGTTCGTCTGAGAACTTTCGACATGATAGGTACCATGAGACTTTATCCATCGAGCGCAGCAGAAGATCCCCTCGATATGCCTCCAATTTGGAATCCAATGATCTTGATGATGCCACAGTTTTTAACCGGAGAGGTAATAGACTGACAGGTAGGAATGTTCCATTCGAACAACAGAGATTCCAAGGAGCGGGACCTGACATACGATTACCAGGAAATACGTACGGACGTCGCAGTCCTTCAAGGGATAGAGGGAGCAATATTCAAGATTTCCCCCGTCAAGGCCCATTATACGATGATGAATGGGACTTGCCAGAAGATGCGTTGGTTTATCATAATGCAAAGAAATTGAAGAGCGGCTCATTTCCTCCTGAGCCTGAGCTTCCAGAGTATCCTTTCTCTGATTCCGAACAAGTGAAACATGTTCTTCCAAGAGTTGCTGAGTTTTCTCAGCATGACATGCTTGATTACTATAAGCAGATCCCTGATCCACCCGTCAACATTTCTCAGCCTTATGTTGAGAGGGGCAATTCCCGCAATACATCTTATGATACTTTCCAAGCTGGTTCAGTTTCATTGCCTCAAAACCATGCTGAATGGAAAAGACCAACTCCGGAACCGCATCACCCTTCTATAAGCGAAGAATGGAAATGGGAAGGAGTTATAGCAAAGGGAGGGACACCCATATGTCGTGCTCGTTGCTTTCCTGTTGGGAAAGTACTCGATATGATATTGTAAGTTCTAAATATCTCTTATCAAAATATGCTAGCTTGATGACTTAACTTATTTACCTGTATCTTGTATTGATATGCAGGCCTGAATTCTTGGACTGCACGGCCCGGACAAGTTTGGACATGCTAGCAAAACATTACTATCAAGCAGCCGCTTCGTGGGTTATATTCTTCGTTCCAGAGAGTGATGCTGATATGGGGTTTTACAACGAGTTTATGAACTATTTGGGAGAAAAGCAGCGCGCTGCAGTGGCTAAACTCGATGATAAAACCACCTTGTTCCTTGTACCCCCATCAGATTTCTCAGAGAAAATACTGAAAGTGCCTGGTAAACTTAGTATCTCTGGTGTTATTTTGAGGTTAGAGCAATCGTCTTCTGGTGTTGAGGCTCCTCCACCTCAACCCGAGAGACCAGATCCCTATCTCATGCCTTCTCATGGAGAGGCTTCTAAATCATCTTTTGCATCACCTTCGGGTCCCTATCCACCAGCACAGATTTTCCCAAATCCCGGAAAACCTAGACCTAACACTTCTTTACCAGGTTTACCTCCTGGTCCAATACCATTTCATGCTAACATGAACATGGCTGAACCCATCATTGGAAATACCCAGGACCATCTGATCCACCAGCAAGCAGCCCATCCTCAGCATCTAATCTCTGGTGGTCGAAATTTGGCACCATCACGAGCTGGTGGTGATTTCATGATTTCTTCCAATGATTCGGTCATGCATAGAGCCACTCAAGAAACAAGTTCAAGTAATTATCGACCTGGAAGTCCTACCATGCCACAATACGGTCATCAAGAACCAAAATCTGCAGCAGCTTCTTCGTTTATTGCTGCAGGTGCCATTCAACCAGATCAACTTGCACAATTGGCGTCTATTCTTGGGAACTCGAGGCAATCAGGAAGTCTTGTTTCATCGGGAGAAGACTATAGGCAATCAAACAATACAATAGTTTCTGATAATGCTTATAGAATGCCACAAACGCTTCCTTCACCAAATCCACAGATCACTTCTGAGCATACGTCGTCCCAGTACCATCAAGTGCAACAGTTTCAGCATCAGCAGCAACAAGTGTCAAACATGACAACAATGGCTCAACGGGAATTTGCGACCAGTAGTCAAGGAAATGCACAGGAAGAAGCAGATACAGATCCACAGAAACGATTACAGGCAACTTTAGAGTTGGCAGCAACTCTTCTCAAGCAAATCCAACAAGGGAAAACTTAAAAAAAAAAAAATAAAGTGTCAAAACATAGCATATTGGTTCTTATAATTGTAGCGTAGTTGTGAGTGAGTCGATCGATATATTGGGTGAAACCCGAAGAAGGCTGGTGTGGTTTTCGTCATGAGAAATAAGTTAGACCTGTAGTTTGATGTTTTTCATCTGATTTTCTTTCTTTCTTTCTTAAGTGCTTCTGCTTGTGCTTGCCATTGTTGTCCATTTGGTTTCAGATACACGATGTATATCTAACGAGTTCTTGGTTAGATCAACCGTAATCAGATCCTTTTGTAGCTTCTTGATATTTTCCAATTCTCATTCTTTGGTGCTTCTTGATATACGATTTGAGGTTTGTATGATCTTATGTTGTTTTCATTCAATCTGGTCAGTGCTTCATGATGATAGGGTTCGATTCGAGGCATAGAAACAGAGAGATATGATCGAGATACGATTATCAGGTCCAAATTCACCTAAAGACTGAAGTAATCAAGCTGATAATAGTCTCAGGACCTTTTGTTTGCTAAAGTATTTTGTGATGCTCACCAAATACACATGTTAAGCAAATGAATGCGTGCAATAATACATAACACACAAGCTATAATACACATGAAGGCTCACAAATTATAGCACGAACTAACCACCCGTAGCGGTTTGAATATGGATCGGAACTATAGAATCTCTCAAGCTCTGGAACTATAGAATCTCTTAGGAGTTGAATAAACTTTTTTATGCTAGTAGAATTGGCAAGCATGATAAGTCTGTACTCCACATTCTAACACAAAATTGATATGAAAAGTTAGGTTGGATCAACCTAGGTAATTCGACTTAACCTAATTCAGTGCCTTCGGACCAAGATTTGGTGTCGCTGGTTGTACAATCTATATCAGCATGTTATCCTACCAATTAAATAATTTAATTAATTAGATTAGTCGGACCGGATTAACAAACGATAATATTTAATTTAAAATAGCAAAGACCAAACTAATATCAGATAAACAATAAGATTTTTAAATAAAAATACAATTAATAAAACAAAGGGTAAATTACAAGTTTCGTCCCTGTGGTTTGTTAGAAATTATGGATTGGATCCTTTAAATTTAAAAATTACACTGACAGTCCTTGTGTTTGAAGTTTTGTTACGGATATGGTCTTTTGACCATTTAAAATGACCATTTTACCCTTAGTTGTTTAATAATTATTATTAATGTTGTTTTATTGATATTTCTATTATTGTTATAGACTAATCTAAAAAACTAAAAATACAAGTAAAATTAATTTAATATAAAAGACATAAATTTGAATAATAAAATATTAATAAAGACAAATGCATAATAATAATTATTATTAAAAAACTAAAAAATAATGTTTTGAGTTTATATTTTATACTTTAAAAAAAGGTAAACCCTTTTTAAATCAAAAAATAAATGTAAACGTTGTCGAATATTATTAAAAACTTTTTTGATGTTTTCAAAATTACTACATAAACATTTTTTTGACACTTTCAATAAACGTCTAAAAACATTTGTATAGATTAAATATTTTAAAAACTTAAAACAAATTTGAAAAACTTTAATTGTAATGAAAAGTTTAATTTTTTTAAAAAGTTATTTTTTAAAATGTTTTTAGAAAAATTATAGAAAACTATCAAAAAACTTCAAAAACATCATATTTATTTATTTTTCATAAAAAATGTTTAATTTATTTTGTTTTATTATTCATGAAAACGTTTAATTTTTTCAACACCAAAAAGGAAACCTAAAGTTAGGAGATTATTTTATTTTTAGTTTTTAATTATCAAAATGATGAAATAATAATTTTATACGTTTTTATAGATATTTTAATCATTATTAAAAATCATTTAACGTAAAAAGGATAAAAAATGAGTACTTATTAAAAATAATTTATTTTATGATTTTCAAAAGTTTTACATTTTATTTTTAAAAATCTAAACTAAAAACGTTAAATTTTAGTTTTTAATTGATAATAATAACTTTTTCGTATGTCTTTAAAAATAATTTATTATTCATTTTCATGTGTTCTACACTAAATTAATTTTACTGGTCTTTAAAAATATTTTGAATTATTTTATAATAATAAAAATACTAATAATAACAACATTAATAATTATTGTTAAACTAGTAAGGGTAAAATAGTCATTTGAAATGGCCAAAAGGCCATATCTGTAACAAAACTTTAACCACAAGGACTGTGAGTGTAATTTTTAAAGTTCAAGGACTCAATCCATAATTTCTAATAAAACATAGGGACGAAATTTGTAATTTACCCTAAAACAAATAAAAAGTTACCTCGTAAACTCGTACAATCTTATAGTTACTCTCTGCGATGGTTCATCTTCTGAAATTGATCGATTATTCTTCAATTATGATCTTGAAAAGGGTTTTTTTTTAATGACACGGATCATGATAGCACTCAAAACTCATCCCTCATTTGATTACCTAACGCTCTGTTCACGTAATAGAATAGAAGAGAAAGAAAGATGGAGGAAAGAAACATGAAAGAAAGAAAGAGAAAGAGAAAATAATTTTGTGTTTGTGTTCTTGAACATGGAGGAAAGAAAGATGAATCAAAGAAAATTTATGTTCTTGAAGATGGAGGAAAGAAAATAAAACCTTTTGTTTCTTTGTAATTTACATAGACAACACTTCAGTGATCTTTCTTTCCTTCACTTTCTTCCCATATTTCGGAAGAAACATTTGGAAAGAAAACCTTTGATACTTTCTTTCCTCTTTTCTTGCTTTCCTTCCTTAAAAATGATAAAAGAACACAACTTTATTTATTTTTTTCCCACTTTCTTCAGATTTCTTTTCGTTTCCTCCGTTTAAATTGGTCGAGAACAGAGGGTAAGCTAACTTGATGGGTTTCATCTTGGAAAAAACATCTTTTGTAAAGAATTATGTATTTCAATTTCCATATAATCACATTCCTTAATTCTAGGGATTGATATCAATTACATTAAAAAGTTTTTCTTTTATAGAAGATTTATAGCATTATATACTGCTTAATTTGATGCACACAATTTGTACAAAGGTTGTACATATTCTCCAATATGTTAATAGAAAAACAAACTTTCACATTCTCTTGCATGGTACCAGAGCACTGTTCTTTTTTCATGAAAAACGAAGAAACAAAACATCATTTCTCGTCCAAAGCATTGTATAAATTAGACTTTAGAGCATTTCAATAATGGATTTTTATCAAAGGGTTTTGATAACTTGGAGGTAATGTTAATGTGGAGATGTCAATATGTCACAAAGGTATTTGATTTGAGTCTCATACTTTTCACTTTTGAACAAGGTTTTTACTTGTTCAAAAAAAAACCATTACGGTTTGATCCGGATAAACCAAACATTGTCCTAGTTTTAGGGGGTGTTTGAATTTAAGTTTGAAAAAATGTTACAGCGTTTCAAAAAATAATAATTAGATAATAATTGTAACAAAATGGGCAATCAGAAATTTAGTGTTTGGAATAGAGTCTGTTGTTTACTATCATAATTAACAAATAATCAATTTTTAAAGTGTTTGGATTTACGTTTTAACTTGTAAAATGACCAAATACTTATTTATTAAGCAAATAACCTACATTTTTTAACTTATGAAAAAATGTATTAAAACTCAGGATTAATTCTAAACGCACGTAATCATTTATTGATAATGAATACGATTTAAAAATTTTAAACCAATTATTTTTGTTGTTACGTAATAATCTAATCACTTTTACCTGTGAACATGTAAAGTCCCAAACACCCCTCAATCGCAGAGATTTGATCCAAAATACTGATCAATGTTTCGAAGTTTGAACAAGGTGCCTTCTAATGGTGTCCTCCGGCGACGATGGATGACCACCGTGATGAGTTTTGGTGACGGTACTCATGGTGCTCTTGGCTTGCCTACTTCCATCGCCGGCATCGGTTCTGACGCTTATGAACCAACTGCAATCTCCACCTTACCACCTGATATTTCTAGCATCGCCGCCGGTCACTACCACTCCCTCGCCGTTACTTCTCAGGGACACCTCTGGTCCTGGGGCCGCAACGTTGAAGCTCAACTAGGTCGTGGCCTTGATTCCCCTAGGTATGTTTAATTTTTTCAAATTTAATTCATTCGAACCTTTTACGTAAATCAGATCACGATGTACACCATGAGTGATCTGATAGTGTTGCTAATATGATATATGAATCACTGAACTTTGTGATTCTGAGTTGGTTTTAAGAAATTGATGTAATTATCCATGTGTAAGAATGTTTCAAATGGTCATTTTGTTATTCGTCTGAAGTGTATCATGATCAAACTGCGGTATCTGATTGTAGAAAATCAATAATTCGATTTGTCTAATGAAGATATAACTTTTTCGTTGATTGAATTTAAGTTAAGAGTTATAGTAATGGCTTACAATTTTCTACTAGGGTTTCTGCATTTGGAACAATTGGAGTGAAAAAAACTAATAGACTTTGTGTATATTTTTAGTGTATATGTTAGATTTCAAACTTCAAAGAATATGAACTAATAAGTTAAGTAAATTCAATCAAATTATATGGTTACAGAAATTTTTTATCATTCATTGTCATTTGCAAAGCAATTTAAAACACCACATCATTGGACAAACATTAGGCAAACTGGACTTAAGAGAAGCTATGCAATATTATTGGCAATTTTGGTTGGTTTTGTTGTTTATACATCTTAAGGAACCCAAAGACGGTTCATATTGAAAGTTTTTGTTGAATTTTTTAGAGAAACATGGAATGAACCACAAAGAGTAGAGGGTTTGAGTGGCGTTCGATCCACACATGCATCTGGTGTTGTATCTGCAGCTATAGGACTTGATGGCTCCTTGTGGGTTTGGGGAAAATCCAACCGTGGCCAACTTGGTCTTGGAAATGGAGTCACCGAAGCTGTTTTTCCCTCCAGAATCGAAGCTCTTGCTAACGAAGAGATAATTAAGGTGGTTTCAAAACCATTCTTAAGGTATCATCATTAAGGTGGTTCCATAATGCATATGTGATTTCATGGTGATTAGATTCACATTTTATGCCCTTGGACAGGTCTCCTTTGGTTGGGGCCATGCTCTTGCACTTTCTAAGGATGGAAAGTTGTTTGGGTGGGGTTATTCAGCAGACGGCAGGTTAGGAACGAGAGGTGGAACTACAATGGCTTCTCCGCTGGATTCAAAAGCAAAGATGGCGACAATGGTCGAGCCAACTGCAAGTTCGAGACTGGAAGCTGCAGCAAAGGTTGTCTCAGAAGCAATGGATAAGGAGAATGACATGCCTATTATTTGGGAACCCTGCTTGATCGAAGAGCTACAAGATGTTGAAGTCATTGACATATCATGTGGGCTCGATCACACGTTAGTCCTTCAAAGTACGCACTTCATTTATGATTCAACTTCAGTATCCTTTAGACATAAGAAGATTAGATATGAATCTCATACTAAATATGCTCTTGCTTCAGGTGATGGAACCTTGCTTAGTGGCGGAAGCAATACATATGGACAGTTGGGTAGATCGATACACGATCTAGGATTGCATCCGGTTGATACAATCGAACATGCTGTTTCCGTTGCATCAGGGCTGGGACATTCTCTTGCAATATCTGAAACCAAATTGGCAGATGGTGTTGGAGGAACCAAAGGCATCTTTTCATGGGGTTGGAATCTTAATTTTCAGCTAGGAAGGGAAGGTCCAGAAAACCACCCGTTGCTCGTGGATGGGCTACTAGGGGAAAGGCCGTTGTCAGTGTCATGTGGACGTGTGCACTCACTTGCTCTCACGTTGGAAGGTGAGGTGTTCGCTTGGGGGTGCGGTAGAAATGGTAGACTTGGTCTAGGAAGCTCTATAGATGAACCTGAACCCATGTTGGTTGAACTCCCACAAGGTAGTAAAGTTTTGCAGGCAGTGTCAGGTTTCGATCATAATCTGATATTGACCACAGGGTCAGTTTAGCCAGCTGAGTTTCACCAATCACTGATGTGTTTTACTCCAAAATTATGTATCGCCAAGAAATGATTTGTTTCTTGAAATTGTCTTAACGATAATAGGATGAGATACATACGATACCGTTAAATCAAACATCACACGTTGGTGTTCCTTTGTTACATGATCATTTGATAGTGCTAGATTCTCTAAAAAACCATGCAAGCTTCTACCGACAAGTCTTGTTCAACGAGCTTCATACTGAACAACTGCAGCACATAATGGTAAACAAGAATCAGCCAATATGTTTGATAAGTGTATAAAATAACACAAAACAAAGTATGTCAGTTAGAAAGAGACATACATGAAAAAAGTTCATTAATAAGGCAGAGTTGTCTGTATGATCACAACTTATGATTCATATTGGCATACATGAACAAAGTATGCCAATATGATTCATCAATAAAACTCCAGAAACCAAAAGTCTGTCTGCATTCATGGTGCTAAACAATCTTAAGAAATGCTCTCCCTCCTATAACCTATATGCCTTATCCTTGCAGTAAAAGCCGACCGAATAACTCAGACTGGACAACGCACAGTCATACTCGTACTTGGCTCTTCGAATCCCAATCATTTCAGACCTCATGGTTCTTCACAGGAAAGGTTTTCAGGGGCTTCTGATGTGATACCACATCACTCCCTCCTTAATATCTTTCAAAAAAAGATGGATATACGTATCTTCTATGCTTTTTTAATTTTTTAAAAAAAATACATTAATAATTAATATAAACAATTAAAATTAAAATATTTAATTTTATAATAGATAGCTAAAATTACAAACTAGAAATTACAAAACTAAAACTAAGAAACTAAAACTACGAAATTAAGATTGCCATCCCCAACGCTCAGCAATTTCTTTTTTACATCGTAATACGAGTTGCAAAGTCACGCCTTCCAAATGGTTGTGTGGCCGAATAAAAAACTTTGCATCTCTATCTCGTTGTTGTTCATTCATCGCTGCTATGTACGCTTGTAATTTCTTTTCTTCTATTTCTTCGAGCCATCTACGGTGTCGCTTCTTGTCTTCAACGTTGTCGATGTAGGAGGTTGTAAAAAGTTCAAATTGGTTGAGGACGTCTCGCTCAAATGATGATGTCGGGCTTTTTTCTTTTCTACATGGTATTTTTGGCTCTTGTTCTTTTTGACCATCTTCTTCATTGTGAATACCTAAAAATTCAGCATCCGATGTTGGTGTTTCCGTCGTGTTTGAATCAGATGTTTTCGATCGTTTTTTCTGTGGTTGGACGAAATCATCCACTAGTGGAACAGGAATCCAATTTGGATGATTTCGAAGTACATCCCATGCCATCTCGTGCGGAAAGGCTTTGTTTTTGTGGGTGACTTTGTATAGTTCATGGGTTGCCTTCAACACGTCTACATCGCTTTCGTCGTTTCGCCGATTCATCGAGTTGGTGTTAAACATTTCGTTGAATTTTGAGACTTTGAAGTTCAAATCCTTCCATTTTGAATTCAATTGGTGGATGTTGCGAGTGGTTCCACCTAGTCGTTCAGCAAAATTAGTGAGTGCTCGATTCCAAAGTTGTGAACGTTTTTTATTATTTCCAGTATTTTGGTCCTTGGAAGCATCAATCCATGCTTTCGCCAACGTAACTTCTTCTAGTGAGGTCCATGCTTGAGCTTTCATCGGACCTTTTTTCTGTTGACTTGTACCTTCAAATGACGGCGGCATCTTGGACAAGGGTATTGGTTCATCGCTTTTCGATGATTGTTCTTGAGTTTCGGGTATAGTCTCGTCGTCTTCCTTGTTGGAATCTTGTGATGCTCCTTCATGGTCATCACCTACAAATTGGTCGAAACCATCATGAAATTCTTGTGACAAGATTGTTGTGAAAATGGTTGGCTTGTTGAATGGGTGGTGAAATTGTGGTTGAGAATTTGTTTGAATAGGTTATAAAACTGACTGGTATGCTGTTGGAAATGGTTGTCAATTTTGTTGTTGCGGTGGACGGAATGGAGAGAAAGCTCAAGACCCAGAGTTATCGTGTCGTCAGCTCGAGATGGGTTGTTTGTCGGTATTTCTATCCATTTTGTATTTGATAATGGTGAGTGAAAGAGGGATTCGAATATAGAGAGTTTGGATTGATAATCGTTTGAAGATGATGTTGGTGATTGGTATGTATTTATATTAGGAACAAAGGGATATAAATATATATACACACACAACGGTCATGTGACATGACCGATGATAAAAAATGTCGATAAAAAAATTACGAAGCCGTTGGGGTGGGAAGGCCAAGGCAGGGCGGGGTGCGTTTCATCGGGCCTGAGGTGGTGAAGGTGGTGTGCCCGCCAGATGAGTCCAAGGTGGACACCCTGCCGATCATAAGGACGGGTATACCCCCTCTCTAATGATGTAGATTATCAACATTAACAGAGATTCCAATGAATTACTTACTTCTACTAGTTCGCTTCTTGTAAAGGATACGGTAACCACACTCTCGGCACTGAATCACATCACCAACCTTTAGTGTATTATCCTGCCCACAATCTGCATCAAAAATATGATCAATCAATTACAACGTGCTTAAAATAACAATCAACTTTTTTCTTTTTTCTTATTATACCAATCTCATAATTTTGTACCAAATAAAGAAACCAACTATTTGTTCATTCCCGATTATAGCATTTAACCGGTAAACTACAAAAGTTAACCGGTAAAAAAAGGCTAAATATACCGTATATTGTTTGAAATAACAACAAACTTTTTATTTTTCATTCTTATTATGGCAATGCAATTTATTTTTTACCATCTAATATATTGTTTGAAATAACAACTTACTTGTTGTTTACCGGTTAAATGCTATAATCGGAAGTAAACCAAAAGTTGGTTTCATTATTTCGGACAAAATTTACGAGATTGCTATAATAAGAAAAAAGAGAAAAATTGCTTGTTATTGTGAGCAATTCTCCCTGATCAGTATTTCTTTCGTGGCTAATTAGGGCCAGCTATCTTATTTCAATTAGCTATACATACGTAATGAGCTATAACATGTGGATTTTGTTAGGATGAAATAATGAAGATTATTGAACATGATGAATTAGAGGTTTGAAAGTTGCTCTCTTCCTAGGTCAAATTGAATTCCACAGAGCTGTTGTCTGTCAGAATTGTTTGCTGGAAACTATTAATCTGCTATCAACGATCAAGATCGACAGTAAAAAAGGCAAGCAATCAGGACGACCGAATCACAATCGCGATCTCGCAATCGTCCATCGATGTTATTCGATTCGTCAATATGACTACATGTAATGATTTTCACACAACTGTTACTAGGTTTCATTTTTTCTGCAGAAATTAGAATACACACAAGAGATGAAGAAACTGGAAAGGATAGCAACGAACCTCCACATATGTAAGTAACTGGTTCTGGCTGTGGATCCATTAGTTACTGACAATTTTGAGAAGAAACAACAGATTATTATACATAAACAAGAACGTTATTCAATCGATGTGTTCATGGAACTTTTAGATACCTGCGATTAGTAGTGGAGTTAGAAAACGATGCTGCCGGACTGAGGAACCCTAGGGTTTTATGATGAATTATTTGGAACTTTTTATGTCTAAAACTATATAAAAGCTTCTCAAAAAGCAACCTTCCTTCAAGTTTCACACTATTGCAAGGTAGACCCTGATATAGTGATATTACTCAATTAGGTTCGGATTTTTAAGATTTAATTTTCAAAATTTATATTTATAATATAATATAAATGGTTAACCACGTATTTATGCAATGATATCAATTTTAACACGATTTATACAATGATGTTTGAATTTTCATAAAAATGTAATGAAATTTTCATTTTTTTTATCAACTAATGCAACAAATTATTTTTTAACACGATTTATGTGATAACGTTTGAACTCGTTATAAAACATGCAGCATTTAATTTACCTATGTACCCGGTAAAATATAGATTTATAATATGTAACTGCCTTCAAAATCCTTAATAAAATAAGGGTTACGCTGTTAAATTATTTGTTGTTTCTATTTATGAGTGAACGAGGTATCGATACCGAGCTGAACCAATGTTGCGTACAATTTTAAGTGATGTGCAACAAATTAATAAATGATCGGATAAATAAGTAGGTCCAATGTTGCGTCTTTTAGTAACAAGTTTAAACGCCACTGCATAAATTGTGTTAAAAAAAATTTCATTGCATAAATTAGTAAAATAAGGAAAACGTCATAATTTTTTATAACAAGTTCAAACAACATTGCATAAATCGTGTTAAAAGTGATTTTGTTGCATAAATTGACAAAAGGTGAAAACATCGTTATATAAATATGGCGTTAACCATAATATATATGTATTAAATAATTGTATTATTTTAATTATAGATTATTTTATAAGAAGAACTTTGACCGGTATATATATGAGACCCCTTTTAATTTTTCATTTTCTAATGGTTCGTGTGTCCGTTTGATTAAGGATGATAAAACTCATAAAAGTCATGTTTGATTCGTGAAATAAAATTTAAAAATATTAAAATTTACTTATAATATTACGAAAATAATGTTTAAATTCTAATTCTTTTATTTTTCATTCTACAAGTTAAACAGCACGTGTAACAACCTCAAATTTAAGTAAGTCGTCTTAGAATATTTGAATAGTTGAAGTATAGTGGTGAATCTCAAACAGATAAATATGAGTCTTATAAATGAGTTTATCTTATATCTATATCGTCTATAGTTTTAATCGTCAAACTCTAATCAATAATAAATATTGATATTTTGTTAATATTTGAAATAAGAAATTGAAAATAAGCTTTTAATCAGTTTTCAAAAGAAAACATTGTTAAAGTGAGTCTCTTCATATTTAATAATGATTTAAAGTTTTACTCTTAACATTTAATTAATATTTAAAATGAGACATTATTAAAAATGAGTTTTAAATAATACTTATAAATGAGATAATACTAAATTCAGTCTCTTGATATTTTAAGTGGTATTCAAAAGGAGGCATTGTTGATCTCGGTTAATTAATATTCAAAATAAATCGTAAGTATTTATATTTAACTAATATTTAAAAATAAGGTATTATTGAATCTAGGTTTGATTCAATATTATAAATACAAAGTATCATTGTTTATAAATTAAATATTTAAAATAATTATATATAGCTTAAGTGCTTAACTAATTTTTTTTAACATAGTGTCATAAATTAAGTTATAATTCTTTAAAAAATTTTAACATAAGAATAAATATTATAATCTTACTTATGAGTAGTATACTTCTAAGGCGTTTAAAAAAAAAAAAAAAGAAATATCCTTTAAACTAATTTTTTTTCCTCATCATTGTTTTCGTGTTTGTGAATGAATATTTATGACAATTTTTGAAGTGTTAAAAGAAATTTTATATCTATTTAAAAATTATTTACTCAAACAGCCTATCTTCTACTCCATAAAACGGCCTGCAAGTATGATACTATAGTTTCAAATCAAGCATGTATTTACATGACACTAACACGAGGGTGAAAAACTTGACTCAACATCCAATCAGAAGATGGCAAACACATCATTGAAGGATTTGAGTTCCGGTTTCATTCGGTTTCCTTATTTAACTGGGTAAAATTTAACAAGCAAAACAGGCAGAATGATAACACTACATAATGAAAGACTATTGAAGCAATTTCCATATGAAATGGGACCGAAAAAGATAAGTTGTTCACCATGCAAATGTATTCCTAGAGTCTTACAACACCATTATCCTATCTATAAAAGTTCATTTCTTTTTTCTGCAGGTCTAGGGCGTTTCAATGAACGCATTATTATAAAAAGCTATAAGCAAGAAAACAAAGTTATAATGGATGGATAAGAGGGCAATATAGACCGTTCAATTTGCTGTTAGCCTACATTGTCAACTCTGTCGACAGCAGCTCCATGAAAAGGAGCAGTTGTTGGATCTTCTTGTAACGGCTACAGCTGCTGCACAACCACAAATACTTACACTTGGGAGGGATTACAAGGAACAAGGATGACAGTGAAACAAAATATGCATATGATTGACCGTTCGAATGTGTAGCTTTGGCATGGTGAATGTTTTTTTTTTATTTTTGACATATGTGGAATCAAGTAGTAGATACAAGACAATGTATGTTTAAAAATTACCGACTAGTGATGATTCAATTTTGTCCATGGCTTCTGCTGAGAGAGTGTCGTGCCATGAGCTTTCGACTAGGAATTTGACGATCATCCTGCAAAAAGTTTATATCCAGGTTAACAATTCCTTCTAGTAGAGGCAAGTGACTAGATTTGTTTCAAAACAACCAACTAGTTTGTAAAAATGAAAAATGAGAATTCAAACCGTTAACAGAAAAAGAGAGAAAGAGAGAAGAGGGGGGGGGGAGAGAGATTAGAAAACTCCGTCCAGCAAGGGTCTCAGTGTGGAACTTACTTGTATATTGTTTTGTAATGTAATATGTTCTGTCATTTGTATTTGATAATGAAATCAAAATGCCTTTAGAAAAGGTCGTTGTCTTTATAAAATATTTTTTTTTTGAAGTAGAAATTGTGTTCTCTACTTCTATTTAAGACTTGGAGCCCCAACGCCCAACCTCATCATAGTCAAATAGTCGACTCATAGTTTTTTCACAAACCCATTTTTGTAATATTGAAAAATCAAACCAAGTTTGTAAGTTACCACTGGAAGAAGTGTATCTCACTTTTATATTCTATCCAATTTTAAACATCTTCTAAGCAATCGAAAACCCAAAAATAAATAATTGCCAAATGATACCCATAGTTTTATGATGATTACAGGGCTTGTCTTTTTTTTAATAAAATAAACTGTCATCCAACAAACATGTCATTTGTCTAAAGATGGGTCAATAGGGGTGAGCTCGGTACCGTACCGAACCGAACCGGTACCGATTCCGAAAATACCGAAACCGAATTATTAGTTTTGGCCAGTTCGGTTCCGAATACCGAATTTTAGCTAATTTAAGAACCGAATACCGAACCGAAAGTACCGAATACCGAATTTTAGCTAATATAAAAACCGAATACCGAACCGAATATATTAAATCGGTATCGGTTGGTACCGGTACCGGTTCGGGTTCGGAAAATGGTACCCGTCACTCACCCCTAAGGATGGATGGGTGATGTAAGGTTGGAATGGTAGGTAGTGTCAACAGGAAAAACACATTATGGCAATGGAACCTCAATTCTTTGCCTATTAGGTAAGAAATTAGATTCCAATGAAATTTTATGTCAAAATAAATTTGCTTTCCTTTTCCTTTAGCCAACCAAACATACAAAGAAATGGAATTTTCATTCCAACTCCACATATTCCTGAAGAAACTGTGAAACAAACAGGCCCCTTAGTATTAACAACTTATTGTCACAGGTATCTGCACAAATGTAATCAAGTTAAAAGAGAAGGAAACGACACACCTTGTACAGAGAAGCAGCAGATTCAGATTCAACAGTTTGATTTGGCTCGAGCGTTTGGAAGCCATCCAAAGCATCCAAGGTGAGCTGCCAGCCACAAAGAGCTATAGCAACAGCGCTGGAACTAGAGCCATTACTGTTGTTGCTAACACCAGCCGCAGCAACATTGCCATTTACCCAAGGGCAGAAAAAATTATGATGCTTAATCGGATCAAACTCCACAGCTTCTTCAAAGTTGCTTTCTCCATTTGGAGGCCCTACATGGAGCCAATCACAGTTAAGCAGTCTAGACTCTAGCAACACGGTCAGTTTTGTGTGCCAAAAATAAAGACAGAATGGACCTACCTATCCCAGTTGCAGCTGGATAATTAGTATATCCACATTCATCGGTCGGAGATGATTTCCCAGCTTGTGTCACCTCGTCTTTTGATGCTTCAAGGCCGGAACATAGAACCGCATTGCAAGAAAGGGAAGGGTGGATGCTGTGCTCATGAGACAAAACATTCATGTTACTGGTCTTCTCACCGCTTTCAACGGATTCCGCCTTGGCTGAACCAACAATTTTTGAGCCACTATCAGCTCTTCCTACTGACCTTGACATCAGATCTTGACTCCCACCAGGAGGATATTCCTGTTCCATTTCTTCAGGGACAAAATCACCCATCAGTCCAGGATCTGTGGCAAATTCACCATTTTGACCTTGATTTTCTGTCACTTCAGCCACTGGTTCCATGTCCCCAACAACACTTTCCGTCCTATGTATGGAAGCATCAATACCATGGATCTCTGCTTCATGACTAGCACCCATTCCAACACTTCCTCCACTAATAGCAAGACTAAGACCATCCCTCCGATGACCAGTGGCGGTATCGGTGTTCAATACCTCCTCATCATTGGTGCTGCTAACGCCTATTTCACCGGCGGCTCTAACTGTAGCAGGACAAGTACTCTGCTGTGCTTGATTACTGAAGTTCACATCTGATGTGTCATTAAGGTCGGGACTCTTGAATGCTGACACAGAAGGATAGTTGACGTCATCAACATCACCGGGATGATTTTCGACACTTTCCATTGAATCGTTATCTTCACCATGGTAAACTGTATCCATTGCAATAACAGAGGAAGCCCGTGTTGAATCTCTGGTAGATGGATAGCCAGCGGCTTGTTCATGTCCTTGGTGGAAAGGAGCATCTCGTTCGATATCAAAATGTATAGTCTGGCTAGGACCGGCACCAGATGAATCTCGTCGATATGATTGATGATATGATTCAAAAACATCAGACTCGCGAGCACGTTTTGAAGGGCCGGAGGACTGCCGGCTATCATTCACTTCATCACCGTCACGATCAATGACAACACCCTCAACACTATCCGCCTGCTGCATCATCACCTGTGGCCTATCAACAGTGCTCCCACCTTCATCCAAATTCCGCTTGCGAGTACTCGGACCTCGAGATTCATACGATGCTGCACGATCACCAACCTCACTACTGGCTGGCTGCCCAATAACGAGATCTTTTCCAATATTTGCATCTTGGTATTGTTCTGATATTACAGCCTTGTGTGCATGTGCACCAGAAAATCCACCTCCCATTGTAAGGTCTAAATCCACCCCAATGTTTGACATCGACTTTCCCTCCCCTGTTGCTGCTTCATCGAGGTCTTCATTCTGCTCTTTCTCCAGGCCGTCAGCGGCAACCCACCCATTAATTCCACTTGCTGCACTTACTCCACGAGTAAGTGCCATTTTTTTGCTTGTTTCAGGGACATCACTAATATTAGGAGCAAAGCGAGCAGGACGATTAACAGTAAGGAAGTCCAAAATTCTGACTGTTGCACCACATAAGCTACAGTCCAGCAATGGTGATCTCGGTTCAAATTTTGAGGAGGGACCCAATTGTTCCTTCTTTACAGGACCCTTTTTGGTTGAAGCAGACAATGCCTTCTTGTTAGGAAATCGATCTTCTGGAGGGGCACAATCTTTAATTGGGCTGAAAGAACATCCGTTTCTAGCTGATTGAGCCGAATGCTCTTCACAATCTTGAACATTTGGAAGCCATATCGGCTCCCATCCACAAAGGCTGATCAACTTCTGAGCCTAAAAACAGACAAGAGATCATTCATCATTTAAACAAAAAAAGACTCAAAAATGATGAGAAATAAATCAATAATTACTGTCATTGTAAGTGATGCATGCATCTTACACGTGAATATATGCATAACGCTTCTTCTCGGTTATTCTCCGAACCAGACGCGATGTCTGCCTTGCATCCAGATTCCCCAGCAGTGAAGGTATAGGATTGAACCAAAAAACGGTCAATTTCAGTGCCTCTAGAGACCCTCATCTGCTCAAGTGTTGAAGCAGCCACAATTGGTAGGTAGAGAAATTGGAACAAACCATCACAACGGTCCTTATAACCTCCTATCAACGCTGACGGAGGAGTCGGAGGGAACTGCACTAAGCTTTCAGCACAGCTGTTTCCTCTCCAAGGACAAATGACTTTGTGTCCTTCATCAAGCTGATTGGAAAATTCTTCTCCAACATCATTACCTGTTAGAAAGTATAAAAAACATCTTCAGAGAGGACTACTGCATCGCTTTATTCATAATTTGGGAAAAGAAAAAATGTAACGACTCAAAACTAATATTTGAGAAATTTTATTATCCAAGTGAACTCGTCAAAATAATTAAAACTGGAAACCATGAAAATATTAGATATATCATCTGAACATTTAAAAAAAAACCTCAGATTTCAAAAACCCCAGGTGTGTTAGAAGAATATGGCATGCAACAAAAAAAAAAAGCATGACTATAACTTTATGCCAGATTACTGCAAATTTTACCTTCTGTGGGAGTCCATGAATCTGGAGCAACATATTTCAGAGTTGCACCACAAGACTCGCATTCAATCTTATCAACATCCACATTTACCCAACCTCTTCTTGCACAGGCAAGTGAACTAGCAACCTGCATGGGCGACAATCATAAAACCTGTGCTCAACCAGAAAGATGGGAAGCAGAACATAGAATATAGAAGATTGTTCAGAGAATACCACAAAAACAGGGCCATGCATGTAATGACTTTGGCCAATAAAGACAAGTGTGTGTGCGTTTTACATTATTTATATAGTATACCACAAAAACTGCCCCCTGAACCATACCCAAGTCACAGAATTTAGGGGACATTTGATTTGGTACGATGGAATCGTAGGAAATGGAATTGCCTAAGTTTACAAGTTTTTTTATCATGTGATGAAGTCTTGATTCTCAATGGAAGGGAATGGAGAACTGAGTTTAGTATAAAACTATAAATACATTTCTCTACTTATCAACAATTCAACATGGAGAGAACCATAAGCATGGAAAGGGAATGGATGTTTTATAGTTATCCTTCATTTTCTATGTCAATCTATAATTATGTGTAACTATCATAGATTAAAATTTGTTATGAACTTAAGCGACTCCCTATGATTCCATCGTACCAAACGCTCCCTTAGAACTTAGTATAACAAAATCAGTATTTAGAAGTATTTATGCCACTTAATTTATTATAACAAAATCAATTCCACGTCTAAACCCCAAAATTTTCCCAAAAAAAGGAACTTCCTATAGATTTCTTTATCATTAATGTACCACCCACCCAACACTGGTACACTAACCACCCATCATCAAAGAAATTGGACATGGGGGATCAACTTAAAATTGCTTCCAAGTTCCAGCTAACTAATTACACCAAAGAACCTAGAAATTTTTTCAACCTAAAAATCTGAGACAGTATAAAAGGACCAAAAACAAATCAGCTTCCAGTCAAACAAAACAAAATTCAAAATCAAGAAAAAACACAAGCACATATAATAAAAACCAGACAAGAATGGCAGCAACTCAACTTGATAAAACAAAATTCATCTACTAATACGGAAATAAAAGTATAATATAGCACATGCATTGTTTTGGCCGGTGCAACAGCTTTCTTGATTAAGGTTGATTGCAACCCTGTTTTATAAGAACACAAGATTAATGTGTGTTTGCATTGTAGTATAAGTAATATCACTCTGTTTGGTTAAGTATACGTGCAGTAAGCAAGTAGCAATGTGGTTACTCGTATGGGTAATGGGTTAACAACCCATGTGAGAGAGAACCTATTAAAATAGCTAGCATATGTGCAAATCCATTGTAACGCAAGTATAGCTGTATATATCAACTGAATGAGCTCGTTAAAAGCATAATTAATGAAAAAATATGACTTAGTGTGTGTTTGTTTGATAACTAATAGACTGATTGACTTGATTTGCTTAATTCAGTTAGCGGGAGCCCTATGTTAGCTCGTTAAAAGCATAATTATGTTTGATTTGCTTAACCACATTGATAGAGAATAACTTTTTAAAATTGAAAGAACAAGGATTAATTAGAAGGGAGGTATGATTTCATTCACTGGAATAAGAGAAGAAATACAAAATCAGAGAGGAACCAGCCTAATTCTGGAATGCCTCATGCCCAAGCTTGAAGCCAAACAAACTCTCAACAATACACATGCATACCCTCTCCCTCTTACGTCACTCCATATATAATAATATTCTCCCTACAAAAATTACTAACTACTCCTCTAACGTCACTTCATATATAATAATATTCTCTATCCAAATAACTAACTACTCTAATCTGAGCCTTCCATGTGTCCCTTCCCATGCTTCCTCCTTTGATAGACTTTCCAGACCTTGGGCTCACTTGTTTCTCCCAAAGTAACAGATAGTTAATGATTGATATTGGGCTCTGGTGGGTTAATTGTATTGAGTTGTTCTCTATCAGACTGAATGAATAGGCAGATAAGGGCGGTCTTTCTTTTGATAAGCCACCACACTTTTGTTGTTTATAGTCGGCCTCAAAAATCAAAATCCCAAAAAATGTGCCTCCCGTTCCTCTTCATCATTGGCAAAGTCTTCAAATAATTTATAATTATTTTAGGGGGCAAAAATAAGTTTGCATGCTGGAAATTGAACAGCTTTGCACATTTTGTTTTTATATTCAAGTAAACTCCGAGGGGACATTCGGTACAGTGGAATTGAATGGAATGAAATTTATAAGCTATTTATATCAATTATAATTACACATGACATTAAAAATGAATAAAATACCATAAAGGCATAAACTCCATTCCCTTTCCATCCTTTTGATTTTCTCCATGTTGGTAAGAAAATGGGAGAAATGAAATTTACAATAAACTCCATTCTCTACTCCATCTCATAGAGATCCAAGGCTCCTGTTAATTTGTTATATAACAAAAAAGCTTGTAAACCTCATGTGATTCCCTTCCATTCCAGTCCACCATGCCAAACACCCCCTAAGATGTTTTGAGCTTTGCATTCGCCATCCTTAGGTCAAGTGGGCTCAAAGGAAGGGTAAAGCCTTTTATAACAGTGCTAATATCTGATGCAAAAGATGCCAATGTTGCACTAGAAAAGGTTTGCAGTATCTACCACAGCTGGTTCAGCAAAGCATCATTAACTGAAAGTCTGAAACCAGACCTTTTTGATATAGTTAATGTAGATTTCACATATTAAGCTTGTGAATCTTCCATGGTGGTGGCATTGGTTCAGCCATCCTTTTACATACTGAATCCTCATTTTTCAAATATATCTTAATTGCTGGTATGTATTACTAAAGGATAAATCAGTAATTCTGTTTTAATCAGACCAATTGTTCAGCACATAAAAACAAACAACAATTGTTTTCTCCAGACATCCAACTTAATCCTAACAGACAGCTTAATCCAAACAGAGCTTAACAAAACAGCAGAGAAACAGCCCCTTACTCTTCTCTCTGAAATCACTCTGTGCATTGCTGTTTACCCAGATCCACTTAATCAGCTAAGTCTCTCTTTAGCTTTTCTGGTGAGGTGAATACCCAGTCTATTCAATGCTAGGCTGAGTATAAGGGCCTCAAAAAAATCTCTTTTCGTCCTATGGATTTAAGGTGTATGAATTGTAAGTGGTTTAACTGTTGACAATTATCTCAACCTTAATCACAGAGGGTAAATCAAAAATCTTCCAGTTTTCGGGGTATTCTTTACAGCACACAACTCTAGAAATACATCTATGTTCAGGTACATACTACAGACTTATTATTTGAGTAACAAGATATCCATCTTCACATGTCTCTTTAATAAGTAAACCTTAAATTCACCTCTTCTACCAAGTGCCATCATACCACTATATCTCTTTCAAACCCTCTTCCCTCCACCATTCATCTAACTTTTGCAGGATTAGAAACCCTAAGTGCTATGAGTATGAACCTTCACGTGCAAAATACCATCTAACAATATGGTATTCTTCATTTTCGGCCCATATGCATTTCAGGAGCTTCACTCTCTTGTAGAGGCTTATTTCAAGAATGCAGGCAGGATGTTGAGTGAAGAAGAAGAGGTGCTCCTAAGGGTGAGCTGTGAGCAAGTGTATCATTTTTCTCGAACCGAACCGAACCGGTACTGGTACCGTACCAATGAAATCCACATCTGACCTACCGACTTTGGAGTACAAAATGTAGCACATCTGACCTACCGACTTTTCTAAGATATTCACTTTAGGTTTGGTCCTAATGATGATTATATTAGCATCCAAGAGTACAAAATTTTCAAGAATATTTCTTGTACTTATGACTATGTGTTCACTTAGTTTTATAGTAACTCTAGTTTAGTCATTCCTGAATAACAATATCTTCACTTCTAAGGTCACCATCATAAGCTCATTACTCATCACAAGTCACAACTACCATCTTCCAGCAGGTTAAGTGAACAAATATTTAGTACTTTTGTAGAAGCAAACAATGAAAGCAGTGAGTCAGGTGTTCTAGCAATACGATCATATGAAATGGACCATGCTCTTATAACCCAGTCGAAAGATTAGCATGGAAGAAAATAACGATAAGATGTAAAGACACATACGTAAATAATGCATGTCGGAAATGTCAATACATTAAGAAAAATATGAGCTCAAACCTTAGGCTTTCCGAACCAATTTGCTGGCCGAAATGTAGACAATCGCCTTAAAAGATCACCCCTTTCCCATGGTCTACATGAAGGCTGAGATGAGCCAAGAGCTGAACCACCAGCACTAGTACTCAATGAGATCCACATAGGCTGTGAACCGATACGAGATAGAGAACCTACTTTGGAGCCCTGCCCCTGACCCAACCAATCAGTACTGCCAGCATTAGTCGCAATGGCCGGTGATGATGCCCCAGCAGAACTGACAAGAAATATTGATAGATTAGGTAGATCGTGAAGCTACCACATTTATATATATTTTGCATAAGCCACATGAGAGTATTCCATTATATTTGTTTATTACTGATAAATAGTACCACCATTGTTAGCAAAGAAAAATCAACATAGGGCTTTAGAGTAGTTTACAGTATCAACAAGGTATACCATGCAATTTTATTTTTATTTTTATTTTTGAAGACGAGGGAAATCCCACCCAAGGCACCAATGGGTAACCTGGCAGGTAAGGCGCAGCTTAGAGGCATAAAGCAAGTCATGAGCCGAGTATCACACCTATTTATTGGGCATGTAATACAAGTAGTTGAAACTTGCAGTAGTAGGCCCCAAGACATCCTTTGTAGAACTACAAGCCTCTATGACTATCAGTAATCAGTGGTTAAATATACCATGTACAATCATATCATAATTAAATGTTTCCTTATTCATCTCACTTCACTGATTGTCAAACAAAACTCAATATGATACTCTAATTAAAGAATCCCCGCTTTAAAAATTCAAATTGGTGCAATAATTGAGATGTCCATAGACAATCATAGAGCTTGGATTTATATCACCAGATTGAATTGATTACAGTCTTTGGTTTTATCTGAAGCTACTTACACCAAGTAAATTGGTATAAAGCTACGATTGATAAAACAAAGCTTCTAATTAAACAAACGGCTGATACAACAATCAAAGAAAATCCATCAACACCTTAAAAAACTAATATCACACAGACACACACACAAAAGATTCATTCTTCATTCTAGGGTTTTCTCGGAAATTCAACGAGAAATTCAACATGCATCATGGAAATACGAGCGAGTAGAAATCAGGCAACATTCATGAACCCCAATTAGAATACAAAAAGAAAAACCCTTATAAAAACGTGAATAAATAATCAACTAAGAAATTAGGGTTAGGTCTTTACCTGGCAGCAGGGGTCGGAGGAGGCGGAGGGGATGAATTGCGGAAGAGTAATGGGTCGCCG
This sequence comes from Centrapalus pauciflorus, assembly GCA_020465985.1. Classification (NCBI taxonomy): domain Eukaryota; kingdom Viridiplantae; phylum Streptophyta; class Magnoliopsida; order Asterales; family Asteraceae; genus Centrapalus; species Centrapalus pauciflorus. The sequence goes on along the minus strand of JAANYP010005495.1, from coordinate 292,868 downwards.
GAGGAGCTAATTCCTTCTTCCCTCATTTACTTGTGATTGAGAATTTTGATTCGCACAGTCGCCACTCTCGCTTCCCCTTTTTTCTCTTTCTCAGCGTCGTCGTCTCCTGCTCTGTTTGTTCACTAAATAAAAAGATGATTTGATTTCTGTGTGGGTCGTAGGGCCCTACTAGACCCCTATAGCTCCCGCTGGCACGTGAATCATGCGTGCCTAATCTATTGGTGATATATATGAAGGATAACGTGACGGGGTGTAGATGAGACGAGCCGAGTCCGAGCCCGTTTAAGCCTTAAGCTTGGCTCATTTAATAATAATAGGCTTGAGCTCAAGCTCTGTATGTAAAGCTCGAGCTCGGCACGTGAATAGTTTTCCAAGCTCGGGCTCAACTCATTTATTATATATTTTAATTTTTTAATTAATATCTATATAATCTTTTATATATTGTATATAACTTTTTATTTTTATTTATTTAGTCTATACATTGTATATTTATTAATTTTAAAAAATATTTATATGTAGGGCCGTTTAGGCTTGCGAACTTGATATGTGATGCTCGGGCTCGAGCTCATTTATTGAATGAGCTTGAATTGAGGCTCGATCTTTTAACGAGTCGAGCTAGAGTAGCTCACGAGTAGTTCGGCTCATTTACACCCCTAAACGTGACGGCCGTGTTTAAAATAAATACGGTAAGAACTAATATAATCTTTGGATTTTATGAATCAACCAATTAATAATAAGATGGCATAATTGTAATTTTTCTAAAATATAACATGTGGTAGAATTGTCAATATTCATATTAAAGTCAATTTTCTTATTTGAAAAGTGTATCAAATATGGACAATCATGGTTCACGATGGCACGAATCTTGGTTCCCGACAACACCTGCAACTCACCGCACCCAGTAATTCACGACACCATCGGTGATTGATTGCACCTTTTGTGGTTCACGGCGCCACTGGCGATTCACAACACCACAATGGTTAACAAACACTATCGGTGATTGACAACACCATCATGATTCACAACATTACCAATGAGGCGGTGATTCATGATACCACCAACGATTTACAATTAACTTTTTTCATTCACATAATTTGAACATCGTGATTTACATATCACGATTCACATTATATGTTACCAGGATTCATAACACACACTGGTGTATCATATTATGCTACCAAATATCATTCACAGATGTAAACGGTTCACATCGTTGGTAGGGGTAACGGGCCAACCAGGCGGGATTGTTAAATTGACACATTGTAAAAAATTAAGATAGAACATGCTTTTTAAAAAAAATTTATAAAACGGTATATTAAACAAATTGTTTTTTGAAAAAATTTTAAAATTATGTAAAATGTATAACTTTTGGTCATCAATCTGTTTGACCCGTTCAAGCACTCTTAAATATATATTTTTTTAATTTTTTTTCATAAAATATTTTAATTAACATTAGAAAGATGATATATAAATTTCACGCACATTCACACTATCTAAGTGCTCGAAATCATGCATCATATAAATGTATGTTCACATCATTTTAGGGAGTTAGGAAATGTGAATGTATGTAAAAATTTACATGTCATCTTTATAATGTTAATTAAAACATTTTTATGGGAAAAAAACTTAAAAGTTTTTCAGATATGGTACCTTATGGTGTGCTACATAATAAGTGGTACTCTCTCGAACATTATGAACAAATAAAAAAATACATATAAGCATTTATATATATCAACAAATGTTTGTGACAATATTCATATGATTTAAAGGGTTAGTAGAAGTGTCTACAACAAGATTCATAACATTCAAAAAGTTCATAATAATATTTGTAACAAGATTCATATGATTCAATTAGAGTCATAAGATCCAATAAATTCATAAGATTCAACAAAACATATAAGATCCAACACGATTATGGGTTAATAAAAGGGTTCGGTAGGATCTGCAACAACATTCATAAAATTTAAAGTCATTTTTTTGTTGTTCACAACGAATAAAGTGTTCACAAAAGATTTTTAGTTTATGTGTGTGTGTATACTTTGCATCATTTATTTTTACAAGAAAGAAGGAAAATGAAAGAATAATTTTTTTAAGAGATGGTTGAATGAAAAGAAAAGAATTTAATAGACTATTAAAACTAGACGACGTTTGGTTAACAGAATATTTGCTAATTGAATAGAATCTGTCAAATGAATGGAATTTTGGAAGGAATTGAATATGTCTGAATTCAAATACTATCACTTGTTTGGTTGACAGGAATGAAATGAAATCTATATATTATAATAATTGAGAACAATTTCTGCCACGTGTCAACATTCCGATACCTCACTTTTTCATTTTCCCGCTCTTTTTCCAAAAATAAAAATTAACATTAATTTAAGTAACATTCTTATCATTTAATTGATTTAAATTAAAATTTATTGTTGAAACTTAAAGGATCTCACCTCTTTATTAATATTTACTTTATAACAAATTTTTTACATCAATCCATGTAATACATGGGTATTAATCTAGTTCATATTCTATATCGTGTTGTTTTATGTTTGGTTTGTAAAATTGTTAAGGAATTTGAATTTGAATATGCTTATGACAAATAACCAAAATATTATTTATTAATAATATTTTCATTTTTTTACTATAAAGATATTTAAATACTATAATGTTCTTTTCCTATTTTTTTTCATAAAACAAATGCCTTAAAATTATAACATTAAGTTTAATGTTTACTACAAAGGCAAAATAGTTCTGATGTGGCCAGGTTAAGGTGGCGTGTCTAGGTGGCATGGGTAGGGTAGGATATGATGAATTAAAAGTGGGGTCGCGGTAGGGTATAACAGGATGATATTAAGTAAGGTTGGTGGGTGTAATGTAATAATAGGTTGAGATGTGATAGATTTGGTGGATAACTAGATTGGTGTTAAGGTAGGTGGAGTGGGGTTGGTTAGGATATGATAGTGTGGATTAGGGTAAGGGTGGTAAGTCATAAAGTAGGGTTGGGTTGGGTAGAGTAGGATGTGATTGAGGTAGGGTATGATAGGATGAGATTAAGTACGGTGATTGAGTATAATGTAAATGTAGGATGAAATGTGATATGTTTACTGGATGTGTAGATTGGTGATAGGATGAGGTAGAATGAGTTAAGCGGGATTGGGGTAGGGTATGATATGGTAAGAAGTGATGTGATAAGTTTGATGGATAAGTAGATTGATATGTAGGCTAAGTGGGTTGGTGACTATGGTAGGTATGGTTAAGTAAAGACGACGTATCATTAAAATAAAATATTTATTCATTGACCATCTCCATGGAAAACATAATCTTTAAATGGAAATAATGTTTTGTTTGAAAGGAAAGTGACATTCAATGAATTTTGACAATTAAACATGATAAGAATGAAATATTTATTCATTTTCCATTAAAATTCCTTACCTTTTTTTTAAGATTTAAATGAAATTATTAAATTATTAGTTTTTTTCCTATAACCTTTGAAAATATAAATACAATAATAATCTTTTTAGCACTTTTTTTTTTTTTTTATTATTACTTTTACCTTAATCTTTGTTCTAAATCTTTTCTCTCTTCTTTTCCATTATTTCCCTTTCCTTTTTTTTCAAAAGTGAAAAACAGAGCGTCAATGTTCGCTATATGAATTAGTTTTGTTAGTAGATATAACTAACAGTAACCTTTTTATTTATATTAAAAAATCAATTTTAATAACAAAACCTTATTAAAATAAATTTATAATATTCATATATTGATTTTCAGATATAACTAAGACTTGGAATATTAGTCCTCGTAGCGTCCCTATGATGATGTAAGGTTTATAAAAGGACCAACCAAACCTCTACCATCCTTGATTTTGGTTTGTGGATACTAACGACCATCTACAAGCACTAGCCTAGAGATGTCAACGGGAATGGGGAACATCGGGTTCAAGCAACTTTCATTTGCCCTTTCAAGATTTCATACGTTGTTGATATAAGAAGATATTGATAAAAAGATTTAAAAAAGGTTTAACAACTTGCATTTCTTATATGCTTATTTTTACTGCTACGATTATGATGTGTGTACATTAAAACCGTGGGAAGAGAAGCCAAGAATTTAAAAGAGATCGAAGCTTGCATGATCAAAGTTACAACATTCCTAAAAACCTGTTGTTTTTAGTTTTATTTAAAATTTTAAATTAAAGCTAAATCATAGTTGTTTGGGCTCTAGACATGTATTGTCATTGGAACAGAAGCCTAAAAGAAGCAGTTAGTAGCCATAGGTATCTTTACAATTGTAGAGGTGATCACATGTGTAAGGCTATGTCTAGGAGTTTGTGATCACGAGGGAGGCTCGCAAGGTGACTCGTGACCAAGAGTGTTGATTGTCGCAATCATGACGTGTAAATTCTCACTCGGGGAGTTGAGCCCTCAAAGGCCACTAGTTGTAGCTTGCATATTAGGTTGCACCCTAGATTTGTATATATTAGTTGTATCGTTGTTATTGTTGTTTATGTCACGTGTTGATGGTAACTGATCATGTTTAAATATGTATTAAAAAATATGAGGAGAGCTGGTTGACTGATAGTTGGAGAAACATTATACCAATATTAATATATGTTGTTATATATAGTGATTTGATTTTTGTGATGTAACAACTTATAAAGAACTTTCGTGATAACTTATAAGTTTGATACTTATTTGAAGCGTTACGTACAAAGAGATAAAGTTAAAAGTTAAAACTGCTAGAGGTAATACTCTCTTATCAAGTTATTTATTTATTAAGCAAATCAGAATACTTAAATAGGTGTTTAATTGTTTATCCATTTATTGAATTCTCAAAAACTTATATACAAATTCAAACTCCTATATTCTAACATCTTGTTTTGTAACCATTACTTGCTAGCTTATTAATTTACAAAACTTATAAACTATTTTTCAAAAGCAATACAAAGCACCCTTTAGTTGTCAAAGGTGTAATTAGCATTCATCTTATTTAGTTTTCTAGTATATATGTTTGAGTCAGATTAGTTAAATAAATTTGTAATCAATATATTTTTAACTAGAAAATTTCATACATGGATACATAAATATATACACATACCCGAACAGGATTGGCCCTAGGGGGGACGGGCATATGGATTACCCCAGGACATCAAACTATGAAGTACATTATTTTTAAGCTTACTTGTGTATTTATTAATTTTTCAGCTTAATAAATGATCAAAATTCTTTAAAAAGTATTATGTTGTATTTTTTAAAACACATTATTTTTCCATCTTAACTAAACCTATTAAAAAAAATAATGTCTCATTTTTAAATTAAAAAAAAAAAACATTTATTTCTATCTCGTTATAGGTGTGAAAATACACAGAAACAACCAGTAGCCGAAATTCATGTTTCAATGAATCAATGCATAAAATATCCATTAATCCATAAAAGAACACATACAAAAACACAAGTTTTTGAAGGTTTATATATGAAATTGAACAAAGGGTGCGTTTGATTTTGTTGGATTCAAGGCTTTTCCATCTTTAGGAAAAAGGATACAAGTTTTGTAACCATCTAGATACCAATAAACGTTATGTAAATAATCTTTACGACAATGAATGAACATGTGACCATAACTTCAGTTTCTGACTTTCTGTCGACTGCGATAAACGCCTAAAAACACCCACCACTTTTAAAAAGATCTAACGTCGATACAAAAGTTCTTTCTCCCCCACAAGTCAATGAACATCTTACAAGTCAGAAAACATTCATTGTTTCGAAAACATGAAAGTCTACATATATTAGCATTACATGTGGTGGTTTGATTTTCCCCCTCTATTCACATTGTATGTGTATGTTCCCTTAACGTGTCTCATATTCGACTTGGGTTGCTTAAAAAACGGAGAGCATTGGAAGTTCAAGACAGTGGTGAGATCGACTGATTCTTCCACCTGAAAATGAAGTTGGGGGATCAAGACCATGAAACTCCAAAAGCTGGAATGATATAATATGAGCAAAGAGGATTACCAACGAGCCGTGCATGACTGCCATACTCTTTGTATCAAACTGGTTGCTTTAGCAGGAGTTTTTAAAACCAATCTGTCCATAGCTGCAGAAGAACCCATATCAGTGACTGATTTAAGTGATTCTGATAGCCGATTGAGCAGATTCATCAGTGCAATCACTTCGTTCCTTTGCAACTGCAGCTGTGATTCAATGAAATAAAAGTATAAAATTGTAAGTAAAAGAACTTGATAACACTTCAATTCATATACACCCTTTGAAAGAACGTAGGAGTATATGATACTCACAGGCTGGTCTGGGTGTTTTTGATCATCTACAGAGAACAGGATTTTTAATGCAGTTCCAAGGCCAAGAACCTGAAGCTTCCCCCAAAGACGACACTTTTCACACCCTACACAATCCATAAGTGCACTGCAGCATGTACAAGTTTCGGTTACAAGAAGTAATATATGTAGCCAGAAACTTTTAAGTCTTAAAGCAGAGGTCTAACAAGCTATATAACGATCCCTCTATCCCCAAAATGAACCATGTACTTCTCAATCACTAAGTTTGTAACTACCAAAAAAAAAATCTTTTGTGATCTTTAAATTATTTAAAACAGTGCTCATCAAAAAATAAAAATTGAAAGGCAAGTAAACCCATGGAGTTGAAACCTGTGGGAGTTGAACTCAAGACCTCCTTTAAAAACAGTGCTCATCAGTTTTAACATTACAAAGCAACTAATGTGCAGATCAAAAGCCAGTTTTTGGGCTAGAGGAGTGTAACATAGAGCCATAGAGGTGAGAGTGCACCTGATGTTTCTAAACTGCTTTTGAATCTGTTGCTTCAGTTCAGGTCCACTTTGGCCCTGCCACAATTTAGCCTCGTCAAACGGGAGAGGGCATGCAGCTTGTAGTTTGGGATTATGAATTAACTGCCGAATCAACGAATGGGCTTTCAGATCCTCCAGATGGTTACCAGAGTCATATTCAGCCTGCTCCAAGTAACGGGCTGCCTGTATATGCATAGAAGATGCATAAAACATCATTTGGTAGAAAATACAGACATTTTGATAAAGTTTTCCAGGAAAGGGCACTAGGAGGCTCACTTTTGTCACAGCTCTGAGAACAAAGAGAAAAGTGAAGTACAGATTTTGAACGCGCTCGGGATGTTTCAAGACACGATCATGCATTAACTGAAGATTTGCACCCCACTGAATTGCAGACAACAAATAATTAGTTTTCGGTAAATTCCCCATGAAAAGTTATTAGCTTCAGATTTTACTATGCCATATACAACTACAAATATTACTTCAAAGCAAAACTAATTTCCTCCAACTATCACATAGCAGGATAAATTTGTACACATAGATAGCCTTACTCGATACAAACCTGATTGGTAGTCTCGTCAAGGAGATAATCAGCAGCTATGTGGATAGAAATTGAGGAATGGAGGCCAGATATTAACTTGTATAGCACTTTCTTCTCTTGGCAACTTTCTCCTGATGAATCTGCAGAAAAACAAACAGTTTCAAAGTGTTCGATCATTTATTATCATAAACGAAGCTTTCAAGAAATAGACACTCAGATATACTTCTGATTTCAAATAGATGCATCCATTTACTTGTTTCTCTTCAACTGTACATTTAAACATACATTCACTAAGCAATAAGCAATCATACATTATAGTGTTTTTTTGAAGAAAGAATCGTCATGATTCATGACTTAAAGGACCATAAGCTGGCTCTAATAACTAGCAAACACCAAATAACTGAATCTGAAGCATTTAAAACTAAAGGGCAATTTAAAAACCAAAAACCCCCACAAAGGCACAAACTGAAATTCGTTGGAGAAGCAGTTTATCACATATACAAATAAACCACGTATAAGATCAACTTACATTTTGGACAATTTTCTGAATATATTGCATCCCATATTCTTCTGGCTGATGGCCCGGTGTAACCTGTGTAACGTTCAGGATTCAATTGCAAATTTACGTATGTCATTTCACCTGCAGATTAAAGAATTTTAATCAGCATCAAGAGAGTTCTCAAGGATAAGTGGATAACACAATGGCAACATAAGGCTGAGTGCTCCCAAAAAATGACTTCGTAAAAGGAACGAATGACATATAGAAAGTAATGTAGGGATTCACCATTATCGGTTTCATCATCATTAGTCCACGGATTATCTACTACTGCCCAGCCTCTAAATGCCTTACTATCTAGTGTACGATCAACAGCAGCCGACGGCTTTCCCTCTTGACATATAAGATCATCTTTTGCAAGACCACGCGCTGATGGCCTCTTAAAAGGTTCCGGGAATTCATTTTCTGGACATTCACATACACTGCAATCACGCAACCGGCACATGCCATCATCAGGCCAGAAGGGGCAATCGCACCATAACTTAACCTGTGTACCATACAATTGCAAGAAAGTCATAATTACTACTATAAAAAGTGGTCAAAATTTTTTAGGATAAAAACAGAACTTATATATACTATCCTGCAACCTTCTTTCACAATCATGACATTAGCAAGTTAGTAGTTTGCACATTTCATATCGGTTCATCTCAATATAAATAATGTTCTTCAACAAATTTAGATAGACAGAAATGTCATAAGAACATGAAAATGTCAACCCAACATTTCAATCGTGCTTAATGACAAATAAGCATCTTGTGTGAAAAAAGAAGGTTTCACCCACTTCATTATGCTATAGTTTGTACTTTGTATCATGTGCTTTGTGATATTTCAAAGATCAACCTGCAAACTACTTGCCCAAAACTTAGCATTAGTACCTCTGTTGGTCATACAATCTACAGACCATGTCATCAACTTGGTCATTTCTCATTTGATAGAATCATGATAGAAAAACATCATTATGTACCATGCACATAACTATATAGCTAAATGGGAGCATGGTGGAACAACATCCTTGACGAGTTGGCATGATCCTATTGTCGTACCTAAAGATAAATTATGTTAATTTTTAATGGCTGAATATAAATCGTGTTACCTCTGGTTATTGTTACATAACTCATAAGCAGTTGTCTCCAATGCTTCAATTACATGAATTCAGTTAAGATCCTAACATATGCTTTTATGTTAGAGCAGTTTAGATCCAAACATATGCTTCAATTACAGAATTCAGATACAAAAGAAATTATATTATGCTAAAACAAAACAGACCATATGTAATTCGGATAAAAACAAAGAGAGACTCTATTAGACACGTAACAAGGACATGGTATTTGATTGAACTAGATCATCATGCCTTTGATGTGACAAATAACTGCTCTAACAACATGTGTGATTCTACAAGATGTTAACCAAATTCCATTTAATACAATGAAGACAAATCACATTATCGGCTTGGAAACATATGTATACTCGAGAACAATCCAAATTATTCTACAGAGTGAAGACTGCTCTTCACTTAGATCAGCAAAATCAGAATGTAGCACTCCAGTCAAGCTTTAAAATTTTCTATTTATAAAATTTACATACTATAACCGATTCAAATGAATATAAAAACAAAAAGATATTACATCAGCATTTAGCAGACTTGAAAATACAATATATAACATTCAACTACTCATAAAATTACTTAAAAAACACTTTAGTGGTAGAAAGTAGATGCTTCTACTGCATGAGGCCATGAGGGAACATTAACTCAAACAATACCTTAAAATATCGGAAGAAAGGAGTCTTTACGAGCTCTTGCAACAAAGGATATAAAACTGCTCCATTAACACTATCAACAGTCTCGTAATCACAACAACAGTCCTCAACAATGCCTGTATATTTACGAGAATCCTGCTCAATGAACAAAGGGAAGATATCAAATTACTGATGTTAACCTAAAATCACCCACAAGCTGGTTCCAGGTATTTCTAGATTATTTAAATTCACCAGAAAACTAATTTAGAAGATTGCTGAGTTTGGATCACATTAATAATGTAAAGGTTCTAACCTAGCGTGCATCGTCAACCATTGCTTAATAACATTCATTTGCAGGAATAGCTTAAGAAATTCGAACTCCATCAACTACAATATATCTATATGAAAGGCATATACGCATGTCGATAGAACGTAAACAGGATCAGACAAGTCTAATCTTCTTCAAAACGTTTGAATCTCGAGATATTCCATCAATTTACAGCGCTCAGCTTCAAATCCAAGTATATGTAAAAGAGTACAGAAAGAAAAAAAAACCTCAGAACACCGACAGGGAGACCGGATGAAAGAAAAATTCCGAGAATGTCGCAAAGGAATTAAAGATGTAGCAAGTAAAACTACAATCACAGCTCCAACAACTCTCCACCTCCATATCCTGTTCTTCTTATCATCGCCATTAACAAGTTTCTTGCCTTTAATCTCTACCTCCACCATTAAATTCGCATACAAGTCACCAATTTCAGAAATCGTTAAACCTACAAAAACCCACTACAAGGCTACAAACAAGAACCCTAATTTTTCGTTTTGGGACTGGATCAAAAACAATTGGTGTGTATTTATTAACTAATCAATTATACAAGATGTATGAAAGAGAAAGAGAAATCAAAGTGATTTTGTTGAATTGATTTGTAACGCCGACTACATTACTACACACAGATTTTGATTTTCAAGGGGAAGAAGGAAAGCAGTTGGGAAGTTACCACCATGGCGGTCTAAACTCCAAAACTGCAAAACCAAAGCTGTATAAATAATCTACTCGCCATGGATACAATTGCATTACACGTACAATTAATGTATTGAAATATAGAATTAATTGCCCTGCATTATTATTAACTGTCATTAATACATATATTTAAGTATAGTATATTGACTAGTTTATTACCCATGTAATACATGGGTATGTTTAAAAGATTGTTTTTAAAATAAATATAATCATATAATATTATTATAAATTTATATATTAAAAATTAAATATTATTACTAAACTTGAATAAATTAATCATTCAAACGACATTAATTATAATACTAAAAAAATATGATATGAAAATAAAAAAAAAATATTTGAATATTTGTTGTTGTTATATTATTATCAACTCATATGATATTAAACTATCAGCAAAAGACAATTATTTTACATGATATTTCTTTTATGTTATTATTTTAAAAAAATTACATAAAATATATAATTATTATCACTACAAATTTCCTTTATAAATTAATATGAGATGAATTTTATTTACAAAACGTTAATAATTAGTCATTGATCCACGAATTTTGTTAAAAGGCATAACTAATATAGGATAGATCCATCCATGATTTAAAAAAAAATAAAAAAAATGATGTATGGATATATTTTAAATCATAATTTAGATAATAACTGATAAATCTTTGTTTAATACCTATTGTTAGTTGTATTTTGACATATTTTTTAATATTTAAGAATTAACCAAATAAGTATCATCAAATAGTATAAAAGAAATCATTTTGAACTAATGGGTTAAATCGGAAAGTCATTAACATCATTTGGTTAAATTTTCTTTTAATGATTCTTTTATAATTGTTAAATTTAGATTCTCATTAAATGTAATTGTTTACAATTTAATTATAAATAAATTGGAAGAAATGTATATATGGAAATGTTTAGGCGGGAAAACGAAAATATGATGTGCTAATTAGACGACACGTGGCACAAAATGTTTTCTTTTATTAATATATATAGATATAGATAGATTTTATAAATATAGTATATAGTATTAATTAAATATAAAATATATTTATAAAAAAATAGTATTAATTGCCCACCCTATAAATAACATCATTAATAATTTGACTTTTTGTCATGTCATATTTTGTATTATGTTTAATATGAAAAAAAAAAATCAACATATTCTTCACGCTTTTGTGGTTTCGTCCTTCTGTGATACTCCCTCCGTTCCAAAATAATTGTCCATATTTGACTTTTGAAGTATTTCTTTTTCAATTTTGACATTAAATATTTTTCTTTGTGTTATATAATATGTGATGCAAAATATATGAAAGGATTTAGTTTTAAATGTATTTCTATTGGGTATAATTTTCATCAAGTATTATATAACACAAACATATATATTTGATGTCAAACTTGAAAAATAAAGACTTCAAAAGTCAAATGTAGACAATTATTTTGGGACAGAGAGAGTATTTTTTATCAATAAAATCTTTAAGTAATATATTTGTTTGTGATTTTTTGAAATTTTCTTTATTTTTCAAAAAAGTCTTCAATTTTGCGAACTTTTTAATAGTGAAAACATGTTGTTTTTTGTGAAAAAAGTCAGGGTTGATTATGAAAAAAAAAAACAAAATTTTTTCGAAAACCGGATTGAAAACAATATCTTGAGGATTTTCTTAGGAAAAAGTAACACGAAAGGACTAAATCGCAAAAAATATGAAAACATGTTAGATTTTTTTTCCAGACTAAACCCTATCATTTTAGGCTCGAGCATTTATCGAACAATCACAGCTCATGTGAAGGATGAATGATATATCAATTGGTTGCATCATGATTAAAGCATTTCTTTGGAATCCATTTTCTAATTTGAGTCATGTACGATATGTATTTCTCTATGTCTCTAGTAAGAAAAGATGTATTTTATCGTTTTATTAAGAATTGTTTTGATTAAATGTAAATTAACATCAAGTTTTTTTGAATGACAAACTAACCTACTGTCCTAAATTACCCCTTTGCTCCAAATGGGGACTTCAAAATTTACTCTCACTACCTAAATTTAAAATTGTTTCCGATAAGAGTCGAACACATGACCTCTCACTTGCATATCACCTATAAAGTGAATTAAATAAATAATGTAATGAAATTGACTATGCATTAAATTTGATAATTGCTATGTTATTTTATTGGTATGTTTAGTTGTAATATTGAAATCAAATGAAGAATCAATGTACTTTTTGGTTGTTATTGCATTAACATGAATAAGTTAAATAAATATAAACATTATAATATTTAAATACTTTTTACAAATTGTTTGACCATCATAAATTTTCTTACATAGACAAAGTGAAAAATTATAAATTTATTATTTGTTATTATAAATAAACTTTGAAATAAAATTCATATATATTGAAAAGAACATGTTTACGATTTTATCAGTTTGATTACTTAATGTTAAAATCTTTAACCCTAAGATCATGTGTAAGGTTCTCGCTGCTCCTAAACTCTAATATTCATCTTTCACGTCTTCTCATATAAGATTATATGTTTTACAAGTTATAGAATCTTCAGGTTCACTTTCATACTATTTTCTTACTTTATATTTAATCTTCCTTTCTTTTTGAACAATGTTAAAGTGTCAAAATGATAAAAGTTTCTAAATACTTTTTGAGAAATATTAAAGTGTTAAATGGATGTCATTTTATTAAATTAGTTAATGCATCATTGTAACATCCCAAATTCGAGATAATTGCGTGTAATTATTTTAGTGGATAATTAAATAATTATATTTGTGTTGGACCAATGAGATCCCGAGTAGTGGATTGATACGTGTCGGGTTGCGAGTTACGTGTCTCCGGGTTATAAATTTAGTGGATTAATTATATATTTGGGTTCGTGGAGTTAAATGGGTTAAGTGGATTTTTATTGTGAAAATGGGTATCGGGTTCGGGTTAATGGGTTGGAACCCGCTGATAATAGAAAGGGATAAGTACGTACTTCTCTTTTGCTTTCCTTCCATATTAAGAAAGGGTGCAAGTGTGTGAAGTGTGTGTTAAGTGTATGCGTGTGTGTGGTGTGTGAATCTAGCAAGAAGCCAATTTCAATTCAAGAAATCAGTTGCTGAATCTTGGTCTTCTTCTCCATCCTTTGAGTTCTTGAGTTCTTGAGGTAAGAATTTGTGATTTTGGTAGCTAAACCTTGAGGTAATCATGTGATATGTTGAGGATTTTGGTCTCTGTGAATTATGAGTTGTTATATATGAGTTTTGTGCATATTTTCCTTGCTGAAATTGAGTATGGAGGGTAAAAACCCTCTGGTTCGGCTATGGAGTTCGAAGGGCAGGGATGTTGCTGTCTGGCAAAAGCGCGGCGCGCAAATGGGAAAAGCGCGACGCGTAAATCAGTCTGCTAGAGAATCTTGGTTTAGTTTTATAAAAGAGTTGTGGGTCGTTAATTGGTCGGATCCCTTCGGGATATTGTTGGATTGATTTATTTGGGATTTTGGGTCTCGATAGGGATCCCGTAAAAGAGTTTCGGGGATCGATTGTCCGTTCGGGAATATGTTTCGGGTTTAGTTTAATTGTGATAATTGTGTTGGATTTTATTTGAGATTGTTGGGTTGGGTTTGAATTAAGTTTCCGGGGTTCCGTTGGGTTTGTTTTGGGTCGGATATATTGTGATTCGGGTTTTGATCGGTTTTTCGGGGTTTCGGTTGGGATTAATTATGGGGTTTTGGAGTCGGGTTTCGTTTGGGATTTTCGAGCCGGGTTTTGATCAGGCTTTCGGGTCGGTTATGAGTTGGATTATAGATTGTTATGTGTATCTTTTGAAATGAGTTTGTGCTAATGGTTGGGATCCATGCGATTTCAGGGACGAGTCAACGAGGCGAGCCGAGTCAAAGATTTCGGGACTAGTGGATCGACCAGGTGAGTACCCGAGTTCTTTTCTAAACCGCGGGACTGTTTTCCGAGTCATGATTGTGCAGTTAGCTTTGTATATGTGTATATTGTGTACTGTGTATGAGACAGGGACGTGGACGTCAGGTATGGTTCTGTTCTTACATATGTTATAAGTGTGCATGAGATGAGATCCAGTCCGGGGGTCCGTGATGAGTTCCATACGGACGGTGATTCGCGATGTGAGATCGCGTGGGTTGACTGTCCCTAACAGTCCTTGGAGCGTGTATACACGGCAGGGCCTGTAGCCGGTTCGCGCCCGTGCTACAGGGTTGTGGCTAACCACCGGTGCGCACGGTCGTTAGCTGGGGAGGAGTCCCCTTCAGTGATACTGTGTGCAGGGCTTCGGATCTCATGCTGAGTGTTCATACCTGCTTTATACTGCTGATTGCCAGAGACAGAGATTGAGCTTGTGTTGTATGTATGTGCTACGTGTTTGCATGCTATGTGTTTACTGTGCAGAGTCTAACCCTCGAGTACTCACGAGCTTTCGAGCTTACGTATTCGAGTCTTCCGTGTTCAGGGTTTCAGTGAAGGGTACAGTAGCTGGGCTTGTTGATCAGAGACTCGCCGTTATGTGAAGACTGTTGTAGCTGCCTTTGTCATCAATTATGTTAGTGTTTGTGTTTATTGGGATATTGTTAATCAGTGAATGATGTGTAAACAATATTATGTGAAAGTTTTTAATTAATGGTGATTCCGAGTTATCCTATGACATATGTGTAATTGAGCTATTGAGATGTGCCACCTGTGTATTGTATTGACGTGGCATTTCCGGGATCGGGGAGGGTGTTACAATCATTTAGTAATGTGATTTCTTCTACTATGTTACATCAAATTAAAAAGTGAATCCTGTTAACAAGTTACTCAAATACCATGAATTTGAAAATTTAATAACATACTTGGCATAAAAATAATTAGTAAGTCTTGTCGAGAAAACTTTCAAATTGAAGTTTCTATATAACAACATTTTAGATAAATAAAAGAAGCAAAATTTATACAGTAGACAATTAGTTTTATTTCTCAGATGTTTTTTTCTATATTTGTTGCATTTCAAAACACAAATAAATAATAATCAACTTCAAATGTTTATAGATATTTTTTTTAAATAATGAAAAGAAACTCATAATCTAATAGTCATCACTGGTCATTGTAGGATTGTTTAAAAATATTTAAATTCGAGGATCAAATTCAAGAAATCTAACTTTTTGATATTTATATATTTGAATTTTCTATTTATCCCATATTCAAAAATCCAAAAGAAAAATTATTTTATTTTGAATTATTTTCATTTATCGTTGACCATTAACTTTAGGTTTTAAATGTAGAACTAAATATTAAATAATTTATTATTCATTTAAATATCCTTTAGTCTCTTTTAGATGTTTTCTTGTCACTAAGGTAAAAGAAAATATATATGATAAATCTTTGTTTGTTACACGTATTTTTTTTATATGTTTGAGCATACAACTTTATATTTTAGATATTTGAATTTTTGTTAATTTAATTTTTTTAACAAAAACTTCAAGTTTTTAAGTAATCTGATTTTGTAATATTGAATAAACGAAAATTTTGACACATAGTAATTTTTTGGTATCCAATTTTCTAATCATTCGAATTTCAGATAATCCAAAAATAAACACTCATATCAATCGGTCTTATAGTCATAATAAAATAGGTAAATTTGTGGACTAATCTATAAGTACAATTGAATTTGTCAAATTTTTTATATGTCTTTATTTTCTTTAATAACATTTGTTAAAATCTAATATAAATTCAAATTAACTTCAATTAGTTTAATCTAATGCAAATTATCTAATAAATAATTAACTAAAATATAATAAACTTTTGTTTTCAAAATTATTTTGTATATTTATTTTTTAAAATAAACTAATTGATACATATGTATATCTAACCTATTAATTAATTAATTAATTATATTAGCAGGATAATGTTTGAAGCGCGTGTTGAGCGAGTAGGTTGACCTAGAGTTGCGGTCCGAATGAATGTATTTGATTATTGAATCAACGCCCTAAATTTGAAGACAAGTGACGTAGCTCCGCCAATAGCAACAAAGCCTTGTTCCCAAATCCCTGATTTTAACCATCTTCCAGAAAATACATCTTTAATTTCCTA
Organism: Centrapalus pauciflorus; assembly: GCA_020465985.1. Taxonomy (NCBI): domain Eukaryota; kingdom Viridiplantae; phylum Streptophyta; class Magnoliopsida; order Asterales; family Asteraceae; genus Centrapalus; species Centrapalus pauciflorus. The sequence goes on along the minus strand of JAANYP010005495.1, from coordinate 276,136 downwards.
TTTAGAGGGCCTACAGCCCTGCACTTTCACATACGTACCTACATGTATACATACGTATTATCACTCGTTATACAGCGCATCAGAAGATATCACATTTAAAAATTTTTTTTTTATTTTTTTCATAAACATGTTTTAATTAACATTAATCATAAAGATGATACGTAAAGTTCACTTACATTCACATCACCTAGCTCCTTAAAAATGATATGAACGTAGAAAGACTTGCGTTGTATAGATGTAAATGTACATTTATGTGATGCATGATTTCATGCACTTAGAATGTGTGAATGTGCGTGAAATTTATATATCATATGTAATTACCATTACCAGGGCCGGCTGGTAGATTTCGGTGGCCCTGTACAATATTTTTAATGTAGGCCCTTTATATATATATATATATATGTGTGTGTGTGTGTGTACGTATCCATGAAACACACAAAGATAAAAGAGTTATACAATGAGTCAATGAGACTTAGTTTGACTGTTCAAAAAGTAGAAAAATTCTTACAACCACATACTTAGTTTTTGCTTTTATATAATAAAAAACTCAGAAATTTTCACAACCACATATAATAATAAATATATAAAATTATCAATGATGTTTGCTATTTTATATGAGGATTCCAGAAAGTTGTACAAATTACCACAATATACCATCGCTTCCTCCCTGCTATGTTACTTCCTTGGCCGTTGACAGCCTCACACCCACTGATGTTTGCTCACATTTGTCTCCGCTGATCCGCTCCCCTCGTCGTTATAGTCGGCAGTCTCGTAATCAACTGCCGCTACTTCCTTGGCCGTTGGCAGCCACACACCCACTGATGTTTGCTCACAGTTGTCTCCGCTCCCCTCGTCGTTGTAGTCGGCGGTCTCGTAATCAACTGCCGCTACTGTCTCCACTTTCTTAATGGCTGGTCCATCAATCTCCGGCAATTTTCCTAGCTATATATTTGAAATCAAGGTATTTGTATTTGCATTTTTTTGGTCCAATTGAAATCCATGATTACCCATAACCTATCATCCATCATCGATTTCGAAATTTTTGATTTCCAAAGCGTTATTTAGAACGCGTTCCTAGCCTTATTTAAATGTCTGATCAATTGACGGTTTGCTTTCCTGATGGGTTTGGTCAACCGGGCCTGATTTATAAATACTAGTATACAAATAGCTCAAATATAATGAGGCCCTGTTGGTTTGGGGGCCCTGTTCAGCAGCCCCTATTGCACATGCAGAGAGCCGGCCCTGACCATTACACAGATGATATATAGATTTCACGCAAATTCGAACACTCTAAGTGAATGAAATTACGCATCACATAAATGCACGTTCACATATGTTCAAAATTATGTAAGTGTACGTCACTTTTTAGGAGATATGAGATGTGAATGTATGTGAAATTTACATATTATCTTCATAATGTTTATTAAAACATGTTTATGGAAAAAAAATTCTAAATTTTTTTTAAAGGTGGTACCTTTTGGTGCGCTACATAATGAGTGGTACTCTTTCGAACCATATTTTATATATATATATATATATATATATATACTAAAAAGAAGAGAACCCCTCTTTTAAGTTGACATGTCAACAGGCAACAGAAGACAACTATTCAATCATCCTTCTCTACACGTTATCACCATTCGTTCTCTTTTTCTTCTCCCACGTTATCAACAGAACACAACAAATCACCCCCTCTCTCTTCTTTCTCTCTCTACCCTCTGCTCTCTGTCTCTACACCTCCGGCCGGCGACCGCCGCCACCGCCCCTCACCGACGCAGCAACACCACCACCATCTCCTCCATCTCCATCTCCCTCTCACCAGTCTGTGTCGCTTTCTTTCTCACTCTGCCTCCCTCCCTCGCTCGCTCGTCTCTCTCACTTTCACAACCAATCGACGGCGGCCTAAACCCTAAAGCAGCCGCCGCCGCCGCCACGCACCGTTGCCGCCACCATCGCTCAGCCTCACTCCCTCGACACTCACCTCACCTACACCTTTCTCCCTCTCGGCTACCACAACCACTGCTGCCGCCGCTGACCAGAAACGGCCGCAGGTACGGCGCCGCTGCCCACCGAACCAGAACCATCACCGCCGCCTTCCAAACTTAGTTTCCAGGTTTGTTTGTTTACTTCTTTTACTTTCAGTTTGTTACTGATTTTTCAATTATCCAAACATACACTTAATTAATATACAATAATCTTTTATACCATGTGAGTACTTATTGTAGTTACATTTGAATTATAATATCAAAATTTAAATTTAGGGAAAGAAGAAGAAGAATATGATCCTATTCTTGAAAAAAGATGTGAGCCTTTATATCTTTGATTGGTAAGCTATAAAATCCATTCTAATATATATTATTTCTCTTCCTTTTGAAACTAAAAATTTAGGTGAGATTATAATATGCCACTTGCTTGCCTTCCACATATTCTATTTATGGAACAAAATTGGTTTACTTGTTTGTGTAAACATAATGAATGGTGACAAATACAAGGTACTACAATATTTCATTAGCAGCAATGGAATTCTTATGATGATTGTTGGGTACAATTATAAGTAGAGTTGAAAACAATATTTTGTAATAGTTCAGGGGAATTTATTGTAAATACACAATAGTTATATTGTGTATATAAATAGAAGTAGTATTTCTATTTTGGAATAGATCGGACAGAATAGAAAAGAAATCGGACAGATCTAGAGAGAGAAGAAGATTGCTGTCCAAGATAGCCAAGAACTTAATGTAATATTTTTCTCTTTAATCATTCAATAGATTGTGTTTTGATTGATAATTGTTCATATGAATTGTGTTATGTTGATGAATTGCTAGAAATATGAATTCACAATTGGTATTTCTTGGTATCCCATGAGCTGAAACGCTTAAGATTAATTCTGCTGACTCCGATTATGCACCAATCTGAGTGATAGGCATAAATATCGCTTCTATGGTCTAACCAGAACCGGAAGACCTACCCAAGGAGCAAACCATCTATAGTTTGTGTGGGTGAGGGTTCTTTAGGTTTATTAGTTGAGAAGTGTCAGTTATCACGGAATACTGACAGGGTCGAGCAGAGATAAAATGTAAATGAGAGGGATATTGATATTGAAAGGAGATGGTGGTGCATCAGATCATGCTTTTCGTATAAAGCTGACTGAATTTAATTCTGAAAAGTGAGCCGGAGGGAGCTAGGTTGAAAAATGCTGAGAGCTGAGAGTTGAGAAAGGATTTGAAGAAAAGATAATCCTATCCTACACTGTGTCTGCTGGGTAATCCACATAATCTATCAAGCCCTAGGCGACTTGATATTGAAAAAGACGTCATGGACCCAGTGACGCATGCACTTAACCCCACCAGCTACTCAATTATCTCTCAAAAGATTTCTGTTTCAATAATCACGGAGATATAGCACATTTCTATCGATATATCATTTGGATATTATTGATATTGAAACAAGGAAGACAGTTGCTCCGGTCTCCAATTTCATTTGATGCACATTGTGTCTAGAGCTGATTATATACACTTTTAGGACACATCGAGTCTAACAGTCTGCGTGACTATAAACTGCTAGTCCAAAGTGACTAAGCCGGAACAAATAAGAGTGATTCTTTCATGATAAAGGATTTCACGATGACTATTTGGAAATCCTACCAGTGTTAACATCATGCCAGCGCTGAACGTAGGTCACATAGATTTTGTCTATTGTGTAAACAGGAATCCTATGTGGACCTGGATTTCACTAATGAATTTGTTTCATTTTCCTCAAGTCAAGTTGAAAAGTTTTGACTTTGTTTTGTAAAGAAAATGTATCAATTTGAGGGGTAGTGAGATAAATTTGTTTTGTATAGGGGGAGAGATATCAGTTTAAGGGGAGAAAATCAATTTGTAATAATTTCTGAGTTGTAATTGTTGTTGTATTTCTTCTACTATAATTTCATTGAATTAATGTTTCTGAAGTTTTTGCATGATGTTCATAATTTTTTATGATCATCATGAGGGGGAGAAAAGCTGAATTTCAGAAACAACTGTTGAGTAGTTTGAAATCAACTGAAGGCAATTACTACATCATCTCAAGACAATTAATCAAGGAAGAGATTTAAAAGCTATTCATGATCCAAGGGGGAGTGTGCTTACAAGAAAAGAGAAGATCTGAATAGAAGAGATGTGAAGATCAGAGTGAGACAATAAAGAAGAAGATTCAGAGATCATAGAAAAGAAGAAGATTCAAGATAAGAATTAACCTGAACAGAGTACTTTAAATGAAAAATTGTTTTCATCTCTAAGGGGGAGATTGTTGGGTACAATTATAAGTAGAGTTGAAAACAATATTTTGTAATAGTTCAGGGGAATTTATTGTAAATACACAATAGTTATATTGTGTATATAAATAGAAGTAGTATTTCTATTTTGGAATAGATCGGACAGAATAGAAAAGAAATCGGACAGATCTAGAGAGAGAAGAAGATTGCTGTCCAAGATAGCCAAGAACTTAATGTAATATTTTTCTCTTTAATCATTCAATAGATTGTGTTTTGATTGATAATTGTTCATATGAATTGTGTTATGTTGATGAATTGCTAGAAATATGAATTCACAATGATACATAGCAGCAATGGAATTCGTATGAGCATTATTCTTCCTTTTTTTACTTTATTTTCAATTTCTTTACATTATTTAGTTTATTTTGACCAGGCGTGCTGTTGATTTCTTTCTGTTTTGCAGCCAAGTCGACTCTGGGATTTGGCAACTTTCGGAGTCTTAACCTACTTCAAATACACACATACACAAACTTTAAGTATATATAATAACTCTAGGAGTCAGGAACCAATTGGTTCCCTTTACTGTTGCTGCTGGCCTATCTATCTGTCTGTTCTTCCTCTCTTGGCATGGTACAGATTCTCGGACCTCACATATACATGATGATGATTGCTTTGTAAGTTTTCATCATTGCTTTCATGTTTTTAATGTGTTTAGATGTATATTTATGAATTCTTGTTTATAATTTGGGAAATTTTAGGGTTTAAGTTCACTAAGGTTCAATTGTTTAAAATATCAGAATTTTAAGGGTTTAAGACAGATTTTAAAACCACAAGATGCATGTTTTTCATGTCTACATTTGTTTAACTTTGTGTTTAGCTTTAGAGGAATTGCATTTGTTTGATCTTGGTTTAATGAAACCTAGGTGGTCTAGGGGTTTAATCAAGTTTTTGGGCTTTTTAATACATATGTGATTTTTTTGTATCTCCAATTTTCTTTTCTTTTTTGGGTACTGTTTAACCAATACTATGAGTGACATTCTGATTAATTGAGAAATCTTTGATGATGCATGGAAGTCGACTGTTAATAAATAGTTGTCATCTTGTTTGAAATTGATCTTTTATTAGTCCTAAATTCGGACTTTGATGTAATATGTCCATTTCACCCACAGACTTTCGTCTCCTATAGTGCCATGTCACCTTCTCATTGTTAGCAGTCATAACTCTGTTGAGGCCTATATCCATAAATGTTCTCTTCATTTTTCACCGTCTCTTCTATATTAATGTTACCATTTTAATTTTTTTTGGGTCATAGCTCCTTCAGTCAACTTAAAAGACTTATCATCATCAAATGGTTGGTGAAATATAACCTTGATGATTGGCTTATTTGCGTTCACTTTGATTTTTAAGTATTATATCGCTATTCATGAGATAATAAGTTTTGAAATCCCTTGAAAACAATGGAGTTACATTCCAAAAAACCTTGTGTCCAATCCGAAAAAAAAGCATCAAATTCTACCAAATTGCTATGTGAATAAACATCCTAAAGTTCCATCCAATAACTTAAGAAATAACATATAACTTAAAATCACTAGCCCAATCGCCAAAACTGCATAAACCTAGCATTAGAAAAAGACCTCAGATCACTACTTAAAAGCAATAAGCAGGAAACACATGAAGCTCTATTTATAGCTTAAAAGCAATAAGCAGGAAACACATCCACAGCTTCATAGATGGAGTTTCAGTTGGATTACCTGTTCATGGCTAGATTGTAACCTTGTTAAGGTATTTCATGTTTATGTGTACATAGCCACATAGGTATGTATGTATATTTTAATTTTTATGTACTGTTTCGGATCTGCTTCCTGTTATCATTTTTTCCTTCTTGTTATAAAATTTTTTCCTTCATGAATCATGTTTAGTGCGTTTGTGATTGTTACATGCCAATATGTGATTGTTTCACTTTTCATTTGATGGATTAAGTATGATCAAGGGAAGTGAACACAAATACTTCACTGGTGGCTTAAATTGTGCCTCTTTAAATGTGAAGCTTCACCTTATTGTTGTATCCTTTTGATATCTATGTGTGCATTCAAAGTCTCATTACATGATTTTTCTTTTATGATTTGATATCGATTCAAGGTTTATATTAGCAACATAAGATCCTCTATTCCCGTCTGATCATACGCTGCGAAATTATGTGGACCATACTTGACAACAATTATGATTACTCCGTTTTTGTCATGTAGAAAGTATGTGCTTGAGGGCCCTATAAGTGATTATAAGGGAATGATGCTCTAATCTTGTGACCGGATGATAAATGTCTTCTCTTTTTGTTGAATTTTGAAATGTGAACTCTAAACTTAGAAATTTAGAATTATATTGTAGCTAGATTACGCAGGTTGATGAAACCCCATTAATTAACTATAGATAGATCATTGTTGCCTTGTAGAGATTGGATCTAATTCTTTAAAGATTCTTTTATTCCCTGAATAATCTTAAAAGACTTGCAATAAGAATTGCAAGCATTCAAGTTTAAGTCAGAAGCCATGAATAATGATGCAATGCACCACTGATCACAGATTAATGCCTTGCCATCTATCATTTGATTGAAACAGGTTGAACAGCTATATGCTGACCAGAATCTGTCATCATGTCATGAAATGTCGAACAATCATGCTTGTTCATTTTAAGTCTCCTCTCAGCCATGAAAAAAAAAAAAACAGGTAAAAATAATTGCTCTTTCAAATCTTTGTAACTGTATAAAGGTATACTAACTTTAAAGTAATTGATGTGTCATGTGTAGGGTACAGTGGCCTTCATGTTGCAACATGTTTATCTTGGTATTATTCTAAGCTTGAATCAGGTTTCGGAGAAATGATGGTATTTTTGGTTTATTTACATTCCATAATAATCTTGATGCTTAGAATGGCAGGTAGGTATAAAAACATGTGTTTATATGGAAAAAGGCTTATGCTCGAATAGACATGCCAAAGGAAGCTGTAGATGCTGCATCACAAACTAAAGACGGAGAGTTGCTGGGCCGCCTCAATAGCACTTTACAACCAGAACTCAACAGCTTCATCGATTTAGTACAGATAAGTCATGGAACCGAGCAACATATGATGAAAGGGAACAAGGATATTTACATTAGTTTAAAAGCAAGTACTTGTTACGAATTTCATTATGTTTGATTATATTCTACTTTCTTTATGTTTGATTATGTTGTAGTTTCAAAAGGTAGTACTTGGTCAAATAATCTTGTTTCGGTTTGAATTAAATTGTAGTACTTTATTTAATATTAAATGGGTAAATTATGTTGATATTTTTTTGTTTGATCAATGAAACGTTTAATTATTAATTATTTTGGGTTTGTAAGAAATTTTTACAAACTAATAATGATTACAAAAAATACATTTTTATATAATTCTATGTTGAATTTTCTGTTGTACCAAACAAGAAACATGATTTTTTGTTACATTGCTTTATTGAATTATCTGTTCTACCAAACAGATGAATCAATTCTCTTTCTCCCCAATTCTCATTTTCATTCTCTGATGTCATTTCTTTATAATTTCATTCTCTGTACTAAACACACCCTTATTTTAGACATTATCAAGAACTATAAGAATGATGGGCTCAATATGAACATAACACATTAATTTTATATCGTTTTTTTTAAGGAGTTACGCTTCTTGTTTTCTACTTATTATTTCAAAACAAAGGCTCATTTTAACACAATATGTGCATTTCTATAGTGAAATTTTATCAAGCTTTAGGGCCATGGGCTGTGCTTAGCACAGCCGATACAGTGCCTAGTATATATATATATATATATATATATATATATATATATATATATATATATATATATATATATATATATATATATATATATATATATATATATATATTGGGGTTCTATGGGGCACCATATGCATCGGGAACCAAATGGGAACCAAAAATGCATTGCTTGTTTACAAATGATGCAATAAGGGTAATATTGGAATACTTTATTTGAAAAAATTAATTATTCTTTTAATTAATAGATTAGGATTAAAATAGGAAACTAAATCAATCTCATTAACCATTCTCCATATATTATTCCCTCTCTCTCTCTCTCTCACACACACACACACACAATCGACCGACGAGTTTGAGAAGACGATGATGAGATGAAGATGAAAATGATGCATCACGTTGAACTCATACGATGTGAAGAAGACGAATACGAAGATGCACAGTATGAACACGATGATGCATAACCTGGTGCTACATATGAACACGATGATGCATAACCCGGGAAAGATAAATACGAAGATGCACAGTCAATGAAGATGATGAAGCATCATATTGGATTTTTGTTCAATTGGAATTTTTTAATTTTAGAAGTGCATTTTATAAATTTATTAGCATTTAATACTTGATTATTGAATTAAATATTCAATCAATATAAATTTAATTTTGAGTTGACTTGATATATTATTTTTTCCGAAAATACCCTTATGCACATCTAATATGTAAATCGTGCATCATAATGCGTTCACAAATTTCATATTTATTACCCTTTTGCCATTGTAATCTTAGCCATTCATTTTCTAGATCTAACGGTGTATATGGGTTCCTAAGTTGCACGATGCACACAGGTGCCCCATAGAACCTAACACTATATATATATATATATATATATATATATATATATATAGAGAGAGAGAGAGAGAGAGAGAGTCTAAAATCTATGGCATACAACACACCATTCAACAACCAACAGATGAAAATTAAAGCGGAAGGGACACGATCGATATTTGAAAAATTCAATTCACGTAAGTCAGGCACGTTATTTGGGATTCAATCCATCTCCGACTCCGACTCCGACTCCATCTTCATCTTCATCTCCGTAAAAAATAATTGAACTCATTTTTTTAAAGAATTCATGCAATTAATCATCAATTAGACGTCATCTTCTTCTCTGTCTTCTCGAATTCAACTTTCAGATTTTGAAATATGATGATTTAATTAGTGCACATCAGGTGTTTGATGAAATGCTTGATACTGTTGTCAATGATCATTTTATAAGAATTATGAATGGTCAAATAATTCTTGTGGATGATCAAATAAGTATTGAAAAATTATGAATGAACAAATAATTTTTGTGAATGATCAAATAAGTGTTGAATGGTCAAATAATTATGAATGATCAAATAAGTGTTGTGAATGATTAAATACATGTAGAACATTGTAAATAGTCAAATAATTTTTGTGAATGATCAAATAAGTGTTGGAATGATCAAATACGTATAGAAGAATCGTAAATAGTTAAAGCGTTTTTATGAATGATCAAATAAGTGTTGAAGAATTGTGAATGGTCAAATAAGTGTTGAAGAATTGTGAATGGTCAAATAAGTGTTGTGAATGATCATTTTATAAATGTTGTGAAATGATCAAATAAGTGTAGAAGAATTGTAAATAGTCAAATAATTCTTGTGAATAATCAAATAATTGTTGTGATTTATGAAATAAGTGTTGAAGAATTGTGAATGATCAAATAATTCTTATGAGTAATCAAATATGTGTTGTGAATGATCAAATAAGTATAGAAGAATTGTAAATAAATATTTTGAATGATCAGACAAGTGTTGTGAATGATCAAATAAATGTTTGTGGATGATCAAATAAGTGTTGAAAATTATGAATGGTCAAATAATTTTTATGAATGATCAAATAAGTATTGTGAATGATCAAATTAATGTTGTGAATGATTACTTCTTTATAGTTTATAAAAATGTACGGTTTAATTGTTATACCTTATATAATCGAATGATTATAACATTTTTAATTTATAATCAAGGAAGTTAAACGGTCCATTTGTAATATATAGTGACTTAATCATTTAAATAAAGAAAAAATATTTACGAACTTAATTAATCTATATCATTATGTGTTTTTTGAATTAGTCCCTAAAATAAAGATGCATTCCATGTTCTATTATGAAGTTTTACAATTACATGTAAATGTACTCGTATCGTAAAACTTTAGGCACTAATAAAACAAGATTTAACCACACAACTTCCAAGTTCCAACCAAAGCTAGAACTCAATATACATATCGTAAAACTTACTTCCTTACATCGAACCATTATTCTTCAACAGATTTGAACGACTGCTACTGAAAACTTTTACATAAAACATGTTTTCCCTACATCAAACAAGTATTCTTCACCAGATTCGATTGATTCATACCGAAAATTTATACATAAAAGAGACCAAACATTTACTTATCCAAATACTTAATGAGGTTCACAAGGAAATCATAAATCTTGAGAGGATCAGGAAGAGACTTTGCAACACTTTGCTTTTGCAAACACCTCTTGCCCCATGCCTCTAGATTGGGACACTCATCTTCAATGCTAAATTTGCCAAAAGTTTCCCATGCATGAAATCTACTATAAAATGGTATAAGTGATATATCAACAAACCCAAAATTATCACCCCCAAAGAAGGGTTTGTCTCCAAGCTCTCCTTCAACCAATTTCAAGATTCTTATTACTTCTTTCTTGCCACTCACTTGTTCTTCTTCCCCTTTGCCTCTATATATCTTCTTGCTTGCTTCATATAGCTACACAAAAGAGGGTAACTTCAATTTCAATTTCAATTTGAGTTGTATTTAATCAATCCAAACTAGGTACACTTAAATTGATTAGCTTATGTATGAAAATAAAAATAATAGCCTTTTTACATTATGAGTAAACTAATAATTCGTTAGAACAATGGTTTAATCTGAAAAAAATCAACATGTTTTTCATGTTTTTGCGGTTTAGTCTCTCCGTGTTATTTTTTACCAATAAAATCCTTAAGTAATATATTTGTCTGTGATTTTTAGAATTTTTTTTTATTTTTTCAAAAAAGTCTTCAAGTTTGTGGACTTTTCGGAAAAAAACAGTGAAAACATGTTGACTTTTTTTTGAAAAAGTCAGCGTTGATCATGAAAAAAACAAAACTTTTTCGAAAACCGGAATGAAAACAATAACTCGACGACTTTCTTAAAAAAAAATAACATGGATGGACTAAATCGTAGAAAATCATGTTGGTTTTTTTCATATTGAACCTCATGAACAATGATTAAATGTCAAATTGTTAAGAAATTTAACATAAAATACAAAATTTAACAACAAAGGTAACATTAAGGGTTTATACAGATAAAAGATTAAGAAATTTAATTTCTTACATAAAAAAGTATTGTGATTGAAAACAAATTTTTGTTAAGGTTGCATCCGATAAATATAGTCTTTAATTGTAGAAATTGAATTTGTCAATTGTTTGTTGTCAAAAATCTTTCTTGACAATTTACTTTCAAATTAATTATTAATTATTGTCAAATTTTGACCGGTTACCTTCAAATCTGTTTTGTTAAAAAGTTAAATTAGAACAAAAAAAAAACCCTAATTTTTCATGTTTGAATTCATCCAATACTTAAAATACAATTTAACAACAGAATTCAAGTAGAATTGATCGAGAGAAGAATGAAAACCTCTTTGTCGATGAAATCAGCCCAAAATCGAGCTTGTGCTCTTTGATGGGGATCGGAAGGAAGAAAGTGAGGCGATCGATCGCTCCAAGCCTCCTCGATGTACTCGATTATGTTTAACGATTCACATATCGGTTTCTGATTATGAATAAGTTGTTGGAAAAAAAGTGTAAATTTTTCAAAGGAAAAGTGTATTTTTCATGTTTTTGGACCAAATATAATTATATATAATTGTGATATATATAATGAATATTTTGTGGGTTTGTATTCTCCTTGAAGAGAGGATTCCAACGATATAAAGAACGTCCAAAACGGAGCTAAGATGAATGAGATATCGATGCTCAAAGATTGGTGTTTGGAATGATTGAAACTTCTTCTAAGTGGGTGAAGAGAGTCCCACATAGGAAGGAAGATGAAACCAAAGTGGGTTTATATGGAGGAGTGTTCAAAGCCATGGCAAGATTGTTTGTGGTTTTACTCCAATGCCTACCCGCGCGCAGGGGGGGGGTGCAAATCTTGGACCTCGAAGGCTAAAATCCACTGAACTCGTGTACGCCAGCACCTACGGACACGAATGCAGCTCCGAAAATCAGGGCTCGTGCGAGACAACTTTTTTACTCCAGGTGAGAGTTGGACAGGTTTCGGCCAAGGCTGGTCAGCAGCAGCGTCAGGCCCAAGCTGTCCGACAGAACTGATAATTAAATCAGCGGCTGACTGATTTTAATGAGCTGTTACTATTTGGTTTCAACACATAATTACTCATGATTAATTGACAATAAACCTTGTAATAATGGAATATTACAAAACGGTTTTTGTAATTAAGAAGATGATTAATTTTGTTGTTTCAACTCAAATTTCCTATAAAATAATAGGAGATTCAACACACCAAATTAACTTAAAAAAAAATATCACTTTGAATTCACGTGTTCTTTCAGGCAAGTTGGTTACCTCCGGCAGTACACACTGCTTTGGCTGTTGTACCATGGGAAACAGACTTCGAATCTGTTTTAAGGGAATCGTGTCAAACACGAGACTCAGCCTTTATTTTCCGTATTGTAATTTACTTTCCGTATTATTATTTCTTTTATTTGTAATTTTAATTTCCGTACTTTATTTATTTCCGTGTATTGTAATTTCATTTCTTGAATTGTAATTCGTAATACATTTCTTATATTTTATAATTGGTATCGGGCACAATATCCCTACATAAGTACTGGAACTTTTTTATGAACAGGATTGATCGTTGAGAGAAACGAGCTTTTATTGAAGAGATCCTCTTCTTTGTAGTCGTACTGAATCCCTTTCTCTTCCAATGCTATTTTGACTCTGCACCCAAAGGGACTTGACCAGTAATTTACAAAAACTACTTCCTCCGCCACCATTTCTGAACTTGAAGCTGCTGAAGACGATGCCAAATGTGGAGTAGTTGGGAGAAAAGAGATTTTTGGATTTATAAAGCGGAAAATGTTTCACTTACACACCCGGTAGATTTTTGGTTTATCCTTAGATGGTCCCTGCCATATAAAGAGTTTTTCATATGTTTAGGGTCCCTTTTAATTGCCGAAAATTTTAAAAATGAACACTTATTTATTTAACAACAATTTTATAAATTTTTATTTGATTTTTTAAAATACCATTTTTTATATTCACTCTTACATTTTTAAAACCTATCCTATATTTTTTTAGGGCAATACTAAATATACACCCCCCATTCACTAATTTTTACTAATCATACACCCCCCTTAATTAATATTAAAAAATTTCTTAATTACCCTAATGATTATCTAATTATTATATGGGACCCACATATTGTCAAATCAAGTCTAATTTTTCAAGATTTTTTATTATGGTGGGACCCACTTTTTTTTATTAATACACCCCCTCTTATCACATCACCTTTTTTTTGTTTTTTATTGAGGTGGGGCCCACTTTTCTTTATTCATACACCCCCCCTCCTATCATATCACCTTTTTTTGTTTTTTTATCAAGGTGGGGCCCACATTTTACATATATATAGGCTCATCTTATTTTGCAATCAAAATGTCAAGGTGGAGAAATAAACATATAAAGAAAGGTGGAGAAATAAACCTACAGTGCTCTTCTTTTGCAATCAAAATGTCAAGGTTTGATGATATTGTAGTTGATAACACGACAGACTTCACTGCTACAGAGGTATTTTTATGAACTATTTTCCATATTTATTATTTAAAGCTACGCTATGTTTTTATTAATTAATGTACATAACTTTTGTAGGATTTTCCTACTTTTGATGATTTAATGAACTGGGTTAACAACGTCGCAAGATCTCTTGGTGTTATCATTATTAAAAAACGTTCAAAATTATAAAAAAAAATGAATTAAGAAAAGTATGGTTACAATGCGAACGTGGCGGTGTGTATAAAGATTCTAGTTCTAGCAGAGAGAGTGTCACAAAAAAAATTGGTTGTCCGTTTGAGTTAGTAGCTTGTCATAATGATAATAAGTCATGGAATTTAACTGTGCTATGTGGCACACACACTCATGCAAATGCCTCAAGTTTTGAGGGGCACGCATTCGCAATGCGTTTGAATGAAAATGAAAAGAATTTGGTCGCAGAACTAACCAAAGCTAATGTCCCACCACGTAATATTCTTACAATTATAAAAAGTCGAAATGAATGTAATTTTTCGTCTATATCAAATGTGTACAATGAACGACATAAATTAAAGAGGTCCGTGTACCGTGGTAGCACCCGTATGGAGGCTCTTATGATAGCTTTGGAGGCTAACAATTTTCTATATGAGGTGAATGCAAATCAAGAAACAAATATGTTAGAAGATTTATTCTTTTGCCATCCAACATCTTTAGAGATCTGACAATCATTTCCACAAGTGTTATTGATCGATGCAACGTACAAGACAAACATGTATTTATTCTTTCCTATACATTTTGATAAAAATTATATATAGGTTTTTTATTTAAATGATGAGACAATATATTTGTATTTTGCAGATATAACATGCCACTTGTACAAATGATTGGTGTGACGTCAACTAACACTTCATTTTCTATTGGTTTTGCCATCCTAAAAAATGAAAAAGTACAAAACTATACTTGGGCATTGAATCAATTAAAGCTGAGATTGGGAAATGAAGTGTATCCAACTGTGATTGTTACTGATAGGGATTTGGCTCTAATGAACGCATGCATGAAGGTGTTTCCAGATTCCTACAAATTACTGTGTAGATGGCACATTTGGCAAAATATCTTGAAGAATTGCAGACCTTGTTTCAGTTTACAAGGTTGGAATACCTCTAACCACATATGGAATACGTTGGTAAAATCTCCAACAGTAGATATATATTTGCATAATTATAATCGGCTCCAACAGTTTCTACATGACAATCAAGGTATTATTTACTACATTATTTAAAAAAAAAATATTACATTTTAACGTGCAATTCTTTAACAGTTTCAGGTCATGTAATTTCGTACGTAAATGACAACTGGATTGACCCGTATAAAGAAATGTTTATTTCTGCATGGTGCGATAAATGTCGCAGTTTTGATAATAATACGACGAATAGAGTGGAGAGTTCACATGCCCACTTAAAAAGTTTGTTGAACTCGTCTCAAGGAAGGAACAGTACAGGTATGTTGTTGTTATTATTATTATTATTATTATTATTATTATTATTATTATTATGCATTTTTGCATGTTATTTATTTATCCATTTGAATGACATTGGTTTACATGATAAAACATTAGGAACCGGCAAATCCATTACAATATGGATACACTTACGCAGAACAAACACAAGATGAATACCATTATCATCAACCAAAGTTCCAGGTAAATGTATTATCTTAATTTTTTTAGATCGTCGATATGATAAACTAATCTATTTTTTTATAGGAACCAAAGAGCTACAATCATCATTTGATTAGCGAAATTCCTAAATGTTTTCATCCTTACGTCATTGGAATTCAAGATGTTAAAGGTGATGGAAACTGCGGGTTTCATTTAGTTGCTGTTGCTATGGGTCGAAATGAGGAGGAATGACTTGCAATACGTCGAGAACTACTAGAGGAGCTAAATAAAAATAGTAAGCAATATAAAAGCATTTTTGATAGTGAATACAAGCGCTTAGAAGAATCTCTCAACTTTTTTGAGTATCGTGATGCACCTTTTCATAACTGGATGCGGATGCCTTACACTGGTCTTCTGATCGCAAATAAGTATAACTGTATATTTCACTATCTAACAAATGCACACTGCTTAACATATTTTCCTCTTTGGTCAAAGCCGCAGTCTCCAAAAGAAAATCATGTCATTACACTCGCATTTGTACATAACAACCATTTCGTGAAGGTTGACTTACGTGAGGGATACCCAATGCCAGAGGTTTCTGGCTACAATCGGTCAAAAAAAAAGCCGAAAAAAAGAAAGCGAATGGGTTAAAATGTATGAAGATCGTTTACTCGCTTATAAGGAACTTAATTGTAGCATTGATCTTAATGTTGTACCACTTGAGTGATAATGCATGTACTGTTCAATGATGATTTAATTCAAGTTTAATATTATTAAATAAATGTTTATATATTTACATCAAATCATTAATCAAATCATTAAATCAAATCATTATTAAATAAATGTTATTTTGTCAAATCATTATATATCAAATCAAAATCATTATACAATCATTGGGGTAATTAAAGTGTAATTAGGGGGGGTGTATAATTAAAAAAAAAGGGGGTGTAGGAATAAACATTGCCTTTTTTTATAATACTCTATTTCTCTCTCTTACTTTTCTATCATCTATTCTATTCTTCTTATTTTATAATCACACATCTTATTTTTCTTAAAACTAAAACTTTATCATCTAAACAAATTTTCATATTTTATAGAAACCCTTGTTTTTTTCCTAAAAAATATAATTTGAAAACTGAAATTGAAAATTGACTAGTTTTCGTTAACTAAACGCAACCTAATGTTTGTTTTTACATTGGGATGTTACTGTGTTGTTTGTTTTTTAAGAGATTATATGTCTGAAGTCTTTTGATGTCTGTAGTTTGAATAAAATATTTTTCCACTTAAATATATAAGTGCTCTAAAAGAGCTTATTGCAAAAAACAAACAATGTCACATCTGCACTTTACGACCAGAATAATTAAGTCCGTGCATTGCATTTGTTCTATATTAAAACGTCCATCTGATTATTGAAATATTTAATTCCAAGAATGCATGTTTGATGGATTTAAACGCAATGAAACTAATTATTTGTCATATATAATCAGCCAATTTTTTGTTTGTTTATTTGTTTTTTTAAATGTTTTTGAAGACTCAAAATACACATTTTAATATGTAATCGCTTGATTATATATTATTAAAAATGATCCCCGAATGAATATTTAATCAAACTATGTTAGATTTTAATGTCATTCGGCTAAATTCGATAAAGAAAATTAAAAACATATTAGGAACTAAAACAATAAAATTAAAATTTGAATAATCTTGTTAACTTGATACTTTGACAACTCACTTTAGAGTAATTAAAATAAACAATAGTTATAAATAGTATTAACAAAATTAAAAGATACAATAAATTGAATATTATGTTAAAATGTAAAAGATGAAAAGAAATATAAAACCAAGAGAAAAACTAATTTAAAAAAAAAAAGTAAAAAGGATACATAAACGTGGTGTTCTTAGACCTCCTAACTAATAGATGGGGAAAGAGAGGAAGACGAAGAGCGTTAGCAAAAGAGAAGAAGATTGGAGAAAACACGAGCAGTGGAAAACACATTATGTTGAGCATACTCACAAGTCACAACCTGCATTCTCCTATCAAAATTGGATGAATAAACTGATTTCTATCATTTTCCCCTCCTTTCGTTCGCTAAAAAGCCTTCAAGAACACGATCCGACCGTGGTTTTCTTCCAAATCTGTCTAACTCTCTTTGAGAACACATCGAAAAGATTTGCAAAAGAAAAAATCTTATGCTTGAGCTAGGAATTTAACTCGGGCTAAGCAAGAAGAGACAAACAACCCTTGACCTTTATCTGTTGAGCCAAGCTTTATTTTGTTTTCTAACACCACAACCGTTAAATAGGCTGCTAAAATTATAAATTGTAATTAATAGAATAAAGCAATTGATCATCATCGAAAAATATCACAAAAAGTATAAGAATCTTGATAACTAATACTGTATAAAAATATTTGAATTCGAGAATTTGATCTAAAATTCTAAAGTTTCAATATGAAAATATCCGAAATTTGATATTTGTTGGAAAATAGTTTTATAATTTTTTTTCCTGATTTTTGGATTATGCGACATCCAACGTGTAGGTTTTTTTTTGTCTATAATATGCTATCAAGAAGAGAACCAAGAAAAGACCTAAAACCATCTAAACATTGATTCCTAAATTGAATAACCACCACCCCCCCCCCCCCCCCCCCCCCCCCTCTTTTTTTTCCCTTCCCAAAATCAAAATTTTAAAAGCCTTTGTTTCCTTCCATCTAGTACAATCTACTTGGTCAAATCGATACTTTCATATCTGCTCGAATGCTCATCTGTCCTTGTCGACTCGATATGCTCTACCATTCTCCATTGTCCTCGTCGGTGAGAAGAACTACACGCAAGTGTGATGGGCAGAGGGTTATCCGTGTCATCCATCTGCAAGTGTCAATGTGCCATTTCTAACCAAAAACCAAAAAACCTATATGTGTAAATAAAAAAAACAAAAATTGAAGAACCCATGAGCCACATACGTACATCTCCAGTGCTAGAAGCTTCGCCAGAAGCAAGCAAGACGAGGTCGCTCTGCTTCGTAGACAAGGCTCGTTCCCATGCTCAGCCCTAAATGTGTTTACATGAATGATTTATTGAAACTTGAAAGTGAAGAAAATCAAGAAAATTCACAGGAGGTTAAAGATAAATGGCCTATTTGTATTATTGATAAAGTCAAGAGGCCAAGTAACATTAGGTTGTAAGATTGTTAGATCGATGATCAAAATGAAAAGTTATTTTTTTTTTGTATGTTGTCATTGTTTACCGAAAACGATTGGAAGTAAAAAATAGAAACCCTCCATGAGAATACACGAATTCACAATTTTATACATTCTCCTTAAAATATAAATTCGAATAGCATGTATCAATTACTTTTAAAAAGTGTAAAATATATATTAATGATAGATTTTCACTATCATTGGATAACTAGTGCTATACATGTAGACTTGCCGTGCATAAGATTGTATTATTTGAATAATACAACAGAATTTTTCGGTTTAACCATTAAACAAATGTTTACATATACACAACATGAAAATAGAAATTTTCTAGTTTAACCATTGAATTGATTTTTCAACGAACGAATCATTGACCTTTCATTTTTTTTTTTTATCTAACACTTAAACTTCCATTTTTATTGGGTTAGCTCTTTAAAACTTATCACCGCCAAAATTTAAACATTTTGATTTAATTGTATTTTGATTTGATGACTAGGATTGTTTTTTGTTATCTATTATTTTTACCGTTCTTTATTTTTGTGAGTTTTTCTCTAGAGAAATGATACATACTTCATCTCACCTTATGTGAAAAACAAGACGTTTCAACGTTTGCCCGGAGCCAGTGTTTAGATAAGATGATCAGAGGCCTTGAGGAGGGTTTTGGATGGGGGGTTTAACTTTTTTTCCCGGTATAAAATTAAGGAAATGAAGAGAAAAGAAAATAAAAAGGAATGGAAACAATTGAAAGATAGAAAAGGAAGAGAAATGAAAGGAAACTAGAAGAAAGTTGTTATTGTTTTTGTGTCCCAAATTGTAGTAAGAAAAAGAATGTTAACATTTGAATACTTTCTTTCTGGTTCTATTTAAAATCAAGAAAAATATTTTGAAAAAAAAAAAATCAAACATTCTTTCTGATTTCTTCCTATTATCTCCTAAAAAGAAATTCGGGAAAACAAATTTTTTTTACTCCTTTTATCTTCGTTCAATTATTTTTTATTTCCATCCAATTGTCATTTTTCAAAGAAGGTGATAGACATTTCAATGCTTAATCAATTAATTAATAAATTAATATAATAATAATAATTTTTACATATAACAAAGAACGTTGGTTAATAAACTAGTAATATTAATAATAATAAAATAATGTATATTACTTTTAACTAATTCTATCGTCAACTAGATTTGTCAATGCCTTCTAAATAATACCAATATTGAATATTATTTAAATTATTTTTTATAATATATATTGTTTTTATTTTAAAGATTAAAAGCATCATTATATAAAATATATTATGCAGAATAAAATCCTTTCAAATGAATCAATTTTTGAAAACCATTTACCACTTATTTTTAACGTTTAAAAAATAATAAAAAATAAAAGTTTAAAATAAAATGGAAACAATTTTACATACAAATACTATGTTAATCAATTTCAATTATCAAATTGTCATTGATCGTAAACTCGTAATTAAGTGACATCATGACTCAACATTATTTTGTGTTACCTTTTGTCGTATTTTATTTGATGACATTTAATTTGTAAAATTCTATATACATGTGATTTTTAAATAGTTGTTTATCTTTGATATCATAACTTATAATTATAGTAAAGTTAAACTCATTTCTTTTGTAAATATAATAAAATAATATGTATTACTAATTTATAATTTATATCGATATATATCTTATTGATACAATCAAATGTCACCCATATTAACTTTGTCTTTTTTTTGCAATGTTTTCTTTCAAATTTTGGATTAATATTAAAAAAACGCCATTAAATTTTTTTATTTTCTATGTTGTTATTGTTTAAGTCTCAAAACTATTTTTGTTTTATTTAAAATTATATATTTGACATGTTTCACCGGTTTTCAAACAGGTAATCTTGATTTCTTTACCTGATTAATGTTGAAACACACCATCTTTTGTCATTTTAGCGATTAAGTTCCTAAAATTTTATATTACTGACTCGTCCGATAGCCAGTCAAAAATATGTATACTTTTGAATAAAATAAAGGGTTATATGCCAAAAATAGTGATATTTTTTATAATTTTTACTGTTTATAATTACATTATTTATTTTTATCATTATTAGCAATGTCTTGTATTTTTTTTACTAATTATAGCCATTTTTTCCTGTAAATATTTTATAACTTATAACATGTTACCACACCATTTCATCGATAATAGCACCATTATTTATCTTTTAATGGGTGATAGCAACAATTTTTTTATCTTTTTACCAATAATAACAACATATCAAATTAAAACTCTATCAATCTAAATTTATAAAAATCAGAATATGTCCAAATAAGTTTATAATCTTTTTTGTGTTTAAATTTTGTTAGAGTGAGAACAAAGTCAATGTGTGTCAATTAGAGAGATAACAAAATATTTTTTATAAACGTTAAAAAGGGAAGATCATTTTGATATGTCATATTGTGAATTTGTCATACAATAAATACAAAGTATATTGTCATAAAATCTAAAATACAAAAATACATTTTATCTATAAATATGAGAAATATAAAAATGCATGGTAATATAAATGACAAAAAAAAATATGTTATTATAAATTGCAGAATAATATCTATAATCTATAAATATTAATAAAAGTATAACTATACTCATTTATTGTGAAGCCACGTGTCATCACCATGAATCGACACGTGACATTTATATGTTTTAAAATAATAATAAAATTCAAATTATATCTATTCAAATCTAATATAATTTAATTTTAAGTTCAAATCAAATCAAACAAAATCTAATACTCTATCAACTTATTAATTATAATATAATATAAGTTAAAAAAACATAGAAGATAATAATTACTATTCATATATATTTAGAAATATTTAAAATTAATAGGTTATAATAAATATTAATTTCATTCTTATATACTTTTTATTTTAAAAAAAAATACTTATATCTTAACCTTTTAATTTATTATATTTTATATATATTAAAAATATCCGCACAATACGCGGGTAATAAACTAGTAACATATCAAAATACTATTATCTTTTTAAAGTTTATGAAAATATATTTTTGCTATCCCTCCACGTTGCCATTGTGTTCCCTCTAACAAAATTTGAACATAAAATTGGATTATGAACTTAATTGAACTATCACATCCTTGCTTCAAAACACGCTTGCTTATCCCAGGAATAACAATAAATGCATAAAGCTAAATAAAACATTACAATAAGTCTTGCACTACACATGCTTCAAGGTTACAGTACTAAGTTGCTAAAAACATCATAACATAAATAAAAGCAGCTACCCAAAACCCAAGGCATCATAAGCTATACCACAAGCTGAAAATGAGCTAAGTCCTCTGGGCAGATCAGATAATAGACCTAAGCAGAAGGTCCAGCTTGTTCTTTACCTTTTCCTGTAAAAATTGTAAGTAGCAACTGTAAGCTAAAGCTTAGTGAGTAAACAGATATTCAAGAATGCATGTTAAATATGAGGCGAAAATGCCTATAAAGGCTGTTATGCTTGCTTGCTTGTTTGCTTGCTTGCTCATTTGCTTAATACCCAGAAAGAACGCTGCACAATTGAGACATATCACGCAGAACAGAGATGCCACCACTATGGGTTTACCGCTGACAGATGATCAATCTGTGATACGGGGCTAGCTACCCGTATAATGCTCAAGGGATAGTGGTGAACATCAGAATTGCTTGCTCGCTAAATATAATGCTTATGAGATGCACAAAGAAACGCTAACACAAGGTTTGCTGTATAGTATGCAGAACAATAAACAGATAGCAGATAAATATGCATATTAATAGATCAAATGTAAGATCCGGCTAAGCTGGGCATCACCTGTACCACAGTGTTCGCCTTCACTCACAAAAGTCTATTGAATTCCAAAGAAGTCACATAGAAGCAATTTATGTCTCAATTTCATATAAAACATGTAAACAAGAATAACTGTTACTCACAGTACTGAAAATGCTTTGAAATGCTCTGTAATGCTTGCTCAGGCTTATTTACGCTTTAAATTGCTTTATAATGCTTGCACTTGCTTATCTAGGCTCAATATAGACTGGCACTGGCTTTGACTTGCAGCTGGGCTAAACAGCTTATGTATAATATCTGAAGTTCAATATTACAGAACATGTGCTAAATTAATATTGCTAGCTCAATATTCCAACATCTATAAGCCATAACTTCTAGCTAAATATTTTGCTAATTATTTTGCTAATTTATGCGTTGTTCGTAAATTTTATTAATTAAAATTCGAAATTTAGGGGCTTGATTCGAATCTGAGTATCAGATTCGAAGTCAGATTCGAATCTGAGTAACAAACTCGAAGCCAGACTCGAACTGGGACAGATTCGAAGCCAGACTCGAACAGGGGATTAGATTCGAAGGCCATCTCGAATCTGGTGGTTAGATTCGAATCTATGATTCGAATCTAGCCCTATTCGAGCCTGTTCTATCTATTTTCGAGTCTGTTCTACGTATTCTCGAGTTTGTTCATAAGCTACAGCTTTACACATGCATTTTCAAGCCTAAAATCACAAATAAACTAAGCAACAAGCCTCGGTTTGATTATATTATACATAATCTACCATATTCTAGCTAAAATTCATACGAAATTAGCTTTAAATCGCCTAAAAATAATAAACTCGAATTTTGTACTTCAAACCGAAAATGCAGAAGTCGAAAATGACATTTCTTACCTCAAATCCGTATGAAATCGTACATGCAATAGGAGATTCACGTAGTACTCTTCGAGATCTTTCCGTTAACGTATAGAACACGAGATTTGGCAGGTCGGTTTGGGAGAAAAGTTAGAGAGATGTTCGGTTTCTAGAGAGAGGAGCTCTGGAAAGGAATATGTCTTGCAAGAAATGAGAAAATGAACTCTCGGCTCCTATTTATACCAAACCTCGAAATTACATCATTTTACGCAAATTGCTCAAAAATACTTAAAATAAAATGCAAATAAAAGCAAGGTGTTATAGTATGAGCCCACCACGCTTGCACTTCGTCCTCGAAGTACCTAAGGCTCGAACAGATGCGGATATCGAACTCTCATGTCTTCCTCAGATTCCCAGGTCTGAGAAATTCCGTGAGAAGTTCTCCATTGCACCAACACCATTGCTACCTCTCGATTTCTCAACTTCTTCATCTTTGTCTCTAGAATGACTTCAGGCTCGTCACATTGCAGCTTCTCATTAATCTTATAAGTCAGATGATCGGCCCACTTTTCTCTGTCATCTTCTTTGCACTTCCTTAGTTGCGAAACGTGAAATACGGGGTGTATGTTGGACAGTTCGCTTGGCAAGTCCAACAGATAAGATTGAGTTCCAACACGCTCGGTGATCTTGAAAGGACCAACGAATCGTGGTGCTAACTTGCCACGCTTGCCGAATCTGAACACACCTTTCATCGGCGAGACTTTTAATACAACATAGTCGTCCTTCTGGAATTCTAAAGGTTTATGGCGTCGGTCGTGATACGATTTCTGTCGAGATTGAGCAGTTTCCAATCGTTGACGTATAATTCGGATCTTTTCATTTGTCTGCTGAAGTAGCTCGGGACCGGCGATTGGTGCTTCACCGGCTTCATGCCAACACGTAGGAGTTCGGCACTTGCGTCCGTATAAGGCTTCGAAAGGTGCGGCTTTGATAGATGAGTGGTAACTATTGTTATAAGAAAATTCTGCTAACGGCAAGTGGTCATCCCAACTACCGCTAAACTCAAGAACACATGCCCGCAGCATGTCTTCGAGTGTAAGGATCGTACGCTCACTCTGGCCATCAGGCTGTGGATGATACGCTGTGCTCGTTCTGATCTTAGTGCCTAATCCATCTTGTAATGCACTCCAGAACCTCGAAGTGAATCGGCTGTCGCGGTCGGAAACAATTGACAAAGGCACACCGTGTCGAGTAACGATCTCGTCTATATACAACTTAGCCAACTTCTCCAATGAGTAGTTCTCGCGAATCGGAATGAAGTGAGCGACTTTGGTTAGGCGATCTACGATAACCCATATTGCATCGTGCTGTCTTCGCGTAGTCGGCAACTTCGTCACAAAGTCCATAGTTATGTGATCGAACTTCCACTCGGGGATCGGTAAGGGCTGAAGACTGCCGTAAGGCTGCTGATGCTCCGCTTTGACTAATCGGCATGTAACACAATTATCAACATATTGGCCTACGTCTCTTTTCATACCGGGCCACCAATATTCGGCTTTTAGATCGTTGTACATCTTGGTGCTGCCAGGATGTACCGAGAAGTTAGAACAGTGGGCTTCCGAAAGAATTTTCTGTCGAACATCACCAAATTTGGGAACCCAGACACGATTTTTGAAAAGCTTCAAGCCATGAGGGCTATCGGTTAAGAACTGAAGTTGCCCTTTCATGTCCTCAGAGTTGAGGTTTTCTTCTTTTAGGGCTTCGGCTTGAGCAACAAGAATTTCATCAATCAGAGTAGATGAAAATGAAGTATGAGTCAGAGTATAGAGACATTTTAGCGGAGTAGGATTTACGACTCAATGCGTCGGCCACCACATTCGCTTTGCCAGGGTGATACAGAATCTCACAGTCATAGTCTTTGATGAGTTCCATGGAGCGTCGCTGGCGCATGTTGAGCTCCTTCTGGTTGAAAATGTATTTAAGACTCTTGTGATCTGTATATAGCTGACATTTGGTGCCGTAGAGATAATGCCGCCATGTTTTCAACGCAAAAGTCACAGCAGCAAGTTCAAGGTCATGAGTCGGATGACTCTTTTCATGATCCTTAAGTTGGCGAGAAGCATATGCTATGACTCTGCCTCTTTGCATCAAAACACACCCAAGCCCTTGATATGAAGCATCGCTGAAGACTACAAAGTCTTCATTACCTTCGGGTAAGGCCAGAATAGGCGCTTCGGTGAGTTTCTGCTTTAAAGTTTGGAAGGCGGTCTCTTGAGCTTCTTCCCAAATAAAGGGAACATTCTTGCGAGTAAGAGATGTAAGAGGCATGGCTAGTTTTGAGAAGTCCTTAATGAATCGACGGTAGTAACCCGCCAATCCCAAGAAACTTCGGATCTCAGTAGCTGATTTGGGAGCTTCCCAATTTTGAATGGCTTCTATCTTAGAAGGATCCACAGAGATTCCTTCACCAGATATCACATGACCAAGGAATTGTATCTGTCGCAACCAAAATTCGCATTTAGAGAACTTGGCGTAAAGTCGCTCCTTGCGCAGCAACTCTAGCAGCTCTCTAAGATGCACAGCATGCTCAGCTTCAGTTTTCGAGTAGATGAGAATATCGTCTATAAAGACGATAACAGACTTATCGAGCATTGGTCTACAAACGCGGTTCATCAGATCCATGAACGCCGCAGGAGCGTTTGTAAGGCCAAAGGGCATAACAAGAAACTCGTAATGCCCATATCTGGTACGGAAAGCCGTTTTAGGGACGTCTTCTTCATGAACTTTGAGCTGATGATACCCAGATCTAAGATCGATCTTTGAGAAGTAACTGGCTCCCTGAAGCTGGTCGAAAAGATCGTCTATTCTGGGCAATGGATATTTGTTCTTTATTGTTACCTTGTTCAACTCCCTATAATCAATGCACATCCGGAGAGTCCCATCTTTCTTCTTAACGAATAAAACAGGAGCTCCCCAGGGAGATGAACTTGGTCGTATGAGTCCCTTGTCAAGCAATTCTTGCAATTGCTTCATCATTTCTTGCATCTCTGCAGGTGCAAGTCTATAAGGGGCTCGAGCAATCGGTGCCGCGCCGGGCACTAAATCAATTCTGAACTCCACCTGACGGTCTGGTGGGAGTCCAGAGATGTCCTCGGGAAAGACATCTGGAAATTCAGAGGCTATCGGTACCTCGGCTAAAGTTTTCTTTTCAGACTTAGCATCTATCGCATATGCTAAGTATGACACACAACCCTTAGCTATATGTTTCCTAGCTTTGACTACAGAAATTAAGCATATTTCACCTGTCTTTCTGTCTCCGTAGATGCAAATATTGCGGCCATCCGGAGTAGTGAGCTTTTTCAACTTCTTCTTGCAGACAATGCTGGCGTCATGATGATCAAGCCAATCCATACCGACGATGACGTCGAATTCATGAAAATCCATCGGGATAAGGTCCAGTTGGAATGTGCAGTTGTCGAGCAAAATAATGCAGTCACGGTAAATTTTATCGGTAGACACACTTACATTACTGGCCGTTTCGATATCAAATATAACAGGCAGAGTTGCCGGAGTAATTCCAAGCTTAGATGCAAATGCACTTGATATAAAAGAGCGATTGGCTCCTGAATCGAAAATAACTCTAGCAGGGATAGAGTTAACAAGAAAC
Source organism: Centrapalus pauciflorus (assembly GCA_020465985.1). Classification (NCBI taxonomy): domain Eukaryota; kingdom Viridiplantae; phylum Streptophyta; class Magnoliopsida; order Asterales; family Asteraceae; genus Centrapalus; species Centrapalus pauciflorus. Next base: position 249,049 of record JAANYP010005495.1, on the reverse strand, counting down.
GTACCAGATACCACATCTGGTATTTCCTTCGCTTGCTCGGCTGTTATTTGGAATGCGCGATTCTGACTCCTAGTTGGCTCGTTACGGCGACTAGAACCTCCTCGCGATGCGCTATGTCGGGCTGGTTGATTTTGTCTTTGCTGTTGTTGTTGATGTTGTTGCTGAGGTCGGTATTGCTGCTGCTGCAATCGCGGATGATGCTCTGCACTCGGGTAAATCATGCTGAACGGATGCGTACATGCATGCTCATTATGTCCAGGGCGTAAACAGTTGTTGCAAACTTTAACTCTGTTAGGACATTCTTCACTGCTATGTCCTATTTCGTTGCACACATAGCACCTTACATCATTGGGGTTACAACGCCCAATGTGTGACTTCTGGCAGCGGCGACACTGCCTCGGCTCAGAATGTACCGCATAAGATCGAGTTTGCTGTGCCGTAGGCGAGCTGAACTGTCGGTACTGAAACTGCTGTGGCTGAGAATATCTAGATGAAGATCCAGAATAGCTTCCGGTGCGCGATTTCTTGGGCGGTGATGGACATGTCGGGTTAATAGAGGAAGTAGGAACTCCTCCGGCTCGAATAAAATCCTGCTCGAGAATTCGAGCAGCTTCAACACAGTCAGCATAGTTGGTATATCCCCGGTGCTTCAAGAACTTCTGATATTCAGGATGCAGACCCATCAGAAAACGGTCGATCTTTCGCTCTTCAGTAGCGACTTGATAGTCAGACAGCAAGCTTAGTCGGGTGAATTCAATCTCATACTCAGTCACCGATTTGGTTCCCTGAGTAAGAGACATCAGCTTCTCTTCCAAACGCTTCTTTTCATCAGCTGGGCAGTACTGACGAAAGAAAATAACTTTGAATTCATCCCAAGATAGGGACTTAATCCAGTTGGCTCCGTGCATGTTTTCCTGAGATCTCCACCACATAACAGCGCCACCCTCGAACAGTGTTGTAGCGAAGCTGACCTTTGATTCTTCAGCACAGTCACTAATGAGAAAAATCCGCTCAATGCCAGTGATCCACTCGAGCGCTTCAATCGAGCTTGCAGCACCCTTGAAGGGTTGAGCTCCGCAAGCTTTGAAGTAACGGAAATTGCAGCCCTTCGGAGGGACTACAGGGGCTTCCTCCTCGTCGGTGTCATCATTTCGGCGTCCAGTGTCTTCATGTTGCTTCTTCTGGCGTTCTTCCCTACGCTTAGTTTCGGCTTCATCACGAGCACGAAACTGTTCTTGCAAGAACTTAGCTTGACGCTCATTGTTCTCGTTAAGCATTGTTTGCATTATTTGCATGATCTGTTCAGGAGTGAGTCCACCTCCAGCTCCTTCACCAGATCCAGACATGTTCTGAAATTATATAAATAATACTTGCATAAGAATAGGCATAACTCCTATTCTACCCCATTTCCCAATTCCTAAAGCAAAGTCAAAGCCTATCTCAGGTCAAGTTAAAGCCTAGACATTCAAAGCTAATATCTTCGCTTAAAAGTTTGAGTCCATGTGTTATTGCTAACACTTGAATCCCTCAAACTAATGCTCTGATACCATCCTATCACATCCTTGCTTCAAAACACGCTTGCTTATCCCAGGAATAACAATAAATGCATAAAGCTAAATAAAACATTACAATAAGTCTTGCACTACACATGCTTCAAGGTTACAGTACTAAGTTGCTAAAAACATCATAACATAAATAAAAGCAGCTACCCAAAACCCAAGGCATCATAAGCTATACCACAAGCTGAAAATGAGCTAAGTCCTCTGGGCAGATCAGATAATAGACCTAAGCAGAAGGTCCAGCTTGTTCTTTACCTTTTCCTGTAAAAATTGTAAGTAGCAACTGTAAGCTAAAGCTTAGTGAGTAAACAGATATTCAAGAATGCATGTAAAATATGAGGCGAAAATGCCTATAAAGGCTGTTATGCTTGCTTGCTTGTTTGCTTGCTTGCTCATTTGCTTAATACCCAGAAAGAACGCTGCACAATTGAGACATTTCACGCAGAACAGAGATGCCACCACTATGGGTTTACCGCTGACAGATGATCAATCTGTGATACGGGGCTAGCTACCCGTATAATGCTCAAGGGATAGTGGTGAACATCAGAATTGCTTGCTCGCTAAATATAATGCTTATGAGATGCACAAAGAAACGCTAACACAAGGTTTGCTGTATAGTATGCAGAACAATAAACAGATAGCAGATAAATATGCATATTAATAGATCAAATGTAAGATCCGGCTAAGCTGGGCATCACCTGTACCACAGTGTTCGCCTTCACTCACAAAAGTCTATTGAATTCCAAAGAAGTCACATAGAAGCAATTTATGTCTCAATTTCATATAAAACATGTAAACAAGAATAACTGTTACTCACAGTACTGAAAATGCTTTGAAATGCTCTGTAATGCTTGCTCAGGCTTATTTACGCTTTAAATTGCTTTATAATGCTTGCACTTGCTTATCTAGGCTCAATATAGACTGGCACTGGCTTTGACTTGCAGCTGGGCTAAACAGCTTATGTATAATATCTGAAGTTCAATATTACAGAACATGTGCTAAATTAATATTGCTAGCTCAATATTCCAACATCTATAAGCCATAACTTCTAGCTAAATATTTTGCTAATTATTTTGCTAATTTATGCGTTGTTCGTAAATTTTATTAATTAAAATTCGAAATTTAGGGGCTTGATTCGAATCTGAGTATCAGATTCGAAGTCAGATTCGAATCTGAGTAACAAACTCGAAGCCAGACTCGAACTGGGACAGATTCGAAGCCAGACTCGAACAGGGGATTAGATTCGAAGGCCATCTCGAATCTGGTGGTTAGATTCGAATCTATGATTCGAATCTAGCCCTATTCGAGCCTGTTCTATCTATTTTCGAGTCTGTTCTACGTATTCTCGAGTTTGTTCATAAGCTACAGCTTTACACATGCATTTTCAAGCCTAAAATCACAAATAAACTAAGCAACAAGCCTCGGTTTGATTATATTATACATAATCTACCATATTCTAGCTAAAATTCATACGAAATTAGCTTTAAATCGCCTAAAAATAATAAACTCGAATTTTGTACTTCAAACCGAAAATGCAGAAGTCGAAAATGACATTTCTTACCTCAAATCCGTATGAAATCGTACATGCAATAGGAGATTCACGTAGTACTCTTCGAGATCTTTCCGTTAACGTATAGAACACGAGATTTGGTCGGTCGGTTTGGGAGAAAAGTTAGAGAGATGTTCGGTTTCTAGAGAGAGGAGCTCTGGAAAGGAATATGTCTTGCAAGAAATGAGAAAATGAACTCTCGGCTCCTATTTATACCAAACCTCGAAATTACATCATTTTACGCAAATTGCTCAAAAATACTTAAAATAAAATGCAAATAAAAGCAAGGTGTTATATGAACGTCTTATAAAATTCATAAATTTAGTTTTTCAAAAAATAATAAGTTTAAGATAAAGAGGGTTTTAATTTGATATATTGTTGTTATTGGTAAAAAGATAAAAAATCATTGCTATTATCGCCAAAAAAATAAAAGTTGTTTTCAACTTTTTATCGATAAAAAAGGTGTGTGGTAATATGTTATAGAAGGTTTCCATGATTATAATCGGTAAAAAAATATAAATTTGTTGCTATTAATGATACAAATATAAATAATTTAACTATAATGTTATTGAGTTTTTAACGATTAAAATTCTTTCAAAAAACAATCATCATCTAGTTAAATAAAGTTACGTACGGATTCGCCACACCATTGTTGTATATTCTCACCACGGACTATTTGATATTTCTACCATCCCTCTGTCACTCTGATGAAAACGAAATTGTAGCTCCAGCAACAAAATTGGTGAAACAGTCGGTTCAGGCCAATCAACGGCGACGGATTCTTGTCGGTTTTCAGATTGGGCTTCAACACAAAGGCGTCTGTTGACACACAGATACACCCAAACAACATAACTACATATGAATTCATAGACCGCCTGCTTCGAGCTTGCTTTCAAGTGTTTACAAGTTCTTCTTGTAATGCGGGTCAAGAGAACCCGTGAAACGGGCATGTGTGCTGCGGCGCAATAGAAACAAATCGTGATTAAAATGTAATAGAAAAATGAACGATTATTTCAGGATTGTCTTCCCATCAACATTCTGCAACTTGATCAATATAATATTCTATAATTGCTCAAATGGGTTTCAGGAATCTTGGCAGAAGATGGGGAAGATCACAAGATAACAAGGGTTTAATTTGCTCATTACTGATATAGTCATACAAGCCAATTCAATATACTGTATTTTGTTCCTGGTAAGGCCCCTAGGGTTTTAATTAAGGTTTCAACGTTCTTATTAGGTTTTAACTATGATTTTATGTCCTTATCACTGATCCTTGTTATCCGTCAACTCTAGATTTCATTAGACAAAGAAAGCAAGAAAGATGGTGACTTTTTTACTTTTAGAGAGAGAAAGTAATGGTATTCCTACATTTTCCTACTGTAGAAGGATGATATGATTAATATTAAGGAAGAAATTGTATGTTGATAAATGAAGAAAAACTTGAGTGAAGGAGAGTCACCCATTTGCACACCTCAATTGGATTTGGATTCCATTTCTCACCTCATATGACTAATCCCCTTCATTTGTCTTCATCTTTTTTCTTCTAAAATTTTTTGGTACACACCCTCTCTTAATATCTATCACTTTATCTACAACATGTCATTGTCTTGTATTTCCAATAATTTTGTTGCTTATCTATACTTGTTTTCTCACTTGGGAGTAGAAGCAAAAACACCCCAAATCTCCAAAAGGTTTGCTTTCTTGTGGGTTCATCATAAAGCTTTGAAATTTTCTATCTTTGTTTAGTGTAGGTTAATTATGAATATGACAATCTGATTCTTGTATCTCTTGTGCTGAATCAAGATTTTCTTGGAGGAAAGGGAAGCACCCAGGTGGGTAGAGAAGAGAAATGGAGATCACCAATGTTTCCGAGTACCAGGCTATTGCCAAGGAGAAGTTGCCGAAGATGGTCTACGACTACTATGCGTCAGGTGCTGAGGACGAGTGGACACTGCAAGAGAACAGAAATGCCTTCTCAAGAATCCTGTAAGCTTGGGATACTCTTTTTGAATCAAAACACTGTTTTATTGCTTTTGTTGTTATTCATGCGCGTTTGTTTTGATGATGAAACAGGTTTAGGCCACGTATTCTTATTGATGTGAGCAAGATAGATATGACCACCACAATTTTGGGATTCAAGGTATCGATGCCCATATTGGTTGCCCCAACAGCCATGCAGAAGATGGCTCACCCTGATGGTAATTAAACATTCGTTGCGCCAGAAGAATCTACTTGCTCTGCTCATTGTAATTCATGTCGCCAAAAACCAAGCAAAAACAACTGAATCACGCTCGTGAAAAACATAAAGATTTACATAGTTATACTAGTAGGGTGCAATGAGTTTAGTGTTTATAATTCTCTATTTGATGTTGTTTCTTAATTCTAAATGAAGGTGAGTATGCAACAGCAAGAGCTGCATCTGCGGCTGGAACTATCATGGTTCGTAATCTGACAGTTTAACAATTTCTGATTTTTCCATTTCTGAAGTGTTGTTTGCTAATAGTCCTTTCGCTTTGTAGACTTTGTCATCATGGGCAACATCTAGTGTCGAGGAGGTTGCTTCGACTGGACCTGGAATCCGTTTCTTCCAGCTTTATGTGAGCTGAGCAAAATTACTAATTCACCTTATATTTTCATTGCCCTTTGTTAGTAACCTGAAAATTTACGTTCTTGGTCCTTTATATCAGGTGTACAAGGACAGGAATGTTGTTGCTCAGCTTGTGCGAAGAGCCGAAAGAGCGGGTTTCAAGGCTATAGCTCTTACGGTTGATACTCCAAGGCTTGGACGTCGAGAAGCTGACATTAAAAACAGGTGCGCTTGAATAGGCTTCGGTGTATATTTTTCATCTACCTTACAACATGTTATGAAAATTGTATCTGCTTCATTTGTCCAGATTTACTTTACCACCATATTTGACATTGAAGAACTTTGAAGGCTTGGACCTTGGCAAGATGGATGAAGTAAGTTGAAACTACAACTTTCAGGAAACACTTCAATTTGTTATCTTGTCGGTCTCAATTATATGATACTAGATAAGTATATGTATATCAGGACTTCAGGACTCAGGAGAATATTTATATGCAATAGAAATTACAAAATGGCAAATAATTGATGAAAACTGCATAAACAGAAGCAGGGTGGAAGTTAAGATGGATACCTTCTAGCAGATGATAACCAAACACGGCTTCGGGGGAAAGAAATAGCAGCATCCACATTCCACAGTAAACAGACTGTAGATATAATCAACAATTTTTCTAGGTATAGAATAAGTCAGTCACATAGGATGCTGCTACTTTTGGCAGGTTCGGCCAAAAATGAAACTTTAAAATTCAAATTGATTCCTGAAATATTGAAATTCCTTGCGTTAGATAGTACCCCGGTCCCCGTGGCACAATTCCTTGATTTCATACAATTCACGTAAAACAGAATAAATGAATGACGAAATCATCTCTAAAAGTGGGGAGAAACTCAAATGAGAGCCCTAAACGATGAAACTTGAGTGTGATCTGGTCTTTGCTGTTTTGCCTAGAGATGCAGACATTAAGACCTATTTGTGGTCTGGTCGTGGGCCATAAATCCTACTGGTGAAAAGTTATTTGTGCTTGAGATCTGTGCTTTTTCCCATATGTTTCACATGTTTCCATTTGGTTTGCAAGATCTCTTGGTATGATATGTAATCTTTGGTTTACAGGATTTTGAAATCCTTCAAGAGTTGGGTATGATTTGAAATCCCACAAAAAAGGGATTTCAAAAATGCTCCACTTCTAAGGGGGTGTTTGGTTCGCAGATTTTTTTCTCTGGGATTTGTATTTTGTCAAAGGATTTGCATTTGTCTGGATTTTGTCAAAGAATTTGCATTATCTTATTGAAAAAATTTGCTAATCTGAAAAATGCATGGTAACTGGGATTTAAAATCCTAGGGGGGAGGCTGGGATTTTAAATAACAAAGAAACGAAGGATTTAAGAAATCCTAGGATTTTAAATCCTTACTGAAATCTGCGAACCAAACACAGGATTTTAAATGTAAATCCCAGTGAATCCCAGGAAATCCACGAACCAAACGCCCCCTAAGGGTTTCGAAATCTTTGAACAATAAAATCCCAAGAATCCCAAAATTTCCAACTCCCATGAAATTTCTTAAAGTCCTGCAAATCTAGCTGGCTTAATATGTTGTTTAATCTGCTCCACTTTATAAACAGACAAAATCCATAGATTTTTTAAGTCTTTGTAGATGTTCGGTTCCTTTTCTAATACATAACTGTACAATGCAGGCTAATGACTCTGGGTTAGCTTCTTATGTTGCTGGTCAGATTGACCGCACCCTGAGCTGGAAGGTATGTGTAGTTTGACCTAGAAAGTAGAAACTTGTTCCGATGAGCTCCCAAGGTTCCTCTAACTTACGAGGGTCTTCGAGTACAGAATTTTCCTCGAATTTCTCTACTTAACTGTGATCTTATTCTAACTTTTGTTTATTTGTAGGTTCATTAAAAGCCATGTTTCATTGTTTCTCACATCTTGAAAAATAATCCGAACTTATGTTGCTTGAATGTGCTTGCAGGATGTGAAGTGGCTCCAAACAATCACCACATTGCCGATCCTAGTGAAGGGTGTGATCACTGCTGAAGACAGTAAGAATGATCAAAACTATAGAATTCATTCTTTAATTCAGGTTTAATTTGTAAAAACTAATACTTAAAAATGTTTTTCCACATTCTAATCATACAGCAAGGCTATCTATTCAAGCTGGAGCAGCAGGTATTATCGTTTCCAACCATGGTGCTCGTCAACTGGATTACGTCCCTGCCACAGTCATGGCTTTGGAAGAGGTCGTGAAAGCTGCACAAGGTCGTGTACCGGTGTTTCTGGATGGTGGTGTCCGTCGTGGAACCGATGTTTTCAAGGCATTAGCTCTCGGTGCTTCTGGCATATTTGTAAGTATTCGATAACTCGCTACACTTTGCAAGAATGAACAATAGTTTTAGACAGAAAACATCTCATATCGTTGAATATGGTGTAAAACTTCAGATCGGGCGTCCTGTGGTGTTTTCGTTGGCTGCTGAAGGAGAAGCTGGAGTGAGGAAAGTACTTCAGATGTTACGTGATGAATTCGAGCTAACTATGGCATTAAGTGGTTGCACCTCGCTCAAAGACATTACTCGTGACCACATTACAACTCCGTGGGATGCACCCCGAGCTCTTCCTGCATCACGGTTATAAACGGAAAAAAAGAGATGGAGCCACTCGAGTTCTAGTGGCAAATTATAAGGTATGGTATGCCTTTGTGTTCTGGTTGCAAAACTCGTATTGTTTCGTTGTATAATGTTGGCTTCTGAAAAATAAGCTCTATGGATGTATAATTCATAAATGTTCACTATTTTACGTTTTCATGATTATCAAAATCGGAACCATAGAAAATGTAGTTCAAATTTTGAACTCGATGACTATGGTTCCAAACTTCCGGGTCCGCTTATTACTTGAAGGTCCAAGTTACAAATCTTGGCTAATGGGAAATATTTAAAGAATAAATGGCACCATTTGGGGCCATGCTAGTCTTTATCGGGTGGATTTTATCGAGATTGGATCGAATGATCGATGTCGTTGTGGATTTAGATTATGCAGATTAATCGACCAAAAGACATTGGTTATCAAAAAAATTCTCATGGCAACTTTTTTTTCATATCGTTTGCCATCCTAAGTTACAAAAAGTTTGGCTGTGAAACTGGCAGAACCGAACCGGCTCATGGCGGTTTGGCCGGCTCGGGTAAGCCAGCCGTTACGGCCCCTTTTGGTTTCACACAATCCCAAATCGATACAAATTTGTCCGAATTTTTTAGGCTCAAACCAGTCGAACCGGCTGTTGTTCACACCTACTAAAAGCAGGCAATTTATAAGCCAAGTTCACATGAACAAGGTAAACCACTCAGGGTTGTTAAGATGGTTATCATCATAGAATTAAAGATTGTATAAGTTAATTTTGCCTAATAGAGAAGGAAAAAAAAAATAGAAAAATAAATAAATGATAACCTTTGGATGGTCACAAGTGATGATTGGAGATAGAGATGTTCAAAAAACTTCGAAATCGAAAAATCGATATGAAAAACCGATGGGCCTTTCCGATTTTAAGGTTAACCGAACCGGATTTTCTATAAACTTCGGTTTGGAAAAAATTTTATGTTACGGTTCACGATTTTGATAATGGACGGTCAACCGAAAAACTAAAAAATAAATAAACTTTATAAATTTAACTTTTAGGCCTATAATATCGATATTTACATCAATCACTCCATAAAATATTTAACCAATAATTGTGTTTTATAACTTAAAACAATTAAAACTATATTGATACAATTTAATTAGGTAAAAATTATTATTTTATTAGATTTTTTAATGATAATATATAATTTGTTAAGGATATCTTATCAATACTTTATAAATTATAGATGTTTTCTCATCTTTATTTTTTAAAAGTATTTAAAAACTATAATTGAAGTTTCTTAATTTAAAATACAAAATTTTAACAGAAATACGGTTAATTGGTTAACCGAATAATCAAACCAAAAAAGCCAGATAACCGATTACCGGTTAACTGCCTATTTTGGTTTAGGTTTAATTTCACAAAATCCTCAAACCGATATATTCGGTTAACCATCCGAAAGTCACTTTCGGTACAATCAATCATCCATGAACACCAACCATATCCATAGTCATCATTTAAGAGAGCTTTACCCGATTTAAATTTATTTTTTTAGATCCTACGAATTAATCGACCAAAAGTGGGACTACCCATAAAAAAATGATTTTCATGTTGGGAGAACTTTATTTTTTTATTTTTTTGTTTTGTCGTTCTAAAAGTGTAGTAACAAACAAAGTCAACAGGCGAAGTTGCAAGGCCAAGCTAGGTAGTGTGTTAACCCTAGCTAGCTAGATCGAACCATTAACCTCCGAACAAACGAGCCAACTTTCTTGAATGTTTGAGCCATATCGTGGAGAAGGTTGAGGCACCCTAAGCCGTTGAGGCCAATTTGCCTCGAGCCTAGTTTCTTATGATTAGTTGAAGGCCAAGCTTTGGTAACAAGGGTCAAGTTAACTACAACGAAGGTATAATGTTGGGCCGTGGGGATTTTGCCCGTGTATATTCTAGCAATCTGGTCGTTATTTAAAAAAATTTGTGATCAAATTTAGACCAGTATTATTTTTTCATTCGAGTGTTAGATTTCTAGTAATGATGAAACTCCAGCTCTATTGGCTGGGATGAATTACGGGATAATTCGTGTTACTGGTTTGATTACTAATAATCAATATAATACGTTTTCTTTTTGTGATCATGTTATGGTTGCTTTCGATATTGTGATTCTAAGGTTATGTTTAGTAAACGGAAACTAGTCATTTTTCATTTTCATTTTTCAGTTTATAGTTTTCAAAAAAAAAAAAAAAAGAGGGTTTCTATACAAAGTGAAAGTTTTAGTTTTAAGAAAAATGAGATATGTGATTATTAAGTAAGAAATGTAGGATATGTGATAGAATATTAAGAGAGAGAAAGAAAGTTTTAAAAGTAAATATAAGATAGGTGATAGAAAAATAACAAAAAGAGTATGTAAAATGATATTTTAAAAAGTGAAATGAAAATTTAAGTGATTGTCATTAGGTAAGCTAGTTTTAAATATATTTTACTGAATTTTGGATTTAGTTTACAGCTAGTTTCAATTGTTTTTGACTACTTGATTTATAAAATTGGTTTAAAGGTGGTTTTAAATTTTTAATAGTTTGTGGTTTATTAATAGGGTTTTGGTTAAGATATGTTTTTGGTATTTTATGATCATTCAAGAAGGTATTCATTATATAATTTGTGTACCATAATCGTCTAGTAAATTGTGCATTGCTGCATTGCAACGTTTATAACTCTTTAATGCGATTAAAGTTATTACGTGATTTTTATAACACATCACTATGAATTATTGTAGTAGTGTTTTAGTATTTGAGGATTTTGATTACGAATTTACGATCGCATCTTCAATAAATAATGTATTAGTAATTACTATAAAATGTAATATGTTTGATTTTATTAATATATTGTAATATATATGAAGAATTATATTAAACTGAATAATTAAAAAAACAATATTAAATCAACAAAAGACATGGATTTGAACAAAAAATCATCAAAAACTCTTTGATTTATACAAGATGTAAACAAAGAATCATCAAAAAACTACAAAACCGATTACCAAATCTTGTTTGCAGAAGAAATCCAAAACAATTTTTGAACCAAAAACCGATTTGTTCAGGTTGTTGGAGTAACAACAACAAAAAAAACTTCCCGAAGACGTAGCTCTGCAAATTTCCCGAAGACGTAGCTATTCCACAACATTAGAAATTACGAGGTTACAAGCTAATAGATACAATTGCTTAGACCTAACTGTGGAACCGACAAGGCATAATTCACTCTTTATAAATTTTTAATGAGGAACATGCAAGACATAACTCATTCGTTATTGACTTAAATGAGGAACCGACAAGACATAGTTCATTTTTTATGGACTTAAATGAGTGACCACCACTGTTGGATAAATTCCAAAAAATTTCATCCTTACATCACTCATATTCAGGATGTAAGGGGTGATGGAAAATGTGACTTTCATTCAATAGCTGTTTGTATTGGGTATAGTGAAGATCAGTCATTTATGTTCGTCAACAATTATTAGATGAATTGTTGAGTTCGTACGAGCGCTATAGTAGAGTTATTTTTATGGAATAGAAGAAATGCTAACTTCAATAGAGTGGTAGGAATCTTCAGCACTAGAGCGACAATAGATGACTATGTCTAAGACCGGTAGGTTCGGTGTGATCATTCATTATTTAACGAATGGAGACTGTTTTTTCCTCTCTGAAAAGGTCCCGAAGACTTTCCACATCATCGGGTCATTACAATTGCACATGTAAATGACAATCATTATCTGATTGTGCATTTAGATGGACAATACTCAATGCCTACTATTGCGGCTTTATTGATCCACAACAAAATTTCAATACCTGTTGGATGAGAACGTCTGTATAAGTTACGTTCAGAATTCTACAAACAACTCAGACATACAAACATAGCTCCTATAAATCTAAAGGATAATTAAATTTTGTGTTTTTAAATTTATGGAAGTCAACTATGAATACAATTTTACCTTTATGTTTACATATTAACTTCTATTTTTTTTATGTTAAACACTTTACCTTCTATTATATAATTTAATTTTTTTATGTTAAAAAACTTTTGAAAACCATGCATATTAAAGTTGGTAAAACAAATAATAATGAAAAAGTATTAAAGTTGGTAAAACAAAAGAAAAAAAATTAATATTGGTAAAAGAAAAGAAATAAAAAGAACCTAAAAGTTAGTAAACAATCTAAAAGTTAGTAAAGACTAGTAAAAAAACCTAAAACAACGTGTCTTTTAAGTAAAATGGGGTGTTTATTTAGACTTTCTCATTCATAAACTCACATATATAATGTATCTATATAATATTAAAAACAAACAACTTTGCTTCCTTATTTTTATAATCTAAGTTTTTAGAAAAAAGTTCACGACTGTTTAAAACAATATTCTTCGTCATATTTAAAAGTATACATGCTACTTGTTTAACATGTAATGAAGCGGTAAACAATATATAGATTTAAATAGTCAGGAAGAAAGTTCAATAACTTAATTGTAAAGATAAAAAAAATTGGGTTTTTCATAATCGTGGTAGAATATCTCGTCATTTAAGTTGTCTAGTAGGGCTAATGAATACTCTACATCATTGATGCATCCAATGAAAAGTTTTTCTGGCTCCGCCACTGAGGCACTGATGCATTGTATGTTAAATTGTTAATACTTTTTATAGGATGTTCGTTGTACTGGTGAAATCATAAACCCGTTCAATCCAATTCAAATGATTTAGGATCATATGGGTTTACCCTGCTACGTGCTAACACTTTGTGCACTTGGAGTTAAACAATGACCAAACATCATTATGGGTGAGAGGCGAGAACAAGTTAGACTGAAAAATATAATTGGATCCCCGTTACAAAATTTTAAATATCCTTTATGTCAGTTTAATGTTTTAACTACATGGGTTGACTTAATAATAATATTTAAAAAAAATATTTATAATACATAGAAAATTGTAAAATGAAATGGAAAATTAAAAAAATGACAAGCAGATTAAAAGAGAAGATAACAAGTAACAAAGTTTACTCACTTAATTATATTTATAGATTATAGATATAGATTTAACTAGATGGTAATTAAATTCAAATACAAATCAATTAGAAATAAAACTCGGGATATATATATATATATATATATATATATATATATATATATATATATATATATATATATATATATATATATATATATATAGATTTAGGTTCAAGTGAGTACCACCTCTAATGCAGCGCACCAGAAGGTACCACCCTTAAAAGTAATTTTTTTGAAATTTTTTTTCATGAACATGTTCTAATTAACATTACACAGATCATATGTGAATTTCACGTAAATCCGAACACTCTAAGTGCATGAAAACACACATCACATAAATGCATGTTCACATGTCTTCAAAATTATGTAAGTGTGTGTTCACATCATTTTTTGGGAGCTAGGAGATGTGAATGTATGTGAAATTTACATACGATCTTCATAATGTTAATTAAAACATGTTTATGAAAAAAAATTTTAAAAAAGTTTTTTTAAAGGTGGTACCTTCTGGTGCGCTGCATTTGGGTGGTACTCTCTCGAATCATATATATATATATATATATATATATATATATATATATATATATATATATATATATATATATATATATATATATATATATATATATATATATATATATATATATATATATATATATGGAAGACTTTTAGACAAAGTTTCGTGAGCTAATAAGATGTCATGTGGCACAAAACATTTTCTTTAATTAATATATAGGGAAAATTATGCAAAAAAACTCTAAAAGTACAAAGTTTTTTTTTGATTAAGTCCCCCTTTCATTTTGTTTTCCTGATAAGTCCCCCAAGTATCAAAATCTCATTAATTCTATCATTTTTAACTTAAAACCGGTTGCAAGTCCACGTGGCACCGTTCGTTGCTGATGTGTACTTACAAACGAAAAATATCAATCATTTTATGTTAAGGCAACATTCAAATTCGTCTTCGACTAGGCTGGACAAACAACCATCAATTTATGTTTTATCAGAATAAAGGTAATTACTTGTTGTTGAAGCTGAGAACCTCCGCAAACAACCTTCAATTTCGCCTTCGATTTTTGCTTCCTCTTCGTATTACAGATTCGTTAATGACTGTGACCGTCTTCGTCTATGTTTCCTCAGTTTTTCTTCAATTACCGTATTCGTCTTTGTCTTAGGGGTTAGGGTAAAAAAGTAAGAATAACTTTATAAGTACACATCAGCAACGTCTGGTGCCACGTAGACTTGTAACCTATTTTATATCGGTTACAATGTAAAAATGATAAAATTAATGAGATTTGTATACTTAGGGGACTTATCAGGGAAAAAAATGAAAAAGAGACTTAATCGAAAAAATTTGTACTTTTAGGATTTTTTGCATGATTTTCCCTAATATATATAGAGAAGAAGGAAAAAAACCATTAAAGTATTTCATGTCATGAGAGATCAACATGTAACAAGAAGAACAAACAAAATTTGAATTAAGTGATCGTTTTTCATTGATTCATCTTATTATACACGCACGACAATCACTATATGTTTATATATTCAATATAACTACATAAATCCTTTGAGACACATTCAATCAAACTATCTAAAGCTTCTTAAAATTATTGGCGGACTCCATACATATTCCCGAATGTTATGGATAGTTGGGATCCACAACAATCGGGTAATGAGATCCTAATGCAGTCTCATATGATAGCCAAAATTAGCTGATAAGACACCATGTGAACTAATTCGTATGTGGTTAAACCCTTTATCTAAATGATAACCAACATTGGTACAAGTTAAAACGACATACAATAGCCTTTGTAGATGACCCTACCTTATAGGCAAGCACCATTCCAACATATAATATCACACAAAAGCTCCCACAGGCCACATCCTCTTATTACTAGAGTCGAATCGTTTCTGGCCCTAAAAGTCTCAATATCATCTCATTCACCGGTCGCCTTCTACATGGAATTAATGGATTATGAAGCATGTAGAAAATGGTTGCCCTCCAACATTTCTTGGCCTTGTGGTTGGTATTGGTCCCCAACTATATATACATAACCAAAATTGAGTGGAGAACCAAAATATATTTTATTTCACACGTACATATGCATATGATTCGATTAGCCTTGGTTATAAACGAAAATCTTAGTCGACCCATTCCATAATTTTAAAATTTTTTTATCATATGATGGTGGTCTTTTAGAAGTTGGTTGTATATATAATTGTAATAGCTAATAGATTCAAATTTCGTTTTGAAAATCAAGTCGAAGATACTTTTATTACACGAAATCGGATTCTCGACCACTCATTTTATAACATGATGCTATGCATATAATAATAAGAGAAGAGGAGGAAATTGTGGGAGTGAGATTGCCTATTAGCCTCAAGTTTTGGGATACAATAAAGTATTGATGAAGAAGACTTTTTAAGTTTGGATTGTGTACATTCGTATCAAGTGTTTGTGGCTATTAGAGGTTTGAGAGCATATCGGTTGCTTCTATGTACCAACTCATGTTTCTATTTATAGAATGGAAACTTCAATTATTTGCTAGCTTTCTTTCTAGAATTGTTTAGAACAATAAGGATATTGTTGGCATGAATGTAACTAACTTCAATTGTTTATATATAGTGACAGTTGTTATTTGTTGGTCGAAGAAAACCAAGTCAAATATATATATATATATATGTGTGTGTGTTCTATGGGGCACCACGATGCATGTGAACCGGGGAACCAAATATGCACAATATATTAAATAAGGATGCAACAAGGACATAATTGGAAGTTTAAACAATTATTTAGTTTGATTAAGATATTTAAAATATTCTATATTCAAATAGCCGTGAATCGTCGTGAACACCGTGAATCGCCCTGAACACCACCACTCTAGAAAAGTCGATACCCTAACCGCGAACCAACGCTGCCAAAACCCCCAACACCGTAGCCGTGAATCGCCCTGAACACCACCACTCTAGAAAAGCCGATACCCTAACCGTGAACCACCGCTGCCAAAACCCCCAACACCGTATCCGTGAATCTCCCTGATCACCACCACTCTAGAAACGCCGTGAATCTAGCCGTGAACCACCGCTGCCAAAATCCCCAAAATCGTAATCGTGAATCGCCCTGAACACCATTACTCTAGAATTGCCCATGAACACCACCACTGTAAAATCTCTGATCCCCTAGCCGTGAACCGCCGGTGCCAAAATCCCCAACAAGCCGTGAACTGCCGGTGCAAAAACCCCCAAATCTGTGAATGATAAAAGCTTTTGTTTAGATACTAATTAATATTATATATTTACCAAAATTAAAATGGTGCACAAATGACGAGAATACCCTCTACATGATTTAAAATGAGGATAAAAGTCTATTTAATTACAAAATTGCCACCTTGAATCCTATTGGTTGGTTCACAAATTCCAGCGATTTTATTGGTTCTTACCATCCTCATTTTATCCTCACCATATATATATATATATATATATATATATATATATATATATATATATATATATATATATATATATATATATATATATATATATATATATGTATTCAAGATCAATGGAGTACCATGTTAGACTGAGGTACCGGGGTACTGTTTACAGCCAATCATTTATCATTGAAATTATTAATTAATATATAAAATTTTGTTGAAAATTGAATCCCACGTCCTTTAATGTAAGGGGTAAAATGGGTATGAAAAATTTTTAAAATGAGAATCAAATATTCTCTAAATCCCAAGAATTTCTCATTTGTAGTTAATAGTTCTGTTGCCTATTTCAACGATAACCCTCCATTGAATTTGATTTCTTACTGTCGTCCGCTTCAAAGTCGAGTTTTACCATTGTCTTCGTATACTGCACATGTTCAAATTCTTCAATATGGTTTTAAATGCACATGTTCAATACTGCTCACGTATATTGCAAATGTTGAATACTGCACATGTTTAATGTGTTTTATCCCTATTTATTACCTTGTTGCACATGTTCAAATTCTTCAATATGATTTTAAATGCAATCACCAGTATATTGCACATATTCAGTACCCTTATTGAACATGTTCAATAAGTTCTTTATAGTAGGTAAGAGTATCAAATCCCTACAATTAATGGATTTCTTAAATTACTAAATATCATCTATTAATTAAAATAAAACATAATTGACTATATTACCCTTCTGTACTTGTAACCAAACATTGGTGGACTCCGGTTCCCCAGTCTAATATGGTACCCCATTGATCCCGACCCTATATGGTTCGATAGAGTACCACCCATTATGCAGCGCACCATAAGGTACCACTTTTAAAAAAACTTTTTTTTAAAATTTTTGTTCATAAACATGTTTTAATAGACATTACGAAGATCATATGTAAATTTCACATGCATTCACATCTCCTAGCTCCTAAAAATTGATGTGAACACACACTTACATAATTTTGAATTTATGTGAACATGCATTTATGTGATGCGTGTTTTCATGCACTTAAAGTGTTCGGATTTACGTGAAATTTACATATAATCTGTGTAATGTTAATTAAAACATGTTCATGAAAAAAATTCAAAAAAATTACTTTTAAGGGTGGTACCTTCTGGTGCGCTGCATAATGGGTGATATTTACTTGAACACACACACACACACACACACACACACATATATAAAAGAACCCTTCAATTCCGTTAGAACGTGAGAGCCCTTCAAAATGCACAAATTTAAAAATTAAATTTATAACTTAAAATCATTATTGGTTTTCAATATTAATAAATATCATAATCTAACATTAAAATTAGCTTTCAAATTTAAATTCATCAAGTTTTACACTAAATGCACAAATTTTGTCAAATGCATGAATTCGTACATAAAGTGGACATACAAATTTATCATGATATGCGTAAATTTTTATATCAAATGCATAAATTTATCAAATGTATAAAATTTAACATTAAATGCATAATTTTATACATTAAATTCACAAATTTTAGAGAGGTTTTCACGTTGTCACGGTAATGAGGGTTCTTACCAGAACCCTACCCTATATATCGATATATATATATATATATATATATATATATATATATATATATATATATATATATAATATACCTTATTAGACTGGGGTACCGAGGTTTCATATTAAATGAACATGTTTATTACGATAAAATGTTAAATTGATGTAAAACTACTCTATAAACATGTTTAAATTCACATTATTATTGACTAGATTACATCATTTAGATGTTCTTATGATAAAATGTTCTATTTTATACAAAATATAAAATAGCAATATATCCATGTTTAAATGTACATTAACATTGCATTTTTATTAACATTTAGACATTTAATCGGCACCATCCCCATGGGAAATTAAATCTAAAAAAAAAGAGAATGTAAAAGGGAGAGAGAATCTATGTTATTAGATTATGAAAACATTAGTGGTTGTGACAAGTTACCAAATTACCCTTTTCAATTAAAAATAAATCTTTTTCACCTTCAATCTATTTGATCTAATGGTCCAAATTGGTTACTTAGGATTTCATAAATGTTAAGTTCTATAATAATTTCATATATATATATATATATATATATATATATATATATATATATATATATATATATATATATATATATATATATATATATATATATATATATATATATGGGTTCAATATCCATGGAAAATCATCTTTGACTGAAATACTGAAAAACCTTTGTGTTTGGTTATAAATATTATTTGTTCGGTTATAAACATAAAATGGTATTTTAGTCATCAAAATAAATTGAGTATTAAATGATAATCTATAGATTAGGAAATCCCTAAATTAATGGGATATTCTCAATAATCAATATCACGTATTCTTTTCTCATCCAATATTCTAAATTAGGAAATCCTAAACATAAAAGGGTATTTTTTTTTCTCATCCAATATTCTAAATTTTTCATTTTCATGTTGAACTTGTACAATTGAGCATGGTTGAGCAGGATAAAATGTTAATAGATGAACCATCTTTTTTTGTTATTTATTTTTGCTATTGAACATGTTCATCCAAATCATCGTTGGTGAATACTGCACATGTGCTCGTGCTGTTGAACTTGTGCACTAACATTTTCTGTACATGTTCTCATGCTGAACATATAGAAAACTGAACATGTTCCAGCATTTGTATTTAAAATTAAGAAACCCACGAAAATAGGAAAGAGAAATCATCGTTGGGGAAAAAAAATGGAAAGGAGAAAAATCTGGGATATTATTCTCAAATTGATTCAAATAATTCAATACCCAAAATACCCCTAATTATATTCTAACAAATAATAATAAATTAGAATTTCTGTTTTACTTTTATATATGAATTAAATGAAAATGATAGGCTCAAAATGGTTTTTCAGTATTCCAGTCAAAGATGATTTTCCATGGATCCCGACCATATACATACATACATATATATAGTTCGAGAGAGTATCAATCATTATGCTGCGTACCAGAATGTAACACATTTAAAAAACTTCTAAAATCCTTTTTCATAAACATGTTTTAAATAACATTATAAAAATGATATGTAAATTTCACATACATTTAGATCTCCTAACTTCTAGGAAATAATGTGAACGTACACTTACATAAAATGTGTGAATGTACATGAACTTTTTATATCATCTTTGTAATGTTAATTAAAACATGTTTATGAAAGGTTTTTCAATAAAAATATTTTTACGAGTGATACATTCTGGTACACTGCATAATATGTGGTACTCACTTGAACCTACACACACACACACACACACACACACACACTCAAGTTTCATGAAGTCCCATATTAGAGTGAAGTTCTGGACTCCATATTGGATGTACATGTTTATTATGTAAAATATTCTATTTAATGCAAAAGTGTACTATACAATGTTCAAAAGAGTATTACTATTGACCAAATCATATAATTTGAAGTTCATTACGATAAAAAGGATTATATTACATGCAAAAATACAATATGCACACATTTAAAAGTACATTTATCTGTTCACATGTGTATATTGTTTAAATATTATATTTTTGCATGACTTAGAATTTTTTTAACGTGATAACTTCAAATGATGTGAGCTCGGAGATCGTAATGCACTTTTGAATGCGTATATTATACTTTTGCTTAAATAAAATATTTTATCGTAATTAATATATACATTTAATATAGGACTCATCAATGGAACTCAACCCTATACATACTTGTGTATGGATGAGATCCATTGTGAACAAGTTATTCGTTGTGAACGTTGTGAACAAATAAAAAAAATACATATAATCATTCATATATATCAACAAGTGTTTGTAATATGATTCATATGATTCAAAAGGTTCATAGAAGTGTCTATTTAAGATTCAGAACATTCAGAAGGTTCATAGTACGTAGTTTTTATAACAAGATGCATAAGATTCAACAAGATTCATGAGATTCGGCAAATTAATTGGATTCAATAAAATCCATAGGATCCAATAAGATTAATGAGTTAATAGAAGGGTTCGGTAGTATTTTCAACAAGATTCATAAGATTCAAAAGCTATTTTATGGTTGTTCACAATGTTCACAACGAATAAAGTGTTCACAAAAGATCCTTAGTCGATATATATATATATATATATATATATATATATATATATATATATATATATATATATATATATATAGGTTCAAAAGAGTCCCTTCAAAAATCTAGTGTACCAAGGGTACCCATCCAAAGCCACAAGATTAAATAAATCAATGGTTGTGATCAAAAATGCAATTCCATGCGCGGTCCCCCCTTTTTTTGGCTGGAAGGGTATTTTCGTAATTACAACGACCATTCACATTACTTAATTCATCATTCACATTAATTGATCATTCACATTAGTTAATTGATCATTCACATTACTTAATTATTCAATCACAACACTTATTTGATCATTCACAAGAATTATTTGACTATTTACAATTCTTTTACACTTATTTGATCATTCACAATAATTATTTGACTAATTGATCATTCAAATTACTTAATTGATCATTCACATTACTTAATTGACCATTCACATTACTTAAATGTTCATTCACATTACTTAATTAACATTTTACGTTACTTAAATGATCATTACACTACTTAATTGATCATTCACCTTACTTAAATGATCATTCACATTGCTTATTTGACCATTCACATTGGTAAAATAATATCAGCACAACATGTGAATCTGAGCATTGTCAACTACTAACAAACAGTAACAAGATTAATGACAAACAGTAACAATGGTCATTCATGTAACACTCAAATTCTCAAATCTATCAAACATTAATAACATCAACCAATGTGAATGATCATTCAGCTAATGTGAATGACCATTCACATTAGGAAATTTATCATTCACATTGGTTGTACCATATCAGCACAGCATGTATGCTGTGCATCGTCAACTACTAACAACCAGTAACAAGATTAATGACAAACAGTAACAATCGTCATTCATGTAACGCTCAAATTCTCAAATCTATCAATCATTAATAACATCAACCAATGTGAATGATCATTCAGCTAATGTGAATGGCCATTCACATTAGGAAATTTACCATTCACATTGATTGTACCATATCAGCACAGCGTGTATGCTGTGCATCGTCAACTACTAACAAGCAGTAACAAGATTAATGACAAACAGTAACAATGGTCATTCATGTAACGCTCAAATTCTCAAATCTATCAAACATTAATAACATCAACCAATGTGAATGATCATCCAGCTAATGTGAATGACCATTCACATTAGTAAATTTCACCATTCACATTGGTGAAATAATATCAGCACCTTACATTAGTCCTGTTAATTGTCAACTACGTTTTGTGAATGATCAATCTTCTAATGTGAATGGTCATTCACATTAGGTAAATGTCCATTCACATTTGATGAATGACGAGAACAGCAATGTCAGACTTCATCTTCTACATACCATCAATGTTAAGTAATGTGAATGATCAATTAAATAATGTGAATGATCATTTAAGTAATGTGAATGGTCAATTAAGTAATGTGAATGATTAAATAAGTAATGTGAATGATCGTTTAAGTAATGTGAATGGTCAATTAAGTAATGTGAATGGTTAATTAAGTAATATGAATGATCAAATAAGTGTACAAGAAGTATAAAAAGTTAAATAAGTGTTGTGAATGATCAATTAAGTAATGTGAATGATCAATTGACTAATGTGAATGATGAATTTAAGCAATGTGAATGGTCGTTGCAATTACGAAAATACACTTGCCTATTCAGGGACGCTGGATACGCTGGATTTCTTGAGGGACGCTGTGGAACCAAATTCTATATATATATATATATATATATATATATATATATATATATATATATATATATATATATATATATATATATATATATATAATCAGGTTCATCAGGGTACTAATGAGATTCAAGTGTACCCACCATACACTGTTGTGAATGATCATTCACATATATTTATTTTGTTTAGACATGCATAAGGATCAACATCATAAAACTTGTGAATGGTAAAAAAAAATCATGTGAATAGTGTGAATGATCATTCACATAAATGTGCATGAACATTCACATAAATTTTAAGGACGCAGATTGTGTGAATGTAATATTCATATCATGAAAAATGGTTATAAAACAAAATTTTATATATCATGTGTATGAAGTCTTTAAGAAAATGTGATATTCAGAAAAGTAGAGATTTTGAAATGGAAAATGACTTGTATGCGGTATAAAATGATCATACAAAATAATTTTATACAAAATAATTATTCTATCTTAATTTTAAAAATAAAATATAATAATTATAAAAATATTAATAAATATAAAAAATTCATTTTATATCAAAGTGTTAAAAATTTGAGTAAATTACACAAATGGTCCCTGTGGTTTGGTGCTTTTTGCTCTTTTCGTCCCTCAAACTTTTTTTTTTGCACCAATAGTCCCAAAATCCCAAACCTTTAACACAAATGGTCCCTCTGACTAACATTCGTTAACTTTGACCGTTAGAGAGGAGGACATTTTCGTCTTTTTGTCATTCAGGGACCATTTGCGAAATTTTATGACAAACTTTTAAAACATAAAAATCTTTTATAATCTATTTATTAAATTTTATTTATTTACATTAAAAAAAAATTCCCACATCAAAAAATGGAAATCTATCAAAAACCCACATCAAAAAGAAGCAGAAAGATTCTTGTTTTCTTATTCTTGTTTTTCTTCCTCAAAGATTCAAATCTTTCTTCCTCAAAAAATGGTGTCTCCTCTGCAAATCCATCAAAAACCCACATCAAAAAATGGAACTTAAAGTTTACCCATTTGAGATTTGATCCAGATTTGGTAAGTTTTCAAGAAGCTTTCTCTCGCATCTTTGTCTCGTCTTTCATGGAAGTTAGATTCCCAGATTTGGTCAAAATCTTGAAGATTTATAGAGAGGTAAAAGAAATGGGGTGTTATTATTCAAGATTAGAGATGGAAGAGATGGTTTCAAGAGGGTAAGAGATGGTTCCACTCCCCTCCCGCCGCCACCACCTCCGCCTCCTCCCCTTCCGCCGCCTCCTCCGCCGCCTCCTTCATCCACGTGGGATTTCTGGGACCCCTTCATACCGGCGCCTCGGAGACGGTGGTAACAACCACCATTGGAGAAGGGATCTAGATTTATATGTTGTGCAACAACCTCCAAAGCTCTCTCTCTCTCTCTCTCTCTCTCTCTCTCTCTCTCTCTCTCTCTCTCTCTCTCTCTCTCTCTCTCTCTCTCTCTCTCTCTCTGGGAAAAGAAAGAAGATAGGAGGATGAGCTTGAATGAGATGAAGATAGATTTTATTTTTTTGATTTTTCTATATAAAAAAAACGAAAAGAAAATAAAATAGAAAAGAAAAAAGAAAACCAAAAAATGATAATCTCTTCAAAGTTTATAGAAAATTTCACAAATGGTCCCTGAATGGTAAAAAGACGAAAATGCCCTCTATTCTAACGGTCAAACTTAACGGATGTTAGTCAGAGGGACCGTTTGTGTTAAAGGTTTGGGATTTTGGGACTATTGATGCAAAAAAAAAGTTTGAAGGACGAAAAGAGCAAAAAACACAAAACCACAGGGACCATTTGTATAATTTACTCTAAAAATTTTGTTTCAGAGGCTCATGGGATCTTTCATCTTTGTATAGACTGCAAGACAAATCCCATTTTTTATGGAACACGTGGCACGTATGCACTTGTGCGTCAGCATTCGCTCACAGTCTACAAATCTAGTCAAACATTGCTGCGTCACACCCTTACTCACCTTCGTGCTTTTCTCTATAAATTTGTTGGGGAATTTTTTTTTCAAAATAACGATCACTTACAAGTACGAGAACACAATATTAAATTCTTTGCTGGTTGACTTATTTAGTATTTTTTTTTTTTCCTTTTCCCAATTAGATATTCAATTCTTAAATTATATTCTAATCGATCTATATATAATATATAAATACTAATAACGGAATAAAAAATTATCACTTGTCATTTTTTTTTAAAGACAAATTTTATCAACCCGACAATCAACAAAAAGCCAAACGTTTATCTTCAAGATGGAAGTCAACCCGAGTCAAATCTACATGGAATTTTCAATAAACATCCACTGAAAAACTTACAAATCTAAGGGATTAATACACCAATTTAACCAGTTGACTTGTAACGAATCTTTCTGATTAGCAAACTAAAGAACAATTAGTCTTTGGGCCTATGAAAATAAATCTTCTAGCTTGGCTTTCTTTCATGAAGAACCGATTTCTCTATTTCCAAATTACCCAAGAAGTAACCATAATCACCCCTCTAAAAAGCTTGCTCCAAGAGTTACTTTATAAAAACGCCTTTGATTTTAAGGTAGATATGCAATCGATTATATACTCAGAAAGTTTCCACAAACTATCAATTGTTCTCCATAAGTACTCTAGCTTTGAACATTCAAAAAGACAATGATCAATATATTCTTGATCCATTCCACTAATCACACAACTATAATCATTAATACCAATAGCTCTACACAAGAGGTTCATTCTCGTGGGTAAAGCATCGTTGACAACTCTCCAAATGAATACATTTACCTTTAGAGGAACCAAGGAACTCCAAAATGATCTTGAGCTTACGCCACCACCAATCCTGAATTGTCTGTTGTGTAATAAATCTGATATTCGTTTTTACAGTAAATTCTCCGTTTGGACCCAATTTCCCCTTTATTGAATCCGCTCCCAAGGTTCTAATGTCCATATTTGACATCAGTGTCGTATTTCTAATTTATCACATCATAACTATGATCTAATATAAATTAAATTATCAAATCAAATCCAATATATTAAAATCTAACTTAACTAATTTAATAATTAATTAACCAATAATTTAAAAACTCTAAATTTATAATTATTTTTAGGGTTAATATTTAAAAAACTCATTCAACTTTTCTCATCTTCTCAGTTTATACCTTACTTTTTTATTCCAATTGTTTAAGTCCCTAACTAAGTTTGTCTTATTCAAAAGTATATATCTTTGATCGGCTACCAGATTTGTCGGTAAAATACAACTGATAAAACAAAAGGTTTAGGGACTTAATTGCTATAATATGAAAAGATGTTCATCATCAAATTTAATATTGAAAAGAACCAACTTTCTTTTCTCATTTTAACGATTAAGTCACTAAACCTATTTTTTCCTTCTTATTATTTAAGTCACTATACTGTTTATTAGTCATTGACCGCTAAACAAGTCACATATATACTTATTTTTATAAGACAATTTTTTTTTAAGGAACTTAAACAGTCAAAAAAATTTAAATACTTAATCGCATAAGTAGAAATAATTGGTTTTTTCAATACGAACCCAATATAGGATAATGTTCAATAAAATTTTCATACATTGAAGAATTGTACAGAAAGAAATATGCATAACTGAACGCTAGAATGTGCAATAATGATACCTTTTTGGAGAAGAAAAATTATCTTCTTATAACATAAATTTTATATAATTATATACAGAATATAAATCCATTAAATCTTTAGATGAGTTTTTTTTATAAATTTGAATCTATAATTAAATTAGGAATATAAATCCCTTAAATAGTTTGTTAGATAATGGAAAATTGTAAAATACCACCATTAAAACAATCGAAGCACTAGCATCGGACCGTCATCAGACTGCCGGTGTAAGCACTACATAAAAAAGACCATTTAGTGGCATAGAAAATGTGCCACTAAATGTAAAAAATGTGCCACTAAAGACTGTTAAAATAATCACTGGCACATAGGAAAAGTGCAACTAAAAGCGCTGCCACTAAAGATATATAGTGGCACTTTACGAATGTGCTGCTGTAGATCTTATATGTTTTAGTGGCACTTTTTTAAAGTCACAAAATGCATGTTTTCTTTTGTGGCACTTATTTAGTGTCACTGAATTTTTTATTAAGTTTTTAACAACAAATTCCTTTAGTGACACATATTTTTATCACACAAACATTATCAATCAATAAGTAATAATATTTTACATTTAATTCTAATTTAATTAGAATAGAAATTAAACAATAAAAACACATATATCATTAGATGTTCAATACCCTTAGTTATAATAAACTTATCTTGTCTTTCAACAATACTTAAAATCATAACAAAAAAAAAACGCATAACATGTCTAAATGTTGAACCAAATACTAATACCAAAACCAACAAATAACCATCTAGCTTGAAGTTTCAACATAACTATAATATAGCAATAGAAAAGCAGAGATCAATATATACCAGGAAGCTAACAACCGAACTGGTGGACTAGTTATGGCATGCGATGGTCTGTGGTGTGGCCGGAGACGGAGACACGGTCAGAGGTGGATGAAGATAACCCGCTGGTGTTCGGATGGAGACGATTGTGCAGCTACTGATGGAGACGCTGGTGTAGTAGGAGATGTGGGCACGGTGGCAGTTCTGGTGTAGCCGCCGCTGATGGAGTGATGGTGTAGCCAAGATGTGACGGGGCTGCGGTGGTCGGCGATGGTCCTGCGGTGGTCGGCGTTGGCCTGCGGTGGACGTCAACAGCGCTGCGGTGGACGATATGGCTGGAGATGAAAAGTTGGGCGTGGACGATGATATGAAGGATATGAATGATAAAGTGAAAACTAGGGTAAAAAATTAGGTGTATTTGATTTTAAAGGAAATAAAAATTTTTAATAAATTGGAGGGAAATAATTAAAATTAATCAGCGCTAAAACATTTAGCTGGAGGGAAATAAAAAATAGTTTTTGTGGCATATAATATTACAAAGTGCCATTAAGTATGTAATATTTTTAGTGGCATATAAAGAATGCCATAAAATTACCATATATAGTGGCACAAAAATGTTTTGCCACTAAAAAATTGTGTCACTAAATGACTATTTTCTTGTAGTGAAGACGAGAAACGGCGAAGAAGCTTAAGGTTTGTAGGTTATACTGTGTTACCACATCATATAAGAACAACGATGAATCAACGACAAGTTCTAAATAGATGAATCCGAGAATTCCAAGGTTGGTGAACATGCAGTCAGTGGTTCGACGTTGGTTCTGAGATAAATATGAGGTTATCCTAAGAAGCTAAATATATCTTGGTAAGTGTGAGAAGCAGTATGTTTCACTAACTTTTTACGTTGATTCATTTATTTTTGATCTTTTGATTTATTCTTTATAAATTCAAAAACTAATAAATCAATATAAATAAATAATGATTTGTTGATTCATTTAATTCGAAATTTAGGATTCTTTATTCATATATTTAAATGATGAATCAATATGTAAAAAACTAATATATTTAGTTTTTCGTTTAATCTTAAGTATTTTTTATTAATATAACCATTTAATTAGACTGATATTCCTAATTTGTCCTTCCTATGCACTCTGACATGTGTACATAAGTTTGGTAGACACCATGGAGAAGCACATTCATGCATCTTGATGTTAAAATCATTCTTTCAGTTACCTAAACACATGTGAGAAGTTTTGGTTACTTTAGACAACATTTTTAGGTTCAGGAGTTGCATGTGTTTAGGTTATTGAAAGATCGATTACTCCATTCCCTCTTTGTATTCAAGACTGTTTATTTTATGTATTTATGTTCAATTAACTTTTGCCGATTAATCTTGAATTTCAACTTCAAAATGCAATCGGTGAAGAATACTCAATTTTAATTATTTTTGTTGGTTGGAGATTTTTTGTATAATAAAATATGATTTGGGGTTTTAATTGAAAAAAACCAAACAAGTTGGGGTTTTTTTTACGCAAAAATCTATTTAAAAGTTGCAACCGGTTTATATTTTTTTTTTTTGAAAAAAAACCCAAATTTAAAAAGTTTTAGGTGGTTGGAGGTTTTTTTGTGCAATGAAAAATGGTTTGAACTTTTAATCACAAAAATAATCCAACTTTTGGGTGTTTTGTGCAATTTTCCTGTGACACCCTTGCCACAATAACCACCATTTACAGTACACCCAGGATTAATTACCAACACATGATTTCATAATGATCTGAAAGCTTAATTAAAGTGCGGAAGCATTAAAGTACAAAATAAAATAATACAAATTTGTCAAACACCCTACGGTGCTACAAGGTTACATGTCTAAGTCTACATACTCAAAAGTATTACATCATCCCAAATTTATTACAACAATTGTCCCCATAGATCTGTTACCAAGATAAACAACAGATATCTTCAAACACTTGAACATACGACCTAGCTAGAAGGTCCCGCAGCAGATTTCTCTTTTCCTGTAAAAAGTCAACAACTGAGGGGTAAGCGAATGCTTAGTGAATACCAAATGATTTTTTACTCATTCTGCAAATCCTTATGATGCCACCCAGAGTAACCGCGGTAACACATACCGTATACTCCACACGTACTCAAAGTACGCAAACCCGAGCCGCAGCTCCTTCGAGTTGACACTCGGCATAAGGATAACCAACCATCTGAGGCAAACATAACAACGGGGATGACTTACTGTCTATCCTGACCACAGAGGTGTCAAACTCTTGGTCATATAACACAGTAACATCAGAGTACAGATGCGACCACGCAGGTCCATCAATAGGATGCACAACAAATTAACGGACATGCAACAAGTATGAATGTGCATCAATACATATACGCAAGTTAGTAGAGTGCCAAACGATAATGAAACAACATGCCTCAGCAGGCAAAGCAAACATAAAACAGATGCAGACATGTTAAAAATCAAAGGTACTCACAGTGGGTGCGTTAGTTAATATCAGTTAATTTTATTTCTCCTCGGGCTTTCAACCGGATCCACAAAGTACCCCACTGTGGGTTAAACAACACCACAAGGGACCTGTTACATTTCCATAAGGAAAACATATCATAAACGTGTTCGGTAAAAATTTCCATCACGATTATACAATATTAAAGTGTTACAACAATCGGAACCGTCATCCGAATCTCACGTTATAAACCATCATTCGAGGTGTTATTATTCCCAATTAACCCTCCATTATATGCATTAATGTAGTACCAAAGATGTCCCAAAAGTGTGATTATTTGACTATCAATTCGGGTCCTTAATAACCCATCTGAATTACACCTAAATTGCAGGCGACTCGCCGAGTCGGCCTAGTTGACTCGCCGAGTCGAGGTCTGAATTACGGACCCTCGGCCGGATTTCGGATCCATCTGAATCAAGTTGACCCATCCGAATTCGGGTCCATCCGAGTTCGGTTCTTATTTGTTTTTGGTCCAATTCAATTTCGGGTCTCATCCGAATTCGGGTCCCAACCGAATTCGGATCCAACACTTATGCATTTTTGAAGATTTATGCATATGTTCTTGGCGACTCGTCGAGTCGACATGCAGTTCATCATGTCGAAGCTACGGGTTTTAACATAAAAATTGCCAAAAATCCATTTTTAACACATGCAATTTGAAATAATGTTTTATTAACATATTTGGGGTGTTTCTACATCATTTTCCCCATCAATAACATTCTAATTCGTCCAAAAATGAAGATTTTTCTCAAGAACACTAAAGTTCACAAAATTTCAGATTTCTTACCTTCTGGATCGATTCAACCAACGATTCTTGTTTCCTAAGCTTCAGTAATCTTCCCAAAATGATTTCCAACTACTATAACAAACATGCATTACAAATTTTCAGATTTAAAAATCCAAATTTTGTTTCTTTATTCTTCAAAATAAAACCTCAAAACTCGAAATTATGTTCTTACCTTGATTCAGATTGTTTTCTTGTTAGTCTCCAACTTGAATTCACGAATTTTGTTCCACAATATCGAATTTCAGTAGATGGTTTTAGAGAGAGATTGAGAGAGCTTGAGAGCTTGAGATGATGAAATGAACATAATAAAAGACCAAGGGTCTTTTATTCCATAACTTTCAATTCTTTACACTTTTAGCCCCTCTACTTATCTTGTTTCCTTAAATACTGAATTTTATCTTATTTTTATCACCACTAACATTTATAAATTATCATACTTAAATAAAATATTGAAATTCACAAATTTCTTCCAAAGAAGCAACCAACTTTGTAATATCCAGATACATAATCATTTTTCATAATTCAACTTAATTATACAAAAATCCATCTAATTAACCCAATTACAATAATAAAAATCCGAGGATGTTACATTTCCCTTTTAGTATATATTAACCTAATAATTAATAAACTATAATTATTAAATATAACTAACAAAAATAGAAATCAATTAAAAAAGCAGGGACAAAAACAAAAGGTTAAATTTGTCTTTCTAATAAATTTAACAGATTGACCGTTAAAGTTGATAGAGGAGGGGACTAACAATCTGAGCAGTAAAATGAGAAACCATTGGTGTAATAAATGAAGTTTAAGGATAATTTTCGTACACAGGAAAAAACCACAAAGACCATTTATGTAATGTACAACAACAATTAATTCACACCAATTTCAACAACTACGAAGTGGAAACCTAATCGATTTCGTGAAGAACAACCTTTATTAACCAAAAAACAAAAACCCTAATCATATTTCAACAATTAAACATTCGATCCAAACCACCCTTAAAATCTAATCAATTTCAAGGGAAACCATAATCGATTTCAATAACAACACCTTCGATTTTAGAATTTGTTAGCAAACCTTAATCAACCTTCGAAGCCTAGAAACAATAAGTGAGAGGGGCGTCATTGGTGGTGGGAAGCAACATGAGTCATAATCTGGGTATGGTGGCGAAGTGGGAAACAACGTTGGCGGAGGCGTAGATAATGAGCAAGCGACGGGAGAAGAGAGAAGAATGGCTAAAAGAGAGATGTGACGACAGGGGGATAGAAGGGGTGAAATCTACGAGAGGAGGATGGGAACGATGAGTTTTAGAGAAAGAGAAAGCGTACTTATGAGTTTAAGAGAAATGAAATATGTTTTTTAATTTCACGGATTTTCAATAAGTAACATTCTTTCTAGACCTACTAATTATCCAATAAGTAAAACTTGTCACTTAACAAAAAAAAAAGTATCTATGGTCTTTTTCACTGACCAAATAAATAAATTGAACTTATAAATGCTTAATGTTGGAAAGTAATAATAATAATAATACCGCCTTAGGTGTTGTTCTTTTACATAAGTGATAAGTAGCTAAAAGCTTATAGCAATGCCGATTGATTAGTGATTGACGTTGATTACTGATTACTAAATTAATAAGCCCGTTCTTTTGTATGCTGGATCTGTATTAAAATTTTTATGTAGTTAATCACAAAAGCAGAAAGGACATCCAAGCAAAAAGGCATAAAACCACAACCGGAGCCAAAACCAAAACATATGTATGTATGTATCTAGCATTTATATTGTAAAACAACATATTGTATATTCTATTGCAACCAAAAACACAGCTGGAGATTTCTATCATTTTCTTTGTTAAAAAGCTTGTCTTTGAGAACACTGTTAGAATTGACACTTTCAGATAAAATGTTCCGATTAAAACAACAAAACAATTCCAAAGAAGTTATGACAAACTTCTGGTATTCATAAGAAACATACAGTAACCTCTTATTTTAAAACCTCTTCAATTATAGCTTCCTATTGTAGTATTGTACAATGACAGGAAGATCTGTTGTCATCCCAATTTATTTAGCATTTAGGTATTCTTAAGAAACATACAATACTCATCTGGACTATGTCAGATGAGTCTTTCTTGAATCACAACAAATAAGAACAAAATAAAAAAACAAGAATATATACTTGTCCGCGACGGAGAAAGAGAGCGGCGCAGGGGTCACGACAACGGAGAAAGGGGATGGCGTAGAGGGGACAACGACGGAGAAAGGGGAGCAGCGCTGGGGGACGGCAACGCAAGTGAAAAGCGCCGCAGGAGGAGGGTGGCCGACGCTGTGGTGGCCGACGCAAGACCTTGCCGACGAAGGAGGAGAAGTTTGGGGCTGTTGGAGTGTTGGTGTGTGGTTTGAGACAATGATGGGAGGAGACTATTTTAGGGTTTAGGTTATTTTTCAATGAGTAGCAATCAACCAAGTTTTTTTAACTGATCGAATAAGTGCAAAATCAGTCAAATTTGATACTTATGACTTATTCAAAAAGAATACACTTATTGGAAAATTTCACTTACCGAACATATGATATAACTATATAAGGGTATAAACACTTATCAGAGGTAAAAAAACACCCCTTAGATTATCCAAGTAAAGGATCAGAAAATGAATACAGTTACCAAACCATTATAAAAATTATAAAATATAAATTAAAGTATAGAAATCATAAATAAATATTCTTATGGAGCAATATTATTTCGTGAACATCTATATTCACTGCCATCGCTATACGTCTTACACGTGTACTTCTTTTTACATGTTTTAAGGCGTGACCGTCACCGTCACCGTCGCCCTCCCCCCAATACTTATATCTTCTCCCTCCCCCACCATCTTCTCCACCGCAGTCTTCCCCTCTCTTCAACGGTCAACAACACAATTCCACAAACTTTCAAATTCTTTTGCAGATTGCAGATTCAACAATGGCTGCTTCTGCTTCCGCTTCTTCAATTCTTAACCCTAAAACCAGATTGGGTTCACCACCCTCCATTTCTTACAGTAAAAAACTCAATTCTAAACTCATCAGTTGTGCGGTTCAATCACATTCGACTCTCCATTTTCCTAATCAATCAACATCTACATCTCCGATTGAATCACCACGTAATTGGAACTTGTTGCAGAAGGTGGCAGCAATGGCATTGGATGCTGTAGAGAATGGTTTGACGGCAAGAGAAAATAAACACTCGTTACCGAAAACAGTAGACCCAGATGTACAAATCGCCGGGAATTTCTCTCCGGTACCGGAGCAGCCAGTTAAACACTTTTTACCAGTCGTCGGAAAATTCCCGGACCACATTCAGGGAGTTTATTTAAGAAATGGAGCTAACCCGTTACACAAGCCGACTTCCGGTCACCATTTATTTGACGGAGATGGCATGATTAATGCCGTGAAGTTTGAAAACGGTTCTGCTAGCTACACTTGCCGGTTCACGGAAACGCAGAGGTTTGTCCAAGAACGTGCCATTGGGAAACCGGTTTTTCCTAAAGCAATTGGAGAACTCCATGGACATTTCGGCATCGCGAAGCTTCTTCTCTTCTACGCTCGCGGCTTGTGTGGCTTAGTGGATCATAGCCATGGCATAGGCGTGGCTAACGCCGGTTTGGTTTACTTCAATAACCACCTTTTAGCCATGTCGGAGGATGATTTGCCTTATCATGTGCGTGTCACGCCTTCCGGCGATTTGAAAACAGTTGGACGGTACAACTTTGATGGGCAACTGAATTCCACAATGATCGCACACCCGAAACTCGACCCGGTTTCTGGGGAGTTATTTGCACTGAGTTACGACGTCGTTAAAAGGCCTTACCTGAAGTATTTCAGGTTTTCGCCGGACGGTGTGAAATCTGAAGACGTGGGAATTGATTTGGAAAAACCGACAATGGTTCATGATTTCGCAATCACGGAGAATTTCGTGGTGATTCCCGACCATCAGGTGGTTTTTAAGATGTCGGAGATGATCACCGGTGGATCGCCGGTGGTGTACGACAAAGAGAAGGTGGCACGTTTTGGGATTTTAGACAAGTATGCCTCGGACGGGTCGGGTATCAAATGGGTCGAAGTTCCGGATTGTTTCTGTTTTCATCTCTGGAATGCCTGGGAAGAACCGGAATCCGACGAGATTGTCGTGATCGGATCGTGTATGACCCCGGCAGACTCGATTTTCAATGAATGTAACGAAGAATTAAGAAGCATCTTAACAGAAATCAGACTCAATTTAAAAACCGGCAAATCCTGTCGTCGCGCCATAATCTCGCCCGAAAATGACATCAATTTGGAGGCAGGAATGGTGAACAAAAACCTTCTTGGCCGAAAATCAAAATACGCTTACCTTGCGATGGCAGAGCCATGGCCAAAGGTTTCAGGTTTCGCCAAAGTGAACCTGTTCACTGGCGAAACCATTAAGTTCCTCTACGGTGACTCAAAATACGGCGGGGAGCCTTTGTTTCTTCCCAATTGTAAGGACGAAGACGATGGTCACATTCTAGCCTTCGTTCATGACGAGAAGGAATGGGAATCGGAGCTTCAAATCGTGAATGCGAAGACGTTGCGATTAGAAGCGACGGTGAAGCTGCCATCGAGAGTTCCTTATGGGTTTCACGGTACATTCGTACGAGCCGATGAATTGGCAAAACAAGTTTGAGAGTTTAGAAGAATTTGTTAGGAGAACATAAATTAGTAGTGTAGTTAGAATTAAGTTTGTGAAAAGAAATATTTTTGGTACAATGAATAACGAGAGACTCTGTTAAATTCATAAAGAAAAGATATATCTAATTCATTCCATTGTCTTTCAATTTAATTTATCATAATCATCAGAAAACGTGCGTTTTATTTGACGAAAATTGAGTGTTTTCAAGATTCGTTTTTTATCAAAAACAAAGATTTTTTTTTCATTTACTTATTTTTCTATAATAAATTTTCATTTTCATCAAATTTTCATTTCCAAATTTATAAATATATATTGAAAACACTTCTAAGATTTTCATATGACACCGATTTCATTTCCAAAACAATGACAAGTGAACCAGGTTATTGATTTTTATAAATTTCAAAACTGAAAATTACAATTACTATATGAACGCGTTTTCAGAATTCTTTATTATTTTTTGAAAAACTATCTAAAAATATTTTCTTGAAAACTGAAATTGAAAACAAATGAGAAACTTTGTCAAGTGAACGCAAGTTGAGAATTCTAAAAACGCGTTCATATTGTAACTTGAAAACTTTGTGTTTTCATTTTGAGTTAGAATAGGGTTGAAAACATGTTGAAATTGTTTTCAACATTTAGCTATAAATATTACATTATCATTGTTAATATATCCATTTACAAATACAAACGTGGTTACTATCAATGAACAGTGTACCACGCAGGTTGACAGCTCAAGCAGCCAAGTAACTACTGACTCATTTTATTATTTTATATATAATATAGAGTAAATTACATAAATGGTCCCTGTGGTATGGGTTCCGTCCCTAGAGCAAAGTACATATACAGTCCCTGAAAATGAAATGTTGTAACATTTTAGTCCCTCAATTTAATTGCCGTTAATTGGACGTTAACTCCAAGGGGTAAAGATAGGAGTAAGTAAATTAATAAGCTATGGAAAATTAAAAGTTTACAAAAAGTTTCACAAACAGTCCCTCTAAGAGTAAAAAGACAAAACTACCCCTTGGAGTTAACGTCCAATTAACGTCAGTTAAATTGAGAGACTAACTTATCTATGTTCTTACTTTACGCTAGAGACGAAATCCATAAGTTGTATGATACCATAGGGACCATTTATGTAATTTACTTTATAATATATAATATATTTGTTTTTCTCTAATAACTTTTAATATATTATATTTTATAAAAATTCAAATATATCATTATTATCACATTGCTTTTATCTATATTACGATATAGAATTTATTATTGTCGGAACTATTTTAACTAAGCAGACATGTATGCAGCTGACCAATTATTTTATTTCATGTATAATATATAACTGTTTTATTTATTTTAATTATAATATTTGATATTATATTTTATTAAAATTCAAATACATATCATTATGATCACATTATTTTTTTAGTATTTCAATTTTAATTTTTTTATGTGAAATATTTTTAAAATAACAAAACTTTTATTATTTAGAATTTTAACTACTATAATTAATTAATCATTTTTTAAAAATATTTTTAAAAGTTATTATATTTACATCATGACAACAGAATTTATACGCAATAATCAAAATAATATTTCAACAAATTTGATTATAATTAATAAAATTAAGAAACTATGACTATCGACGAAGAGCAAATTTGATTAATCTTAGTCGTCAGATCATGGGTCCACAATAAAAAAGAATTACAAAAAATTTATGAAGTTTTATAAATATACAAAAAATACATTAAATTATTATAAAAAACTATAAAAGATTATAAGGTTTTTAATCAGAAATAATTCAAATAACGTACGAGTAAAATATTGTTTTATTGTTAAATATATACAAACATATATTATATTATTATAAAAACGTATGGATTGTAAACTTTTTAAACAGAACAATCCGAATAATTACATTGTTTTCTGTTTTCTCAAGGGTGGATAGAAAACAAAAGGGAGGAAAGATGATCCTTGGTTTCTCTCCACTTTTGAAAGAAAAGTTTTATAGCCAAAATACACTATATTTTCATTTCTTTTTTTTTTTATTAAAAGAACACAACTAATTTCTTTTTATTTAAATTGTTTTTCACTATAGAAAAAGTTTTTAGAACCCAGCGTTAAACTGGGACGGAGAAAGTAGTTTTTATTATTTCCTTAGGATCCCGATACACGGTTAAATCCTTATTTACAAAAATTTAATATGGTCTTTGTCTTTTGTTTGTCTCCAAATTTAGAACACAAAGCCGCCCCAGACAAATTCTGTTGCTACCTGCTCCCACTAAACCTACATTCTTTACTCTCTCTCTCTCTCTCTCTCTCTCTGTCATCTTTCTTTCTTCTGGGTTCATCTTCGTCAAGTAAGTATGCATATCCTACAAGAATGCTAGCTAGGGTTTCTTTTAAACCAACACACTTACTGTTGCTCTAATCACTAATCAGTTACTGTTCATAGATGACGATGATAAAATTGTTACAATTCGATCTTGTAAACAACAATAACCTCGTTAGTTATGCTTCGTGTTGAAACCAATTTCTTGAAGGCACCGATACTGAAACCAAGTTCCAAATCATAGTCACTTATTAACTGTTACTTTTGGAAATTTTTATGTTTCTATGCCTTTATGGTGTCCCTCTCATTGAAAGTTTGAAACTACAAATTTTGGATTCTAAAAACCCTAATCTTCCAAAACCCATAAAATCAATCAAAAAAGGGTAACCAAGTTCACTCTTTCCTTATGAAAGTGTTTGTTTCCAAATATTATTTGTTATATAGGAATGTTTTGTTATTGTTTGTTGGTTGAGAACAATTTGTTAAAACCATAGTGCAGAAATAGGAGATAAAAACGAAAACAGAGTAGAATCAAGAACAAGATAACTGTGTAGTTAAGATTAAATAGCCCCCACTATGTCATTCATGGGTTGTAGGCTAAGGCATTTGTTTACCTGTCAAGAGGTTATTTTACCTTTGAATGACTTGTTAATGATTCCATTAAGAAGTAAACAAACAACCCTAATACTCTCCATGGATTTTCCTGATTCTAAGAGTTATGAGCAACAATCCTAAGAACTCTCTCTATGGACATGTTTCTGTTCATCACGAAAGACGTCAACAAAAGGAAATGAAGATTTAATAGCGGATTTGATACCGAAGACTTGTATTTATAGGCAAAACATGAAAGTTTTTTTGTAGTTTAATTAATAACCAAAATTATCCACAAGAAACTAACCTTCCCTCTAGAAGTTACCACCAAATTATATCTCCCCAAAGTTCCCTCCAAAAGTCAAACATTTGGATACAAAGGAACTTGTAAACTAATCTAATTTCTATCACTCTATCTATGTGGAACAACTTTTAAGACTCACTTTTCGTAAGTGATAAAGACTATAATCCAAGATAATTGTGTGATGGTGTTTGTTACAAAATAATGTTAAATTGCTTATTTTTCTATTTGATTGTAAGTTAGGATGGATGGATTCGAGAATAAATGCTATCGGGAAGAAAATTCGGCAATTATTACTGGAATTTTCTCAAGATTTGGCTTATGATCCTTTATGGAAGACAAATGGTGGTGTATGAGCTATAAGGGAGGAAGAAGTGTATTGAAAATTATATTCACGGATACAATGCATTGAAATACAACAGGGATGTATATAAGAATAAGACGTACTGGAGCTAACTAGGAGATATACATGGAATACCGTCTAGATGGCAGATTATATCTTAATACGAGCGATTACATTTGTGAGTGTCGTATGTGCTCAAGCTAATGGGTGTTACCTTGAGCAATTAGATAACAGGTAGTCATGGTTGCGTTATGATAAAACCTTTTGTTCTTGAGTATGTGTCATTTCCTTGAGCGGACTTGGCAAAGTACATTGGCATAATTGTTATTGGTAAATTTTACATTAATGTTTTGGGGAGGGTTTTCTTTCCTTGAGTGCTTAGATAGTATGTTGGCATAAATGGTACAAAAATTGATCGAAACTTCTGTTCCTGTGATGAGTCCTTATTTGAACGATTAGCTAGATAACATCATCGATTTTTTGTTGCCTATATATGTGAATGCATTTTCATATATCCAACTTTGACTTTCTAGGTATTGATTCAATTGATTGAAAAATATTGATTTTACATATATTTGTGACTTTTTGGTATAATATATAATAGATAGTAGTAAATGTATAATAAAACATCAGATTTGTAAAAAACAATTTTTACTTCTAAGTGATCATATTGATTCTCATTCCAATCCATTATCAAGCCTATATAATGATTCCTATTTCCTAACTGCAAACCATAGTAAATGATATACTAGTAGGCATATTTTTTAGTGCAGGTATGTTCATATCACGCCGTAAGAATGAACCAGCGCACTACACGTTGAAGATAGAGTCCTTCTCCCTTCTTTCTGAAGCCCAAACTATCAAAATTGAATCTGACATGTTTTAAGCCAGCGGTCGTAAATGGTCAGCTTTGAAACTAGCTTTTTGTATAAATGAAATTATATTCTGTAACTTTTTGTCTGTGAAATATATTACTATATCTTTCATTTTCTTTATTTAAAAACTAACTATGATTCAAATCTTTAGGAGACTAGATTTGTATCCAAATGGAAACAAGGAGGAAGACAGGGGCAATCACATTTCCTTGTATGTGATAATGTGTGACACTGACAGGCCTTTCAAGGTAAAATCTTCTTTCCAGCAGTTATTTTATGGAATGGATAAATTTATGCAAATTTATCTGTCATTTTGTTAATATATGTGTGTACAGATGTCAATGGAAATAGGACAATGTTTCATACGAGGAAGATCGAATGGGGTTTCGACAAACTAATGGCGCTGGAATCTTTTAAGGATAGTAAAAATGGGTATCTGTTCAATGACTCATGTGTGTTTGGAGCTGAGATTGTTGCAGTTCCACATTATACGCAAAAAGATCGGTGTCTAACAATGATAAAGCCTCCATTAAACCATGAATACTCACACTTGGACAATTAATAAATTTTCAGCTTTAAGTAAGAAAATTTGTACTCAGAGGTCTTCAAAGTTGGCAAAATCAAGTGGTACATTAATTAGATTGTGATTTCGATTGGTTGTTTCTCTTTTTTTTTTTTTTTTTTGTTTAGAACACGAAAACATTAGATTTTATGATGATCACATTTGTTTTCTTGCTTCTTTGACTCCAGGAAACTATCACTCCATCCTGGACACAAGTCAGGAAAAGGTTCAGATTTGGGAATCTTTTTACATATACAAGATGCTGCTTTGTTTCCTGATGGTTGGAAAATTTATGCAAAATGCAGGATTCGGGTGAAAAGCCAAAATGGTGGTGTCGATAAAGAACTAGGTAAAGTCATAAGTCAAAACCATCCTTATTTTTATGATATTGATAACACATATTTTGAAACATCAAAGTATAAGGCTTGAATAGGTCTTATTTGCCGTTAATCATAAATGTAAATTTATATGGTTTTATTCTCGTTCTTTTTTGCAGAAATATCTCACTGGTTCTGCAACACATCTGTTAATCGGGGTTCTCATCGTTTCATGCTGTTGAGTGAACTCAGTGACATGGCAAAAGGCTTCTTGACAAACAATAATCTTATTGTTCAAGCTGAGATTTCATTTGTGGGCATGCTAAAAAGTTTCATCTGAACATGTTTGCTTGATTAATGTCAGGTTTTCATTTCATTAGAAGTAGAGTAATTTAGTAAATAGCAGTAGGAGAAATATGATAGGCATGTCAACACGAAGCAGAAGAACCGAATTCATGAGAAGGTGTTTTTACTCAAATTCAATAGTTGGCACTTTCATGGGTTTCAAACATGTGTAAGAAAGTAAAGTATAACTGAGTATCAAAAGCCTAAGGAATTGTTATTATGTTTTAACTCGAGAGATAGTTGTTTTACTAATATGCAATAGTTTCTTCTTGTTTAGACTTTTGTGCTTGCTTATATAGGCATCATACCAATTTGCAGGTTAAAAGCTGACTTATTGGGGCATACTCTAATTATAATTGAGACTTATATAGGCATCATACCGATTTCATATTCTCTGTTCGAATCTCTGAGTTTTATCCGACTGAGATTTCGATAGTACCATAGAATTACTTTAATCTGAAAGTGTTTCACAACTCTCAGATTTCCAAGTAAGTTTTGCAATCCTCCGTAAATTCTACAGAAACTTGGTTACTTAACATTTTTTATAAGCTTGACATTCTTCGTATGCCATGACTATTTGCATTTATTGGCTTTTTGATCCATTTCATTCATACTTAATATACCTTGATGATTTTCGTAGTGATGGTTGTAGTTCAAAGTGTATTCGTTGTCAGCTTTCTTCTTCCAAGTGTCGGTGGAACAAGATCTCAGGTGTAATACAATACGCAAATAAGATCTCAGGTGTGTTTGATTGATCGACAAAAGAGAAGTTGAATGTCATTTGGTTCATGGAATTCATCAGCCACCACTACTATACAGAAGCCGAATGCATTCCATCCTCACCCTAGATTTGCAGGTATTTATGCCATTTGTGTTTGTAGATTTTGCAATATGCATAAACACTAAAAATCAAAACTTTGCAAATTCTTCTTCTACTTTAGCTTTTCATGGTTTGTTTATGCAATGATGTTCCTCGACAGGTCGTCTCATAGATTCAGGAGACCCTGTGCAACAATCACAAATTAGGCCCTTTGTACTCGGAAATTTTATAAATTCGTTGATATTGTAGCTTTCTTTGAACATCCAAAAGATCATTACAACAATAGAAAAACGTTTCATTCCAAGTCACTACGTATGATTTATTCATTGAATTAATAATGAAATTGTTCTGCCATTCTTTGAAGCAAATATACATATATAGATTTAATTTTTTATTATTTGGGCCTGAATTAATAATGAAATTGACATACTAATTGACCATTACTTAGTTGGGCTATGTTAAATTGTTCATTATTTGGGCCTGATACATTGATATATATTTTATATATTCATATATAGATTTAATTTTTTGAGACCCCAAAAAATATGTGGCCCTGTGTTGTAGCCCTCTTTGCTCATGCTTAACATCGTACCTGTTTCTCGTGAATAGATAAGTTTCTCCTTCCTTATTATGATAGAACCACAAAAGCATCGGATTTTAGGGTTTTGATTAGAGGTGCACATCAACCGGATTTTAAACGATCCATTTTTTTTTTCCAAATAAAAAGACAGGTTTTTTTAATAACCGGTTCGGATTTTAATCGGTTTTGGACCCAATAAAATGTGACCGGTTTCGAATATAAAAAGACCGTTTTTTTCCCAAAAAACGGTTATAAAAAATTCGATTTTTTTTTTACTTTTTTTTTTATAAAAAATTTTGAACTTTTATTTTTGGTTTGACCATTTTTTTATAATCTATTTTATAAATATTTCATTTGGGCTTTTATTTGTAATAAAATTGGGCTTTTTAGATTAATTTATAAATTATACATTATAATTTATACATTTACAACTTGTTAATTATAAACTTATAACCATAATTAAGATAATATAACTCCAAACAAATATAGTTTTACTTCAATCAAATATGTTTTATATTATATTTAACTATAAATACATAAAAAGTTTAAAATTATAAAATTAATGTATAGAAAAATTATTTTTTTTACCGGTTTTGGTGTAACCGGTTTCGAATCGGATTCGGATAACCGTATTTTTTGTGCACCTCTAGTTTTGATATGCTATTGTGCGTCTCTAATTGTCTCTTTTCGTGTGTCATTTTGATTTAGGGTATGTTTTGGCAAAACTAGCTCTAGCTTTGTGTTTTTAGAAGAGGTAGAGCTTTTAGTAGCTGAAACTTTTTAAAATAGCTGAAGCTTTTAGTTTTATAAATATGTTTGGTAATGTAGCTGTAGCTGTAGCTTTTAGTATTAAATTACGTAAAGGAACATTAATATTAATTAAAGGTGGTAGTTTATGATTAATAGGAGGGTAAAAAAATAAATATGTTTGACTAAAAGCTACAGAGATTTTCAAATGCTACTTCTACTAGCGTTTTATAAAAGAACTTATTTTTTAGAAAATGAAAGCTATATGTATCCTTCCAAACCTAGTTTTTATTTTTTAGTAAAGCTTATTAAAAATAAAAGTTTTTAAAATCTATTAAAAACTCTCTACCGAACATAGCCTTAATGTGTTTCTAATTATGTCTTTATCAGACCTATTACTCCTGCAAAATCTTCGATTAAATACCCTAATTATTCCTTGGTTTTTTGTTTAGTAATGCGATTAATTACTTGAATGGATAATTAATATTGAATTTCACTGATCATTTACAAATGTAGTCATGTAGATTTGCTCTAACATCTCTTCTAAATACTAGCACAAACTAAAGTCAGTAAACTGATTTTGTGTTAAATGAATGGTTTAGGTACGTTTACAAAGTAGCTGAACGTTCAACGCTCAAACTATTCACCCCAGTTTTGGTCCCAAGAAAATGTAACCTATTTTAAATCCACATCCTAATTATATCTTATATATACTTATCTATAAATCTAATTAAGAAAACATATTGTTTGTTTATTTATAAACTTATTAATATATACATTAAAAATAAATACAAATCATAATAAACAATATTCAATATTTAAAAAGTAAATATAATACAGTATTAACAAAAATATATTTCATAATATTTTATTTATTATAAAATATATATAAACATTATGTTTTACATAAAGTTAAAAATTCAATATATATCGATTAAACATATATACATTTGGAAATAAAAGATTGGGTTTATTATGAAAATAACCAACA
Organism: Centrapalus pauciflorus; assembly: GCA_020465985.1. Taxonomy (NCBI): domain Eukaryota; kingdom Viridiplantae; phylum Streptophyta; class Magnoliopsida; order Asterales; family Asteraceae; genus Centrapalus; species Centrapalus pauciflorus. The sequence goes on along the minus strand of JAANYP010005495.1, from coordinate 205,165 downwards.
TGTTTTCACGTTTTTTGCGTTTTCGTCTCTCCATGTTATTTTTTTTCCATAAAAACATGTTGGTTTTTTTCATAATAAACCCTAAAATATTTAAAAAAGTAACTTTTGTTCATTAACGAGGAAATTTGTCCGCGCTTCACGGCGGGGTTTAATGTCACACAAAAAATATTAAAATATATAAAAATATATATTAACATACATATTTGATATTTGAAGCAAAATGTTATGTTATTTCTATTAAATATATTACAATTTTTTGAAATTATGCGTTATTGACTTTGAATACAACGTTCATTTCAAAATTGTTCATACCACCACCATCAAAACCCTTTTAAATGTAACTTTCTCTTCTGACATTGAATCTTCACGTAATACTAGATCCATGAGTGAGAAAACTGATTCTAACATATCTCACACTTTGCACCGCCAACTCCATACTTTCCTCCAAAAGGAGTCCAACATTGAATTTACTTGTTTTACAATGTTTTTGATTGATTATGTTTGTAAAAATCAAAACCATCTTATTGTTTGATCTAGTTTCAAACTACGTAATAAATCATAATGGAAAAAAGAAACTAACACACAATGCATGCATTATTTCTATTATTGTTTTTATATTATTAAATAAATAATAAAAATATTGTTAATTAAAATATTTGATTAATAATATACAATAGTAGTGATAAAATCAAATTATATTATTTAATATTTCAAATTATATTTCTTGAAAAAGCTATATACATAGATAAATGAAACATATTTTCTTAAAATATATTTAAGAAATAAAATGTTTAGTAGAAAATTAGTTTAATTTATATTAAAGTAATATTTAAAATACATTAGATTAACTCAACATGTAAAAAAACCAATTAAGCAATATTCTTCAATCATGTGGGTTTGAACCCATGACCTCTCATTATGAGATGAGACATATGTTCTTCTATGTTAACCAATTGAGATACAAGACTTTTCATTGAAATATTACACAAACATGTATATATTATTATTTTAGTTTTACTATTCCTATGAATAGCTTATGAACAGTAGCACTTACTTTGGTAAATGTTATATATTTAATTAATATATATAATATGAAAAATAACGGTACTTTTATTTTATTTTATTTGTATAAGAATTAACATTATATGATTTCATTTTAAGTTTACATACATTTTATCTAACTAATTATTTATTAAAAACTATTCACGTGATACATGAGTTCATAAACTAGTCTATACATATACGCTCAAGTGAGTACCACTAGTTTTACGTAATACCGGAGGTATCTCGCTTAAAACTATTTTTTTTTAATTTCTTTTTCATAATCACGTTTAAATTAACAATACAAGACTACTTGCAAAAAATCACATATAAACACACACGAGAACTATATGAAATGTGTAGGTTCACATGACCGTGTACAGATGTGAACATATATTCTCATGACTTTGAAAATACTAAAAGGTGTGAATGTGTGTAATTTTTTACAAATAGTCCTATATTATTTGTATCCATGTGGATATGAAAAAAAAAATATTTGCAGCATGTTCATATCCGAAACTCGTGTGTTCACAGGTACTGTAACACATTTAAATTGAGACCGACATGTGTAATTTCTATATTTGCTATTTATTTTAATATTATCGAGTTTGACTGTTTATAGTTTGACACGTGAGTTTGGACACGTGAAATGATCACCTGGGTTCGGGTTAAAGTTTAATAAAAAATTAGAATCTCTTAACCGCTAATTAATTTAGGATATCGATGATATAAACTTGTGATAATTGATAACAAAATCATTTATTTGGTACCGGACTGGTTTTAAACCGAAAAACTTATATAATAAACATTTCCTTAACATATTTATTCATTTCATCCATTCTCTACAACTTACCAATAGTGTGTCTGTGCTTGAGACCTTTGAGACCTCTGGACAGTTTTGTTCTTCATTTCGAAGAACTGGAAATCACAAAAATCATCACCTTCACCAACTTATTTTGTTCTTCATTTCGAAGGTAACTTTAATCTTCAAAGTTCGCGTTTGGTGGTGTTAATTGATGAGAAATCGATTGGGTTATGTGTATACATGTCCGTGGAATGAATTGGTTGTATTGGAGGCCACCAAATCATATGGAAATGGGTTTTTGAACAAAACCCATGGCTATAGTAAAACAAAGTAGTTGTTCGCCCTCGATCGCGACCATGCTCAGGCAATCGCGGCCCTGCGATGGGGCTGAGGCGGTTGAGGGTTTAGCTTGGCTGAATACGGGTGCGATGAGGGAGGACGGTCGAGCTCGGAGGGGTGTAACTGAGGTGCGACCATGACCGCAATCTACCCAACATAATCGAGGTGGGGAACACCTCGGCCGCGATCAGAGTCCAATGTGTCAGGATGCTAATTTGGATTATTGGGTGTGTTAGGGCTATTTTGTGTGGGTCTGGTAGGGATTACAAAAAAAAAAAACCGAAAGCGATAGGGAAAGGGAAAACCGACTAATACGGGACGAGTTTTCCCCAAATCCGATTATTTTAAACGGGAATAAAATTTATGATACCCGTCCCAATAACCCGATTAAAATACTGATTAAATGTCCGCTAATGTTTTATATAATGACAAGTATTTTATTTATATTTTAGATTATATATGTATCTTTTTAGTTACTTAATCATGCTAGTTTTGCTCCGTGTTAATAGTATACTCATGATATCGTGCTACTATATATGCTACAACGGGACATATTGTGATAAACCGTACAGCCGAGTCAGGGTTCAGGTAGCTCCCAATCCTTTTTAGTATTCGGAGCTGCTGTGCGGTTCCGAGGACTACGTTCATGCGAAGGGGGATCCTACCGGGATTATTATCATTATAGGATGGTTCTCATTGGGACGGATCTCATATTCCAGTTTAGTAGGGTTGCTAAACCTTTTACCAGGTTTTAGATATTAAACTAACTTGCATCCTCAATAGCAATTTAGCGAACCTATTTTCATAACTTGTACATCTCAGTGACTCAGAGGAGCGATAATAGGCTTGTTATACCCAAGTACGCAACTTCTACTTCTTCAGTCTGAGGATGTCTAGCTACTTTACTAGAGCAGATTATCTTTTATCAATTATAGTTACATCAATACTTCAGATATGTATATTTTGGGACTTCCGTATTGTACTTAAACTTAATTGTCCAGATTTTGGTTGTAAACTAATTGGGTTATAGTTAGGTACTTGTGTGTGTGATGTCACCTAATAGTCTTTATTACATGGCATTTTGGTTGTGTTTAGAGGATGTTACACGTACGCACAGTACTTATTTATACACTAAACTATTTATATGTATATTTTGTATACGCATTTAGCCACTAAACATTTTTTTACCGATTTAGCCTATGAAACTGGTACATATATAAACACTAAAACTATCATATTTTGTAACGATTTAGTCATTAGTTTTATTTATTTCTTTGTTACCATTCCTTAAACTGAAATTGAAATAATTAAACCTTAGAAAGATAAAAGGGTTAAAGTCGTACAAATGCAACATACTTTTCTCAATTTACCTAAATGACTAATTAACTTTTTTTTTTGACTGGATGATAGTTGTACTCCAAAATAACTTGTCGATATGATACATGTAACCAGTAACTATGTTGATATGATAATTTTTGCTGATTCAAATGACAACGTCGCAGATTCTTAATGACATGATGCTTATGTGGATTTACCATATCAACATAGCTACTGGTTACACGTACTATATCGACAATTTATTTTGGAGTAATAACGTGGATTTACGTGGATTTTGATCTATATAAATAATTTAGAAAATCCACATAAACATATAGATTCTTTTCATACTTCTAAAATACAAATATAAGATTATTACTGGTAGAACCGGTAATCAAAAGTACCATTTCAACAATAAATTTTAAGTACAAGTACCAATGAGATAAAAAAATAATCAGATTAGTCACTTGAGTAATTTCAAAAAAGTAACATACATTTGTTTGACTTTAACCCAAGATAAAAATTGCAATTAGATAATATAACCTTACTACAAATTTTGCAATTTGTTAATACAATGATTGTAATCATATTCCCTTACTTGAAAAATCATCAACATTTTAATTGTCATCACTTTTCATTTTCATTGGCATGGACCATTGTATCAAATTAATGGCCTATTTATATCGTTTTTAATAGAGTGTACCTTCATTCTCATCTAATTTATTATATTATATCACGTGATTTTATAATTTACGAATAAAGACGTGAACAGATGACTGATCCGAAAGGAAAATGGAAATATTTATGAGCTATGGTCCATATAGAATGCATTCAATCGAATGAAATGTGGTAGATGCAAAAGATCGACCACGAAGGACTTGATGACTTTCCAAGTAACCGAGAAGATGAAGAGAGTGATGCTAAGTGAACTCAGACTGGAGTTTACTTGTATTAAGTTTATCAAGCTTGAATTGAATGTTAGATTTTCAAACTATTAAAAAACGTAGTAAATAAAGTAAAAATAACTAGCTTTGTACGAACTATAATACAAAAAACGAAGTTCGGTTGAAAAATTTTAGCATATAGTTGGTGACTATATGTAACTGAATAAAAAAAATTCTACTAATTTAGATCGGAATGTAACTTGGAGCATTTTGTTTCACTCCAATTAATTTATATTTAAGGGTAATTGCACCCTCAATTGTTAATCACACACTCACATTCTTAATGTTAGAGGATATTAACTTTTAATTATTGAGTCTCATGTCATTAACAAAAATCATGTGAGTAAGAAGGTGCATGATCAGTAAAAGTTACGGAGAGAAAGATGTATATATAGCAATGTCCATATTTAAATTTACTGATACATAAGGAGACAAAATTTAAAACTAACATGTACACGAGAATAATAACATGATTGCAAACTAACTTATTTTGTGCACGTGTCTTTATATAAATACTTTGATTCAGTGGGATATGTATTAAAAAATAATAATAATAGTTAGAAGTTAACATGATTATTTTATAGAGTCGTGATACATGCATACACTCCTTTATTAATTTTTACTAATCATACTATACATAACCTATTCTCATATTTTTTTTGTTAATGACATAAAATCTACTGATTAAACTTAATCATCACTTTCACATTAAGAATAAAAGATGTTTGTGATTAACAAAATGAGATTGTATATTTAATTAGAATCTCCCAATTGTATATTACCATGTAAAAAACTACATTATTACAAGGTTGGTTTTATGCGGTCATGTAAAAAACCAATATTCTTGCATGATCCTACAACCTTATTAAAAACCTATATTATTAAAAGACACAATCCAATTATAAGTTTTTTCGATTAAGTTTTTCATTTTTTATTGTCTGATAACTCACTTAACCAATAAAAACTTATGAATTTTATGTTTTTTCAAAAAACATTACCGGCAGCCTGTTGAACCGCTTTCAATCGCAGACGTGTATTTTATAGTTTTTACAGTTTTTTCGATGTGTTTCATGAACCTCTCAACTTAAAAAGGCTTACAAATTCTATTTCATTGGTTTAAGTTTTTGTTTGAACGACATACATGTAATACATATATGTGGATGCAAAATAAAAAATAAAAAAAATCAAAACAATAATATTTTTGTACAATCGGTTGACAAGAACTTATTAAATAGGTAAAAGATATCAGGTCCACACAATAATATAATTGGTCATACGTATATAATGAATTCCTTCAATATTTTTTTTTGTTCATCTTTTTTTAAAAACTAGTGTTTGAAAATATAGTTTGCTTTTCTTGTTATGTAAATCTCCTAAGGTGCCATTTGGTTCACGAATTTCCTGAAAATTAAGGTGGCTTGTTTTTAAAATCGTGTGTTTGGTTTGTGTTGTTATTTTACTGTAATTCTTCGACCAAAATTATTACTTTTGGTTAGAACTAGATAGGATTTGGGAGGTGCAGAATGCACACTCGTATAAGTTTGTCCAAAGTTAATACACGGACGTTAAAAGCGGGGTTCAAGGGGTTTGCGCACCCTTGCGGGGTCCTAGGGGCAGCGCCCCTAGCGGGGTCCAAGGGCGGAGCCTCTGGCAGTGGTCCTAAGGGTAGTGTCTCGAACGAATACGATTTTCTAAAGTTGTTTGATATTATAATTTATTTCATGGTGTGTTTACTTCATTAAGAAAACTTTACAACTTTATTGGTGTTAAGAAAAAAGATGTTAAGATAAGACAACTTATCTTAACAGCCTATCGTAGCTGTTACATTTACAACTTTTGTCCATTGAAGCTTGATATCATAACAAATTACTATCTTAACAGCCTTGGTGCTGTTAAGGTAAGTCTTTTGACTCGTGAAGCTTGTTATCTTAACAACTTTATTACTGTTAAGATAATGTTGTTGTTAAGACATAAATAGTTTCAACCGCTTTAGTTGGTTGAATTTGAAGTTAACATGTCTTATCCACTTGATTTCATTGGTAAAAAGGAGTATATATGCGTGCGCGCGCGCACATACACACACACAAACATACGAATTCATTAGTTAAAACTAACACATTTTTTTGTGATTATCTCATAGCAATATTTGGTTACCTAACTAGGACAAATGATTGTTATAGGAAAGTGACTATACACGATCACGAGTTCATCCAAGACCCATTTTATCTTATATACACACTGTAATCTAACAGTTTACAGATTTCAACAATAATTTAAAATCCCAGGTTTTATTAAATCTCACATTTTTTTATTATTTGAAAACTCAGTCTACCAATAGGATTTTAAATCTTAGTTGTCTTACATTCTTCGGATTAACACATTTTTCCTAAAATATAATGCAGATTATAACAAAATCTTGATAAGTGAAAATGATGCATAATACAAATCATTTCACGGAATGCAAATCCTAGGAAAAGAAATCTGCGGACCAAATGTCTCATTAATTGTTTTTTAATTTTTTTCGTTCTAGATCAGAAGCATTTAACTTTTGTGAAGACCCACATTTTTTAAGAAAAAAATATTGATCAAAGATTTTTGACGTCTATGTAGCAAAATGTGTTTAGATGACACCCATTTAGCAATATTTTTTATTAGGTCGTCAATCAAAATGTTTCTTATATAATATTAAACTTGAATTTGTTTTTAAATTAAACAAGTCAATTCCTGCCTCAATATTTAAACTTGGTTCATGACAAGATAATGTCAACTGAGATCCAATTATTCTATCATCAAAGGGAGAAACATGTGCTGCAATATTTTTTCCTTAGCCATAACTTTGTCCAAATGGGTTTCTTCTGACAAGCTTTTTAATAAGATAACATCTCAAACATATTTAAAAAAATATGTACTATTTTTTCTTCACTAGATTTCTTCCTATCAGATTTTACCTACTAAGGTTTTAACGAGACATATTTCTTTATATAATTAATAGCCAGGGTGAATGCTGTTAATATATAACCACGTTTTAGGGGACACTAGTATGTGTGGCATGAATTCCGATTATGTTTGTGCCTTGACATGTCTTCGTGATAGCTGCCGAACTTTGACTTTGGATGTTTTTCTGTAAGAAAACCGCCCCCTTAAAGTGTAACATACTTTGGCGAATGATCTTTCTAGTAAAAATGTGCGAGATATGGAAGTTCACTTTGACATGACTGTTAAGACTAGAAAGCTATTTTCGAATGCCTCACATGCTCAGGATTTTCTTTTGACTATCCCTATGATGTTGTCGGCGGAGTATCGTACTATCCTTAAGTATCGTCAAATGATTTTATTATTTACGATTGATGAGACATGTTTAGTATGTCGTAAGCATGTTTGGACTTATTTGGAGAACATCAGTACATTGTAGAGAGCTCCCGGTTTCAAGTACCAACACAATATAGTTCAGGATGGTCTTTCTGACGTGTTTAAACGTATTGGGGCATCTGCAAATAAAGAAGCGTCTGTGAACTTCTTGACAGACCCACAGAAAAGAAGATCAACACTAAGACTAACATATATTTTGGTTTTTGGATGGGTATGAGACAAACATGCATGTATGGACGGGTGTTTTCCTCTTGTAGGATTGAAAAGTTGGGTTTCATTGTGTGTCAGACTGCTCTGAAAGTTGCCTCATGTAAGGTGACCAAACATAAGAAAGCATGCATTGCTAATAAACATGTGTTTATACCATTCGCATTTGATACTTTTGGTTTCCTAGCTCCAGAGGCTATGAACTCCTCAAAAGTCCAGTTGGTTATGCGCATTCTAATATGATGAACCCTAGATCTATGAATTTAGTTTTTTAAACGAATTAACTTCATAATATTAATTGATTATGAGCCTATAAATAGTTGCCTCAATTTTATAAGTTGGAAACTTTAAATGAAATACTTCTACTCTTCTTCCACTTTAATTGTAAATTTTGATTGTTATTTTACAACATTACATTATTTATTTAAAAACAAAAATGATAACAGAACATTAGATACATTTTATTTAGTTTGGGGTGTGTAACGGTCCAAACCTGACTGGACCGAATCAAAAATTATAAATTTAAAAAATTAGATTCTAGAACCGGATTGAAGTGTACTAGTTTGGTTCAGGTTTTTCCAACTTTTAGGAAGAGCAATTGTAAAATCGGACCGGATCAAACCATGAAACGATTTTTATCAATATCGTGAAACGAGAACCGAACTTAAAAATTTGATTGGGACCTGATTCGATTTCATCAGTTTGAACCATTAAATGTTCACTCCTAATTTAAGTAAGGAATTCAAAAATTAATTAATTTATGATATGACAAAATGGTCCCATACCATTCAACATTAAAATCAGTGGTTGTGTTTGATTACAGGTGTGGAACCATTTACACATGTGCGGAAAGAAATGAAGAATTGCATTCATAACACACAGTCACCATGTTGGATGATTGATTCAAATGAAATTTAAATTCTATATAAGGCTTATACCTATAGATAATAATGCATTATTTATATGGTATATATCGATAAATAATAATCTATATGTGATAAATTATGTATTTAAAAGTTGCTTGTTTGGTAATTGATCAAACAAGTGTAATACATATTTTTGAATAAGATTAAAATAGTTTAATGACTTAATTAATTACAAATTTTTTTTAAGGACTTGATAGTAATAAACTAAAAACAAAAAAAGTTGATAGAGATTATTTTCAACATTTTCATCTTTTGTCTTACTAATCAGACAAAAAAGTTCAAATAGATATAAGTGGAAAAAACAAACAAGCCCTTAATTTGTAGAGATTCTATTCCATAGGTGTGTTCCATCAATTAAACCAAATTTGGCAACAATCTTGCCCAATTATCACAAGCAAACCGGTAAGCAATTACGACAATGAAATTAATCACAGTTGTCATTCATCGTGTTAAAACTACAAGAGAAAGATATGGACCTTTTAGATGAAGATCAGTGAGGTTGGGGGAACATTTGGGCAACGAGATTAGGGGTTTTTTTTGCATCATTATTGAAATAAAAGATTAAGGGGTTTCTTTGTATCAAAAAACCAAAATACAAAAGGTAAGAATTTATATAAATATATTGCCGACGGAACATAACGAAAAATATATGACGTGTTATAATCTTGACTGTCGAAATTAAGTCTTAAGTCAATTTTTAATATCAGCCGTATAAAATGTTAAGGGCGTTATGTGTGATCCTAAGTCTTGGGTTTGACTTTCATTAAAGACAAAATTAGTATAGTTTCAAAAGTAGAGAGATGTAGGGTTGATAATTATCATTTCCATGATTCTTGATTTTTTGTTAGCTAATTTCAATGTTTATTTATAAATTTCATCTTTATATCATCAAATATAATAATTTATTATTTATTTAAATAAGTATAAGTTCGTATATCAAGAAAATTTTATAAATGTTTTTGTTTTTTATTCAATTCTATAATGTTTCAATTAACTATACAAAAAGTAAATATTACAAAATAGTAACTTACTTTTGGTAGGCTCGTATTAAAAACTTAAACTTTTTTTTTGAATTAAATAATTAAACTATTTTGATAATTATGTTGATCATTACATATTATATCAGTTAAAAAATTAATATATCATTTAATGGTTTTTAAACAACTTATGATAATTAAACATCTTAATTATTTATTTAATTTAGGATTTTATTTAATTAAATCAATGATAAAATTTATTGCTTTGTGTTTATATTATTATTATTATTTCAATAATGCAAAATACTTATAAATGTAAAAATCATAACAATAATAAATATGTAATATAATTGCATTATAATAAATATATCAATAAGTAATAAAATTCATCTTTAACTTTATAGACACAAATATGTAATAACTAATGTAATTTTTTATAAGGGAAAATGACGTCAAATAGTTGTTTACTTTAGTGTTTGTACTCATTTATGTAGTGTACTTTTTTTGTGCACATTTGGTAGTCAAACTTTCAAAAATGTTTCAATTAGGTAGTTGGGTGACTTGGAAATCTACACCAACCTGTCACCATGCTTACGTGTACGGTTTTTTCAAGAAAAATGACATCAAATAGCTATGTACTTTTAAGTTTGTACACATTTATGTTGTGTACTTTTCTTTTGTGCACATTTAGTAGTCAAACTTTTAAAAGTGTTTCAATTAAGTAGTTGATTACCTAAAAATCGATACCAACCGGTTATGATACTTATGTGGACATATTTTATGACATAGAATTAAGGAAGAATTTCATATATATCCTTGTAAACTTTTAATATTACACATATATCCTTGCAAAATTTCTTATTACATATATATCCTTCTAAATCTTTAAATCTCACGTATATATCCAAATGAGTTTAAAATTTATTTTATCATTTCAAAAAAATTTGGATACCTAAACTACCATCTTAAATTCGAACAAAAATAAATTAGAAAAATATCATTTCTAAACGAAAGCTTATTGTTATAAAACGAAAGCATATTTTATCAATATGATACATATTTTGTTTATGATCTTTTTATTGTTTTGTAGAAAAAATAAACCATCTTAGGTTATTTTAATTCCAAATTATAAAAAAATATGTCCACATAAGCAAAGTAACCGATTAGTATCGATTTTTAGGTAACCCAACTACTTAATTGAAACGTTTTTAAAAGTTTGACTACTAAATGTGCACAAAAGAAAAGTACACAACATAAATGTGCACAAACTTAAAAGTACATAGCTATTTGATGTCATTTTTCTTGAAAAACTTGTCCACGTAAACATGGTGACCGGTTGGTGCCAGTTTCCAAGTCACCCAACTACCTAATTGAAACATTTTTTTAATGTTTGACTACCAAATGTGCACAAAAAAAAACACACTACATAAATGAGTACAAACTCAAAAGTACACAGCTATTTGATGTCATTTTCCCTTTTTATAAATAAATAGTAAACAAAGTATCAAGTTATAAAATAGATCAACACAAAACTTTAATTATCAATCGTTAGATTTAAAACTTTTAATTACTACAATTAAAATAATATTTCAGACTATTTATTTATCAAATTTGATTGAATTAATAAAATTAAAAAACTATAATTATTTATTGTTTTTGCTGGAGAACAAATGTGATTAATCTCACTTATCGTATCATGATTCCACAATTAAAAGAACTAAAGAAATTATAAAGTTTTTAAAAATATACAAACATCAATTATATTATTAGAAAGAACTACAAAAGGTTATAAAGTTTTTAAACGAAATAACCCAAGTAATACAATGGTAAAATACTAGTAACCTTTGTCCAAGAGACATGAAATGTAACACCCCTCCCCATCCCGGAAATGTCACGTCAACCCAATATCATAAGTGGCAATAACGCAACGGATCTATAACACACGTGTCATAGGATAATGCAGATTACGGCTAATTAAAACGTAAACACATAGACGATAACATATAATTACATCCCAGAGTATTCGCAAATCTTGTTTAAAACCACATACATCCCAAAACAACTATTACAGACAGTTCCATACAATACACGAAATTGCTACAGATCTTCAATTCAATCTCGAATCTATCTCGGCGGCGGCTGAGATCCCTTCTGATTCCCTGAACATGTTAGACTCGAATACATGATCTATAAAGCCTGTGAGTACACGAGGGTTGACACTGCACATAACACATAACACGTAGCACACACTATCCCTGTTGCCCCACACACATCTCAGGTATAATATCACAGGTATGAGATCGGGATAACACACAGCCCTGTGGGGACCCCTCCCCGGTGGACTCACCTGACTGAATTCCCGAAGTCTGAGCACCCTGATCGAATCCGGCCCACTGTCCGCTAGTCCCTGTAATACACGGATATCCCGAAGATTAAACACAATTCAGTCGATGCACATACGACAATCCCATAATAATCACAAAACCGACTCGGACTCAATCGACCATACGGAACCGAAATTCAACCAATACCCGGACCCGACCCAATACCCGACTCAAAGCAACCTCAAATGAAACCCCTGAACACGCACAAAACCCATCCCGAGCGACCCCGAAGGAACCCGACACTATTCTGACTCAAACTCATTTCATAAGGTTAAATTCGGATTTCCCCTGCAGGTTACTCGTCGCGCCGCGGACCCTCTGGTGGTCGTGCCGCAACCCCGCGAAAACCCCATAGATGACCTGCGATTTTCAGCTCTGCCCAGGAGTGTATAACTCCTCTCAATTCGATTCACAACTCAAATAAGCACATGTAAACAACATATAAGTTCCCTTATCATTCAAACAACCAATTCCCACAAGAACTCAATACATAACTCAAGTTAAACCCCAATTCAAGCTTCCTTACCTCAAATCCTTCAAGAACAATGAAAGAGAAGAAGATGAGCAGCTAGATTCCAAGTTTCCACACTCAATTTGAGGCTCGAATTTGGTTTCCCTGCTGTAGATCCTCACACAAACACACACTTCACACTTTTAGGGGTTTTGAAATGGATAAGGGAAAAAAGGAAGATAAACATATACATACGTCTCTATCTCAATCGGTCCCGAACCCATTAACCCGAACCCATTATCACATTTTCACTATTAATGCACATTTAACCCATTTAATCCCACGATCCCAAAAACATTATCCGTTCTTAAAATTATAACCCGATGACACGCACGCCCAATCCCGACACGTATCGATCCACGAAACGGGATATAATTGGACCAACCCAATATTAATAAATTATTTATCCACTAAAATAATTCCACGTACCAGGTCGAAATAACGGATATTACAAATCCTCCCCTCTTAAAGAGATTCCGTCCCGGAATCTAACTCGAACTCTGGAATATGTGAGGATATCTCGATCACATCTCTGATTCGGGTTCCCAGGTAGCGTTGGTACTCTTATGGTGTCTCCACTGAACGAGTACCAAAGCAATCTCTTTATTTCTCAGCTTTTTGATCTTTCGGTCAGTAACGGCCTCGGGCTGCTCCACATATCGCAGCTGATCATCGATTGTAATCTCGGATAAGGGCACATACTGATCATCTGTAGCCAGACACTTCCGGAGATGACTCACATGAAACGTATCGTGCACACCGGCCAATTCTGAAGGCAATCGCAGTCGATAGGCCTGATCCCGGACTCTCTCAACAATTTCAAACAGCCCGATATACCGCGGACTCAGCTTCCCACGATGTCTGAACCGGATAACCCCTTTCCACGGCGACACCTTTAGCAAGACTCGGTCCCCGACACTGAACTCTAGCTCTTTCAGACGGCGATCGGCATAGCTCTTTTGACGGCTCTGGGCGACCCTCATATGCTCCCGAATCACGGCCACTTTGTCACTAGTTTCCTGGAGTAGCTCTGACCCGCTAATAGGTCGCTCACCGACCTCGCCCCAACACACTAGGGTCAAGCACTTGCGCCCATATAGTGCCTCAAATGGAGCCATTTTAATCGTGGCGTGATAGCTGTTATTATACGCGAACTCGACCAACGGTAAATGCACATCCCAATTGCCGCTGAAGTCGATAGCACACGCCCGCAACATATCCTCGAGGGTCTGATTGGTGCGCTCGGTCTGCCCGTCAGTTTGTGGTCTGTAAGTCGTGCTCAGCTGAACCCTGGTGCCCAATTCCCGCTGGAAACTCTGCCAGAATCGAGATGTAAACCGCGTATCCCTGTCCGAAGTAATCGACATTGGAATCCCATGCCGCGATACCACCTCGTTGATGTACAGTCTCGCCAACTGATCCATGGTGATAGTACCCCGGACGGCTAAGAAGTGCGCACTCTTCGTTAGTCGATCCACTATGACCCAGATCATATCGTTCCCGTGGACCGTGCGTGGGAGTCTCACAATGAAATCCATCGTGATGTGATACCACTTCCACTCGGGGATCTCTAACGGCTGTAGATGCCCGTGCGGCTTCTGATGCTCGGCTTTGACCCTGAGACACGTCATGCACTGCTCAACATATCGGCCCACATCCCTTTTCATTCCCGGCCACCAGTAGAAGTCACGGAGATCACGGTATATCTTAGTACTCCCCGGATGCACAGATAGTCTCGACCGATGCGACTCATCAAGAATCAACTGTCGCAGATTCCCAACCCTCGGGACCCAGACCCTATCATGGAACACATATAACCCGCGATCATCCCTGATCAACGACTCAAGTTGCCCGGTCAGACGTTCCCTTTTCACATTATCACCCCGCAGGCCCTCCTGCTGCGCTAATCTCAGACTATCAGTCAATGTCGAGGTAATCTCAAGCCTCGAAGCCCTAGATATCACAGTCTGGCCGCACGCCCTACGGCTCAGCACGTCGGCTACCACATTAGCCCGGCCCGGGTGGTACTGAATCTCACAATCGTAGTCCTTAAGCAACTCAAGGCTACGGCGCTGTCGCATATTCAGATCTTTCTAGCTGAACAGATACTGAAGACTCTTATGGTCGGTATACACAATAAACCGAGACCCATACAGATAATGGCGCCAAATCTTCAACGCGAACACAATGGCGTCCAACTCTAGATCATGCGCGGTATGGTTCTCCTCGTAAGTCTTCAGCTGGCGTGAAGCATACGCGATTACTTTCCCCCGCTGCATCAGAACACAGCCCAAACCTGACCCTGAAGCATCACGGTATACCACAAAATCGTCGGTACCCTCCGGCAAGGCCAACACTGGAGCCTGACATAACCGGGTCTTCAGCTCTCTGAACGCACGCTCCTGCTCCTCGGACCACTCGAACGGACTGGACTGCCGTGTCAATCTCGTCAACGGCAAGGCTATCCTCGAAAAATTCTGGATGAAGCGTCTATAATACCCGGCGAGACCCCGAAAACTGCGAATCTCTGGCACTGATCTCGGAGGCTCCCAACTCATTACGGCTTCAATCTTGGCTGGATCCACTTTTATACCCTCGGCACTGACCACATGACCCAAAAACTGCACCTCCCGAAGCCAAAATTCGCATTTGGAGAACTTCGCGTACAATTTCTCCTTGCGCAGCACGGTCAAAACCTCTCGGAGGTGCTGCTCGTGGTCCCCGGCACTCCGCGAATAGATCAGGATATCATCGATAAACACGATCACGAATCTATCCAACATAGCTCTACTCACCCGGTTCATCAAATCCATGAAAGCGGCGGGTGCGTTAATCAATCCGAAAGGCATCACAAGGAACTCGTAGTGCCCATAACGAGTCCGAAACGCCGTCTTCGGCACATCATCATCCCTGATCCTCAACTGATGATAACGAGATCGCAAGTCGATCTTGGAGAAGAAACTCGAGCCTTGGAGCTGATCGAACAGATAATCGATACGTGGAAGCGGATAGCGATTCTTCACGGTCACTTTATTCAACTCCCTGTAGTCGATACACATCCGCATGTTGCCGTCCTTCTTTTTCACAAATAACACTGGCGCGCCCCACGGCGACGAACTCGGACGGATAAATCCACGATCTAAAAGCTCCTGTAGCTGAGACATCAGCTCCCGCATCTCTGTCGGTGCCAGCCTATAAGGCGTCTTAGCAATCGGCACCGCCCCGGGAACAAGATCTATTCGGAACTCTACTTGGAGATCTGGCGGTAACCCAGGCAACTCCTCTGGGAATACCTCAGGGAACTCACGAATCACCGGAATATCCTCTAAGGTCTATCTTTCCTTCCTCGCGTCAACTACATAAGCTAGGAAGGTCTCGCACGCCTTAGAGACATACCGCTGAGCTCTGGCCATAGACACGATCCCGATATCTCCCTTACGGCGCTCCCCATACACAACGACACTCTCACTGTCAGAAATGGGTATACGGATGATCTTCTTAGCGCACAGAATATCAGCCCGTCTGGCAGTCAACCAGTCCATACCCACTATCACATCAAAGCTACTGATCTCAATCGGTAGCAAATCGATCGTAAACTGATGAGAATCTACCTCTAGCACACAGTCCCGATAAACCCGACTCACTAACATCGAACTCCCATCGACCCTCTCGACAACCAACGGAACCGACAAAGAAGAATGAGATACACTAAAAAACGCACAAAATATAACAGACACATAGAAGCGATCGGCCCCGGAATCAAACAATACACGAGCTCGAAGTCTGTTAAGAATGTACGTACCCGAAACAACATCGGTAGCATCCCGTGCCTCCTCGGCTGTCGCCTGAAATACTCGCCCGCGACCCCTCGGAACAGACTCACGGCGGCTAGATGACGACGTCTCGGCCCTGGCCCCACTCGAACTAGCTCCCTGTACTGCCGGCCCCGGCTCTGGACAATCCCTAACACGGTGCCCCGGCCTCCCACATCTAAAACACAGCGGCTCGGGAACCGTACATACTGACGCGGCGTGGCCCCGCTGGCCGCACCGGAAGCAACGAGGCTGCTCTGACAAACACTGACCCGAATGGCGCCGGTGACATTTAGGGCACTCCCGATCCCCGTACGAGCTCTCAACACGGCTACCGGATGCCTGGGACCCCTGTCCCACACTACTCTGGCTTTGTACTCCAGATCCCTGACTCTGGCCCTGTCTCCTCGACCTACGATCTCGGCCTCGGTCTCTATCACGTCTCTGAACCGACCCTTGCCCTGAACCCTGGCCTGAAAACTGCCACTGATCTGGACGCTGATCACTGGGGGCGTCCCCGGAGGATCTCCACACACTAGCCGGCTGCTCAGCTGTCCCAGTACGCTGTCTCTAAGAAGAGGGCTGCTCCCTCTGCTTAAGGATCTCCCGCTCACTCATGCGGGCCATCTCAAGGGCTCTAGCAAATGTCGGAGTATCGTGTAGCCCCACAAACTCTCGAATATCAGATCGGAGCCCATCAATAAACGCGTCAGCCTTACGGCTCTCCGTATCGACATGCTGAGGCGCGAACTGTGAATACTCATTAAACCGATCGACGTATTGCTGAACAGTCATATTGTCCTGCTGCAAATGCAAAAATCGGCGCTCCATCTCTCTGCGCTCCATCTCTCTGCGCTCATCCCGGAGAATATACTGAAGCTCAAACATAGCCCTAAACTGCTCCCAAGTCATGGCGTATGCGGCGGACTCGGTCATCGAAGACTCTATCGACTTCCACCATTGCGAAGCACCGCCTCGTAACTGATACGCTGCATACCCAACCATATCTCTGGGATCGACATGGGCCACTCGGAATGCGGCTTCAATCTCTCTCTCCCACGCGATGGCCGCCCCCGGCTCACCGTGACCCCTAAACTGCGGTGGGGCCCCTGTCATAAAATCTTTAAAAGACCCGCCCCTCTGAGAAGACGACGACGCTCCACCCCCTGACCCGGTCTCGGTATGCCGAACCACTGGCCCCAAACTCGGACCCTGCTCGCGTTCTTGCTCTTTTTGTTGCCTGTAAAAATCGGTGAGAACCTCTAGCAACTCAAATTTGCGGATATACTCATCACTGGGCGGCTTACCCGCGCCCGAACCCTCTCCTTGATCTGCCATATTAATCTGCACAAAACAAAACTATTAAACACAAGGAATAAATCACCCAGCGTTATACACTAAGCCAGGTCGGTTAATCCACTATATAATCGCAAAACGCTCCCCCATGGATCGGAACAAGGTCTAAGTTAAGCATCCACTAATGATACTCAAGCTTCAAACCACAAGCTCTGATACCATGCTGTAACACCCCTCCCCATCCCGGAAATGTCACGTCAACCCAACATCATAAGTGGCAATAATGCAACGGATCTATAACACACGTGTCATAGGATAATGCAGATTACGGCTAATTAAAACTTAAACACATAGACGATAACATATAATTACATCCTAGAGTATTCGCAAATCTTGTTTAAAACCACATACATCCCAAAACAACTATTACAGACAGTTCCATACAATACACGAAATTGCTACAGATCTTCAGTTCAATCTCGAATCTATCTCGGTGGCGGCTGAGATCCCTTCTGATTCCCTGAACATGTTAGACTCGAATACATGAGCTATAAAGCCCGTGAGTACACGAGGGTTGACACTGCGCATAACACATAGCACGTAGCACACACTATCCCTGTTGCCCCACACAAATCTCAGGTATAATATCACAGGTATGAGATCGGGATAACACACAACCCTGTGGGGACCCCTCCCCGGTGGACTCACCTGACTGAATTCCCGAAGTCTGAGCATCCTGATTGAATCCGGCCCACTGTCTGCTAGTCCCTGTAATACACGGATATCCCGAAGATTAAACACAATTCAGTCGATGCACATACGGCAATCACATAATAATCACAAAACCGACTCGGACTCAATCGACCCTACGGAACCGAAATTCAACCAATACCCGGACCCGACCCAATACCCGACTCAAAGCAACCTCAAACGAAACCCTGAACACGCACAAAACCCATCCCGAGCGACCCCGGAGGAACCCGACACTATTCAGACTCAAAATCATTTCATAAGGTTAAATTCAGATTTCCCCTGCAGGTTACTCGTCGTGCCGCGACCCCGCGAAAACCCCATAGATGACCTGCGATTTTCAGCTCTGCCCAGGAGTGTATAACTCCTCTCAATTCGATTCACTAGTCAAATAAGCACATGTAAACAACATATAAGTTCCCTTATCATTTAAACAACCAATTCCCACAAGAACTCAATACATAACTCAAGTTAAACCCTAATTCAAGCTTGCTTACCTCAAATCCTTCAAGAACAATGGAAGAGAAGAAGATGAGCAGCTAGATTCCAAGTTTCCACACTCAATTTGAGGCTCGAATTTGGTTTCCCTGCTGTAGATCCTCACACAAACACACACTTCACACTTTTAGGGGTTTTGAAATGGATAAGGGAAAAAAAGGAAGATAAACATATACATACGTCTCTATCTCAATCGGTCCCGAACCCATTAACCCGAACCCAATATCACATTTTCACTATTAATGCCCATTTAACCCATTTAATCCCACGATCCCAAAAACATAATATGTTCATTAAAATTATAACCCGATGACACGCAAGCCCAATCCCGACACGTATCGATCCACGAAACGGGATATAATTGGACCAACCCAATATTAATAAATTATTTATCCACTAAAATAATTCCACGTACCAGGTCGAAATGACGGATGTTACATGAAATGATAAAATAAATTTTAAAGTCATTTGGATATATACGTGAGATTTAAAGATTTAGAAGGATATATATGTAATATGAAATTTTGCAAGGATATATGCGTAATATTAAAAGTTTACAAGGATATATATGAAATTCAACATCTTCATCACCATCCTAAGTTGATTCACTTGAAGAACTCACTCGCTAGTTGTATAGGATAAAGAGAGGGAAAGAATAATTTTTGTTACATGTTGTTGATACCAAGTGATGAACAGTGGATGCAAGAAGCTTCGACATTATTTGTCTGGTTGGAAACGAATGGGAGAAGGTGGAATAGGTTTGTCGGAGTTGCGTTGAGAAGAAACATAAGGAAAGTCGTATTTGTTAGTGTTCAAAAGAGCTGCGTAGAGAAGAAGCATAAGGGAAAAGCAGATAAGGGTTAGAGGATGCACAAAGAAGAAGCGTAAGAAACATAGTTTTTGAATATTGAGCAGGAAAAAAAGAAGACGGGATGTTGGGCGAGACAACATTTTTAATAATATATACTAGTTTATAAACACATGCATAACATGTGTATAAATTTAAAAAAATTAATTTCATTAATCTTATAGGATAACTTTAAATATATTTTATTAAATTTATAATATATACTTATATAATATAATAAACTTAAATATAAATAAAATATAAATATAAATTCAAATTTAAATTTAAAATCAATAATATTTAGTTTAGATTTAGATTTGATTAGATATATATTATTTAAATTATTTACTATATGGATTAATTATAGATTTAAAAATATAAGTTCCAAATGGCGGTATGAGGTGATGCTACGTAGCAATAGTAGATGACGACATGTGACAAAATAGTTACTCTTTTAATAGTATTTATTATAGATGTAGATTGTATTTTTAAAATAAGTCTAGAACGTGTCAATAGTTGACGAAGACATGCGATACCACGAGAAATATTTATTAATATTTTTTAGATTAGATTAGATATAGACTAGTTATTTGCCCATGTATTACATGGGATATATTTATAAAATGATATTTTTTTAAATACATATAAAATTAAATTTGTATATTACAATTATAAATTTTTAATAATTAAATGCTTATATTAAAACTCAATAAATAAATTATCTAAACGATATAAACTATAAAATTAAAATACATAATATACGAATAAATAAAATTTTTCTGACTGAAATAGAATGTTAAACCATAGATTTTTGACTATATATGTAGATTTATTAAATGTTTTAATTAATATGAAAATAAAATATTATAAATAGTTTGTAAAAAATAATTAGAGTTATTAACTTTCCTTAAAATTAGGATAGAAATTATGGTAATAAAATAGGCGGGAAAACAAAATTGAAATGTCACGAGAGAATGACATGTGACAAAATTATTTTGTTTTAATAATAGACATAGATAGATAGTATTTCAATTATTTTTATTATAATAAATTTCATTGATTTTTTAGTTGAATAAATTAAGAAACTAATCTAAGACAAATCTTATTATTTTTTAATCAACTAAATTAATTATAAGCATGTTCTAATTTAGAAAAAGAAACCAGAAAACAAAGAATACAATGGTTGTTGAATGTGAAATGCAATTGTTTTATTTTATTATAATATATAGATAAAATTTTTTAAAATGTTATAAGATATTAAAATATTTAGTTTTTTTTCATGCATCGATGATAGTAAAATGAATAAAATGTATTTATTTAATAAATTCTAAAGATTCCAAAGGTTAAGTAATTAATTATTTAAATCTATTATCTAAAAGAAACAAAAAGAATAAAATGTTTTTATTTAATCAATTTTCAAGAATTAATGGATTTTGTTATTACCAAAACTGTAGTTGATTTATTTTAGGAAAAATGGGCGCGAAATAAAAAAAATGGTGCTCTAAGAGAGCGTCATGTGGCGAGAAAGATTTTACTTTATTAGAATATATAGATAGATTATACGTATCAAAATATCTATTTTCGTAATTAATAGTTTGAACTGACTAATTTTAGTAATGCATTTTTAATAATTTTAATTACCAAAATTATTCAGTCATATTGGTTTACCTTTGATGATTTATTGCAAATTTGCAATCATCAACATGTTAAATACGTTTGATAAAAATTTATTATAGTTTCATAAATTTATATTATCAATTATAGTTTTATTAGTTTTTAACAATTATTGATTATAAACATAGAAATTTATTAAATGTGATAGTTAAGTTAAATTCATTTTCTTTACCATAAAGCCACAGACCCACGATTCCACGAACATCTCGAGTTCGTCTTCTCGACCCCTTTGCGGGTTTGCTAACAGATGGAATAAAAGAACTATTGAAGTTGAAACTGCAAATCGCAAGGTATATACATACATATACACATATATATATATATATATATATATATATATATATATATATATATATATATATATATATATATATATATATATATATATATATAAAATCTCTATGACGATGATGGTGTCGGTGTTAATGGTTTTTGCAATTTTGCTTTGTCTGCTACAACTGTTGCTACAATTGTCATGGCTCTTGACAAAGAAACACACACTTTTATTGTTGCTACAATTGGGAATACTCCTCTTAAAATCACTCGGTCACTTTCACTACTTTTTAATGCCTCTGTTGCCTAATGATTGACTAATTGATTTAAATGTTAAACAAAAACTTATGTGATGGTGAATTGTAAATGTTAGTCTGTTAAACAAGCCACTGATGATAAACAATGAATGATGGTAGTTGTAGTGCACCATTTGTTTTTATAACACTTTGAAAAGATTTTACAACCTTAATAAAGCTACAATGTTCTTATAGTATGACTAAAATGTGTTGTACATACTCCTTTAGTCTCTTCATTTCAGTGTTGAACATATAGGAATTTATTTGAGGTTTAGCTCACATGTGCATGTACACTTATTTTCCTAATGATATTAACAATTTACCATGGTCAGTTTCTTTGTGTTGTTACAGTATGCACGGGACAATTTGTGGCAATGTTAATCGGTGTCAATGGCTTAA
>JAANYP010005495.1:0-177500 GCA_020465985.1 Centrapalus pauciflorus | reverse complement strand
CGATTAATTTCAAATTAACGACTTAGGCTTAGAATGTCAATTAACTCATTAAAACAACCCCAAATTCTCAATTACTACTAGACCGGTTATTATCTCAACCGATTAAAATTACACGTAATAGCAATCTACTTTACTGACTCACGTGCAATTTATCAATCAAAATTTACCAACTCATTGAGACGACTCTTAAAGCCAATAAATAAATTACACGTACCTGCTGCTAGATTCCGGATGTTACAAATCCTCCCCTCTAGAACTGATCCCGTCCTCGGGATCTCAACTCAGGTGAATAGATGCGGATACCGCTGTCGCATGTCCGCCTCGGGTTCCCAGGTAGCGCTGGAACCCTTATGATACCGCCACTGTACTAACACTAGCGGGATTTCCTTCTTCCGCAACTTTTTCACCTTGCGATCCAAAATTGTCTCGGGATGCTCGACGTATCTCAGCTGCTCGTCCACCTCGATCTCGGACATGGGAACTGCTTCTTCATGTGGGGCCAAACACCGCCGCAGGTAGCTAACATGGAAGGTCGGGTGTACCCCACGCAACTATGGAGGCAACTCTAGTCGATAGGCCTGCGTGCCCACTCGCTCGACTATACAGAATGGCCCAATAAACCTCGGACTGAGCTTACCTCGTTTCCGGAATCGAATGACACCCTTCCACGGGGATACCTTCAGTAGTACCCATTCACCCACGTCGAACTCTAACTCTTTGGTCCTCCTATCGGCGTAGCTTTTCTGTCGACTCTGAGCTATCTGTAATCTCTCTCTGACCACTGCTATCTTTTCGCTAGTCTGCTGGATGATCTCGGGACCTGTAATCTCTTTCTCTCCCACCTCGGTCCAACATACAGGAGTACGACATTTACGACCATATAACGCTTCGAACGGAGGCATCTTAATGCTGGAGTGGTAGCTGTTATTATAAGCAAATTCAACTAACGGCAAATGTGAATCCCAACTACCACTAAAATCCACCACACAAGCTCGTAACATATCCTCCATCGTCTGGATCGTACGCTCAGACTGGCCGTCCGACTGGGGATGATAAGCAGTACTCATCTGCACTCGAGTACCTAATGCCCGTTGTAGACTCTGCCAGAAGGTGGACGTGAATCGAGCATCTCTATCGGAAACTATCGAGGCTGGGACTCCATGTCGGGAGACAATCTCATACAAATAAACTCGGGCGAGCTGCTCCAACGTATAAGTGTCCCGGATTGGCAAGAAGTGTGCTGTCTTCGTAAGCCGGTCTACTATTACCCATATCGCATCATATCCACGTGGAGTCCGCGGTAACTTCGTAACGAAGTCCATCGTGATATGCTCCCAACTCCACTGAGGAATCTCTAACGGCTGTAAGCGGCCATGGGGCTTCTGGTGCTCGGCCTTCACCTGTAGGCAAGTCAGACAACGCTCGACGAACTCAGCTATATCCCGTTTCATACCGGGCCACCAATATAACACACGGAGATCCTGATACATCTTCGTACTACCAGGATGAATAGCAAGGCGAGACTTATGAGAATCCTCCAAGATCAACTGTCGTGCATCACCGGTCCTAGGAACCCAAACTCGACCCTGTCTCACATACAACCCTCGAGAGTCAGTCTCGAACTCCTGTGACTGACCCAAAATGTGCTCCCTCCGGTGGTTCTCTGCACGCATCCCAATGGCCTGTGCCTCTCGAAGCCTCTCTATCAGGGTAGATGTCACCTCGACCCTGTAATTACGGGCTCGGCTCGAAGATTCGCGCCCCTTTCGACTGAGCGCGTCCGCCACCACATTCGCCTTACCCGGGTGGTACTGAATGTCGCAATCGTAATCCTTGATCAACTCTAGTCCCCGCCTCTGCCGCATATTCAGATCACGCTGACTGAATAAATACTGGAGACTCTTATGATCAGTAAACAAGGTAAACGGGACTCCGTACAGATAATGGCGCCAAATCTTCAGTGCAAACACAATGGCTGTCAACTCTAAATCATGGGTCGAATAATTCTTCTCATAATCCTTCAGCTGACGAGAAGCATACGCAATCACTCGGCCCCTCTGCATTAATACACATCCTAACCCTGTCCCCGAAGCATCAGTATACACAACAAAATCACTGGTGCCTTCCGGCAGGGCTAACACTGGAGCCTGACATAATCGCCGTTTCAGCTCCTCGAACACGAACTCCTGATCTTCAGTCCACTCAAACGGAACTGCCTGGCGAGTCAAACGAGTCAACGGTACTGCGATCAGCGCAAAGTCCTGGATGAATCGTCGATAATATCCTGCTAACCCCAGAAAGCTGCGAATCTCTGCTACACTCCGGGGTCTCTCCCAGCTCATAATGGCCTCTATCTTGGCTGGGTCTACAGAAACGCCCTCGCCGCTAACGACGTGGCCTAGGAACTGGACTTCTCGAAGCCAGAACTCACACTTCGAGAACTTCGCGTATAACTTCTCACGCCGCAACACACTTAGAATCTCTCGCAGGTGCGCCGCATGCTCCTCTACTGATCGAGAATAAATCAGGATGTCATCTATGAACACTATGACAAACTGGTCAAGATACGGACGACAGACCCTATTCATCAGGTCCATAAAGGCTGCTGGGGCATTGGTTAGCCCGAACGGCATAACCAGAAACTCATAATGGCCATATCGGGTCCTGAATGCTGTCTTTGCTGTATCCTGCTCATAGACCTTCAGCTGATGATATCCTGAGCGCAAGTCGATCTTCGAAAACACGCTAGCCCCCTGCAAGTGGTCGAACAAATCATCTATCCGCGGAAGAGGATAACGGTTCTTTACCGTTACCTTATTAAGCTCGCGATAGTCTATACACATCCTCATCGACCCATCTTTCTTCTTTACAAATAGGACCGGAGCACCCCACGGTGAAGTACTCGGTCGGATGAAACCACGGTCTAACAGCTCCTGCAACTGGCTCATCAGCTCCCTCATCTCGGTAGGAGCCAAACGATAAGGTGCACGTGCAGTGGGAGTAGCACCGGGCACCAACTCGATACGAAACTCTACCTGTCTGTCCGGCGGTAGACCAGGTAGCTCCTCGGGGAACACATCGGGGAACTCAGAAACGACATCAACGGTCTCTATACTCTGTTTCTCCTTCTTCGCATCAACTACATATGCTAGGAAGGAGGAACAACCTTTGGCTAAACAACGACTAGCCTGAATCGCAGAAATGAGGCCAACACTGCCCCTACTGCGCTCTCCGTACACGGTAATGATACGATCCTCAGAAACCGGTAGCCGAATAATCTTCTTGGAACAGGCAATATCAGCATGCTGAGAAGCTAACCAATCCATACCTACTATGGCATCAAAACTACCGATCTCTATAGGCAGCAAATCAATCCTGAATGGATAGCCGTCTATCTCTAATATACACTGGGCATGAATATGCCTAACTACAGAAGCACTGCCATCAGCAAGCTCTATGACTAATGGCTCTGACAACTCAACAGGCAAAGCAGTAAAATATGCAGTAAAGGCAAACGAAACAAAGGAACGGTTCGCTCCGGAATCGAACAACACTCGGGCACTATGACCATTTAAAATGAACGTACCCGAAACCACGTCGGCTGTATCTCGAGCCTCCTCCGCTGTCAACTGAAAAACTCGACCTCTCGCTGGCGGAACAGTATCTCTACGTGCTGAAGAGCCAACAGAACTCTGACCCTGTGCTGGGGGTCTCGAATCTCCCTGCCGCGGAGCTGTACAATCTCTGGACTGATGACCAGGCCGCCCGCAATTAAAACAGAGCGGGTCTCTCGATGTACATCCTGACTGGGTGTGGCCGGGCTGACCACAACGGAAGCAACGCACATGGCGGGGATCACACTCCCCGGTGTGCCTCTGGCGGCATCTCCTACAGAACCGCTCTCTAGTAGCCGACCCCGAACTCGACGCTCCTCCCTTCTGCTCGAACCCTGCAAAACGACTGCCCCTATCATCGGGCCTGCGATCTGACCTCTGCGAAGATCTATCTCGGTGCCGATCTCCCCCCTCGGACTGTGTGCGTCGACGGTCGTCCCCTCTAGGCTGGAACTGACTGGGACGACTATCTCTATCCCGATCTCTATCTCTACCTCTGTCAAAACCACCTCCCTGTCCAGCCGACTGAGTGACTCGTGGCTGCTCGACCACTGGATCTCTACGAGATAACTCGCTCTCTCGTCTACGAGCCAACTCGACTGCTCTAGCATAGGTCGGGATGTAACCAGTATCAATAAACTCTCGGATCTCTTTACGCAATCCCATCAGAAACCGATTAATCTTCCGTGACTCTGTACTAATCTGAATAGGCGCAAACAAACTCAAGTCGATGAAAATCTTCTCGTACTCATCAACTGATCGCTGTCCCTGAAATAACGTCAGAAAATCAATCTCTAGCTGAGCCCTGCGGTCCTCGGGGCAGTACTGCTCCTCAAAACGAGCTCTGAACTGACTCCACGTCATCTCGTATGCAGGTCCATCTCCCATCATATCTCTAATAGTCCGCCACCACTGCTGAGCACTAGTCCGTAACTGGGCACTAGCGAATGTCGTCATCTGATCCGGGTGGCATCCTGTGATACGGAAGGCCATCTCCATATCCTGTAACCAGTACATGGCCTTTACGGCCCCGGGCTCGCCGTGATACTCTGGCGGGTGTGCAGCAAGGAACTCCTTATATTTACACCCCTTGCCTGCCGCTCGTGATGAACCAGCTCCTGAATCTCTACCCCCGCCTGAACTCTGGGTCTGGGACTGAATACCCTCAGCACGGCCTTTCTCGTAGGCCTCCTGTAGTCGTCGGGCAAACTCCTCATCTGATACTCGCCCCCCAGTGGGGCCCTCGGGTCTCTGCTCATCTGCCATAAGGTCTCTGCATAATACAAACAACATTACTACAACGATAGTAACATAATTCTACAATTCTTAGACCTACTCATCAGAGATCAAGCCCAAGGATCTAGACACTGGTTTAAGCCTAAGCATCACTAATGACACTTAAACCTTAAACTAATGCTCTGATACCAAGCTGTAACACCCTACTTTTACGACTAATGCCACATAGGACTCACGGTCCACGTCATCAAATCATAAGCAATGTCATCAAGGGTTAAACAGCTAATTACTACTAAACATCAACAACAAGCATAAAGTAACACGAGACGGGAATTAACTCCCGTCGATAGCGTCAGTCAACCACATCATGAGTAAAGGTTACAGTCATCCGAAAGTCACTGGCTAATAAGCCATACCACAAAATATGGCGACTACTTACGAAAGTAGTCGCTAACTACTGTCCACGTGGCGGGTCTCGGCTACTGCCCGCTGTATCCCTAGCCTCAGTCCTCGTACCTGAGATCCACGGTTAAAACAACAGTCAGCGGAAAGCTGGTGAGTTACTATAAACAACTTTAAAACAGTTTATAAAATAGTTAGCACAATATAACGACTAATAATCAACATGCGGCCGGCCTCAACTGCCTGACGCCTCATCGGGAGCGACCCGGCACAGCCTGCATAGCCCACTCCACAAAGTAGTGGGTTTTCAGGTCCACTGAGTTGGGAATGACCCAACAGGCCTCTCTACTCTGCGTATAGCAACAATACGCGCGATCCACGTGCTCTGCTCTGTGCTAACAAATGTCAACGTGTAAAAGGATCCACATCGGGCCCGGATAATAAACAACAAAGTAAGTAACTCACCTGAAGCACGACTACAGTCTCGCTATCGACGACAGTCTCTACAAGTCCCAGGCTTAGCTACAAAATCCTGGCAACAATAAACACAACTACACTGTAACGACTAGCTACGGAACTCATAACGACTATACTACTAATTTACGGACTCGACATCAGCTATCGGACTCAGACCCACGAGCGCGGCCAGGAGCGCGGCCACGATCGCGGTCTCGGCCGCGGTCTTGGAGCGCGGGCGCGATCCCACCGCCAGCGATCACCCTTAGCCGCCTAATCCTGATCGCGGGCGCGACCAGGTGAGCTCGGCCGCGCTGCGGCGACGAACAGAGCAGTTCATGCTCTGTTTTTACTAAACCAGGGGGACCTCACCTCCCAATCTCGATTTCACATACAACAGAGGGTAATATTCCTCTTAACTTATCACAACTACTCCTAACAGCAATACAATTAAACTTCAAACAATTACTAACCGATTTTCCGCTCAATTCGATAGTTTAAAGAGTTGATGATGACAATTTCTTGGTTATGGCTGCCTTGGTTCTTCCTTCCTCCCTTTCCTTCCTTAATCAGCTGAAACACACACACACATATACACTTGGGGTTGTACACAATTGAAGAAAAGAAAGCTTGAAGGGAGATATATATACGTTTCCGGTCCCGAACTCAATTAAAACGGGTACGGTACTCATTAATCACTAGGTAGACACCCGTTAACCCGATTAATTTCAAATTAACGACTTAGGCTTAGAATGTCAATTAACTCATTAAAACAACCCCAAATTCTCAATTACTACTAGACCGGTTATTATCTCAACCGATTAAAATTACACGTAATAGCAATCTACTTTACTGACTCACGTGCAATTTATCAATCAAAATTTACCAACTCATTGAGACGACTCTTAAAGCCAATAAATAAATTACACGTACCTGCTGCTAGATTCCGGATGTTACAAACGTCTTCAAACATGATGCATTTTACCAAAATTCCCAAAATGCCCTTAATGCACCCTTTGTAAACAAGCAATGCATTTTTGGTTCCCATTTGGTTCCCGATGCATATGGTGCCCCATAGAACCTCAATCTCTCTCTCTCTATATATATATATATATATATATATATATATATATATATATATATATATATAGAGAGAGAGAGAGAGAGAGAGAGAGAGAGAGAGAGAGAGAGAGGCAAATACATTAATCAACTAAAAAAGAGGCTCCACGATGGAACCATGTACACAGAAGAATGACCAAAACAAACGACAATGAAATGAAAACAACAAAACGACTAAGAAACATTTGGGAACGGATTAGCAGCCCAGATTGACCAATTAATCTTTGAAGAATAATTCTGATTTTCAAACCAAAGACCAGCCATTCTTGCACCAAAGGGAATGGATCTTTTCTTCAAACTTTCCTTCGATCCTCTTGCGACGCAAATAATATGTTGTTCCTCCATTTTCATAAAAACCACCAAGCAACCATAGTAATGCCTTTGAAAAGAGAATTACATCTTCGCTTCTCCCCTTTGAAAAAATCAAACAAAATGAAGGAATCAAACGAATCAAGCAAAGTACCAGTATAGTTCCACCAACTCCAAATTTTTCTCCAAAGTAAGATCACTCTTGGACATTTAAAAAAGCACTGATCAACATCTTCATTTTCCAAATTGCAAAAAAGACGGTTAAGGGAGTCTAAAATGATACATTTCATTGATAAATTAATCCTAGTAGGGAGTGTATTATTCAAAATCAGCCAAACAAGAATATTTACCTTTATTGGAATTAAGGATATTTAACATTCATATATTATTATTAACTTATGAAAACTTCAATTTAATCTATTTAAACCAAATATGATTATTATTGAAAAACCAAAATTAATTTAAATTGTGATTATTTTAACTTATATTAGAGATCGATCAACTAAATAAAGTACCAAAAATACTTGTATACAGTTAAATGACTTGAGTGTTCAAGATAACAAATTTTCTACAATATAAATTAATTTGTTAATTGTTAATTACATTTTAATTAAATTGTTTGGTATAAAAACACGAGATACTAATTAGCTTCTCAAGAAAATTCGAGAAAATAATATCATGAAAATCGATGTTTTAATTATAATATTATATAGGTTCCACATGATTCTTTTCATTTTCTTTGAATGGTTCGTATTTGTTGACTCAGATGGTTTGACGATTGTGCGGATTATATGTATTAAATAGGTAATGCAACTAAAAATATCTTGATGTAATTAACTGGGGAAATTTACGCAAAAAACTTTCAAGTTCGAATCTTTTTAAGATTAAAATCTTAATTAATTTTTTATTGCACAAAAACTCTCAATTCAATAAAACTAATCAAAATGACTCTGGTCCACTGTAGGCTCATCCATCTGACGCAATAATTGACGCATGGTGAAAAAGGTGCAATGGTAACTCTGGAAGTCTAATCATAATTGGCCAATTGATGATTCTGTTTTGGTATAAAAGTCTGTTGTCCACTTAAATACACGCATAGGGGCTCTTTCTATCATCCAAACTTGTCGTGTCCAAAGTCTGGTGTGATCTTCCATATCGGAAAGCTAAATAACAGTATGTTTAAAGTTAATAAAACCAATTTAAATGGACCTATTAAGCCATGATATGAAAAGAGATCAACATGTTTTCTCGAACGAATAGATTTACACTGTCAATCAAAGCGCACTAAGGCAAAGGCATGCCGATAGGATAGCTCGCCGGAAACGGACTCCCTTGCTGCGGACTGATCGCTTGCACGAGACAAGCTCACTGCTGTTGGTTTTTGTCATGTGGTCTGACACTCACTCCGTGAAAGGTTAGTGTATACTTTTCCCCTTGTGTTAGACAGAGCAAGCAAGCGGATAAAAGTTATCGTATATTTACACTTCATTTTTATAACTAAAACAATTATAAACCAAAAAAACATGCAAAGTATTTTTCAATTATATTTATATATTTAAACATATAAACTCAATCGGTTCGGTCTAAACGGCCAGTATAAAGTTGCAAACCATCGGCTGACCAACAACTACGGTTTGAATAATTCTCAAACCAACTGGCCAAGAAGTACTCATCTAACCCGTCAAACCGGCCAACTAACTTCGGTTTGGCCGGTTTAGCCAGCTTAGACCAAACCATGTTCACTCCTACCGCTTTTCAGCTAAGCGAAAATCAAATTATCCGGTTTTAGACTGCCTAACTAAAACCTATTATTTTGCAAGCTTTTACATATAGCATTTGACCTCTCATTGATATAATTTAAAAGAAATAGGGTCTAAAACTTCATTGTGAGGTTTGAACTTTGAAGGCAATGAAACAACTTCAAGACACTAGGTGTGAAAACCATAAAGTTTAATCATCAGCCATCATCACCTACCTCTCTAATGATCAACTGAATAATTGATTATTTAATTCCATGGGCCACATGTTTTAATCTATCATTTTTTTCGTCAATTTTAAGGTCAATTGAAATTACTATAAACGTTTAATATGTTAATACAGTGAATGTTTGACAAACTAGTTTTTGGATCTTTTAATAATTGCAGTTTTTGTGAGTTTTATTTTGTTGAAAGAATTAATTTTTTTATATAAATATCTATCTATATATCTATAAAAGTTGAGTCTCATGCAATAAATATGAGTATAAATGATTTAATTTTGATTTTTATATAAATAATAGAAATAATTATTTGGTTATTTTTTATTAAATGGAATTAAATATTTACAAGTACTATATTACTACTCTCAAATTGCAAATGACCGTTACTTATCATTTTTTAAATTGAATTAATTATCTATTAATTGAAATCAAGCCCTTCATGTCCTATCACACGTTGTCCATCCATTTTCCTCAATTACTATTTTTTTTGAATGACAAAATATTTATAACCACAAAACTAATTAAACAAAATTGTCAAAAAAAATATACATACAAACAAGAGACCATACGAACTACACCATCACAACCTTCCTTTGCGCTCTCTCTTTAGAGTAAGACTTCGTATTTTTTGTTTAGCTGTTTAATATTTTTCAATTTTTGTGATTCTTTAAATTTTGTAACGGAAAAGAATGTGTGATCATCATTTTGTGTGAAAAATTAACGATCTTCATCGTCGTGTTTGTATTTCAGTTTGGTGGTTTTCGACAAAACATTGAGGAATACTAAATTGGTGATAGAGTCATATGTTCTTAGTGTTGAACGCTTTTACAGAAGGTGACCTAAAAACTAAGCTTCATTTAAATCTGAAAGTGATGAGGTGATTTATATTTACTTTTATTCTTTATAAGTGAACACATACGATTAACTTACATTTTTATATCTAAGTTATCAATTATTAGAAGTGATGTTTCTTTTAAATTGATTTTGGTTAACTATCATGGAATTTAGATATTGTTTATTAGAATAAATACTGTAAATTTTTATTTCTGTTGCGTTAAATTTTATAGTTACCCGAGAAATTAAGGTTGATAAATTATTCATGAAACTATGAAAAAACCTAAAATGTCATCCATAATTGTCATAAACTATAAAATTATTTTTGTTTTAACTTATTTGATGAATGAAAATCAAAATATAAAAGTAGAATAATGTTTTCTTCTAAATATATATGTCATAGAACTTACAATAATTACCATGATATCATAAAAAGTGCAAGTCTAAACCAAAAATCATATTTTAGTAATAGTTGTATTGTTTATTTTATATTTTATTTTAAAACTTGAGTCCATGTCATAAATGTTCATGTTATAAATATTCATATCATAATTGTCTTCATGTCTTCCACTTCTTTTAAATTTAAGAATTGTTTATTACATTATTCTTAAACTAAATATTGTTTTAATATTAGATAATTTTATCATTAATGATAATCAACCATCCACATTCTTGCTTTAATGTCAAAATGAAGCCATCCACATTTTCTGCTTTGACAATTGAAGCTCATGTTGTAATTATGTTTGTCATTTAAATTGTTTTAATGCATAAATGTGATGAAATTAGTTAAGATTAAACTAAATACTACAATCGTAAATTAAATAATTGTTTAATGTAATCAAATATTGTTTAATTTAATGTTAAATAATTTTATTTACATTAAGAATCATGGACCTTTCACTTCTTTTAATTTAAAGCTTTGATGTTAAATAATGAACATTGATTTAATGTTGCTTTAATGTTAAATAAGTTTACATTATTAGTAGAGACCATCTACTTCTCCTAACGTTATTATTTCCTATCAATTAATTACTTTTTATTTATCATAAATTTGGAGTGATGTCAATTATTCATCTATAAATAACAATGTTATATTTGTTCATTCCTCCATCATCCATGTCACAAACAATCTACCAATGCTTGGCGGAAAGGAAACCTGTTGACAATACTAAAAAGTTAGGTTCCTGAAGGTCATTGGAGCCTTAGATGGTAGCAACGGTTTCACAACAAGTGGTTGTGAAAGTATAAGAATTTAAGAGTGAAGTGTACGTCATATCATAAAAACTCATCTCCGTCCTCTAATATTATATTGTCACAGTTCACGAAGGAGAATACTGTCAGGATAGAGAACTTCTCGCTTGAAAAAAATCACCGTGTGAAATCAATTGAGATTCAATTTAAGCAGAAAATTATACAATGATAATTGTAAGAATAGTTGTTTTAGCATGTGTTATATTTTTGTAGGATAGATTATGATTTGTTTTGTTATTTGCATAGGAAAATCTATAGCTACTATGATGAAATTGAAAATTTTTACAATTATAAAGCTCTTCCCTTCACAGGAGGTAGTTTGGTAATTTTTACATTTAATTTTCGTTTTATTTTGGACTTTAAGAGAGTTTATGAAAGTCTCATGCCATTTATACTAGTCAAGTAACTTATTATCATATCTATTAAATTTTAATCTTTTTAATTAATTTAGTTTAAATATTGCAAATTGTGTTTTTGTATTATTGAGTCGTTTTATAAATAATAAAAATAGTAGTAGTAGTAGTAATAATAATAATAATAATAATAATAATAATAATAATAATAATAATAAGTAATGAATTAATTTGATTTTTTGTTATAATTTGTAAATTAAATTGATTTTTTTTACTATTTGAATGGTTATACCAAATATTTCCGATTAACACTATCACCGATTTAAATAGTAAAAGCTTAGAATGATTGTACAAGAAATGCTCGAAATCAGTAAGATTTATTGTTTATGATTATGAAATATAAAAGCAAGTAAAAACGGTTGATTTAAAAAGGATTAAATAAATTTACATACCAATTACTAGAATCGATTTATTTAGAAAACTAATGCTTAATTTTGGACATCAACATTGTAGTGTAAATTTTCAAATGATCGTACTTTTTAAGTTATTGATTAACAATATACAAAGATCATTTGTCCATAGTATTAATTGTGAAGATACATAATAGTACTAGTTTTCAAATTCAAGTTTTCATCACAGGTACGAGCGGCTTGAATGATTTCACTTAAGTGTATCATACTTATGTTTTGCTAATCACATAATATATTTCTTTTAATGATCGTCCATCTCATATTTTGGGGATGTATATTACCTTATTTAATTAATCTTAATCGATTATGGAATATAAAAGCAAGTAAAAATGGTTGATTAAAAAAGGATTACATAAATTTACATACCAATTACTAGAATCGAATTATTTAGTAAGCTAATGCTTAATTTAGGACATCAACATTGTAGTGTAAATTTTCAAATGATTGTATTTTTTTAGTTATTGATTAACAATATACAAAGATCATTTGCCCATAGTATTAATTGTGAAGATACATAATAGTACTAGTTTTCAAATTCAAGTTTTCATCACAGGTACGAGCGGCTTGAATGATTTCGCTCAAGTGTATCATACTTATGTTTTGCTAATCACATAATATATTTCTTTTAATGATCGTCCATCTCATATTTTGAGGATGTATATTACATTATTTAATTAATCTTAATCAATATACTTATCCTATTATATTTATTTTTATTTGGGTTTCTTTCACAAGTACCCATCTTTTTAAAAATAATTATTTTGATTTGAAATTTTTGCATAGATGTCCATATATTTTCATTTGTGTTGCGTTATAATTCTCATTCTTTTCATGCATGTATATTTGGATTATTTGTACGGGTATTTGTTATTTATCTAAAATTTCATAGTCTTTTAATGTATGGTTTGGATTCACATTCAATATATTTATTAAGAGAGATCTATACAATGTATTGGTTTTTACGTCACGTAATAAAACTAATACACTAATTAATTACTTATTATACGGAATACATTATTAAGTCCTTTAAAGTAATCCGAACTTTTAATCGAATGTGCTTTAATTTATATGTATTGTTAACATAGGTTATCAAAGAGATACGTACTAGCTATTACATATTTCAAAGTAAAAAATTAATTTAAAAATCCCAATATATATTTTTATTTTTAGTGAAGCTCTTCAACATTTAGGATGATTAAAGTCCAAAGTGTTATAAAATTAAATGATTAAATAACATGACATATTTGTTTTAATATATGTGTAATTCATTCTAACCTTCATTTTTTCATATAATATAAACTCTTAATATCTGTCCATCTGCATTTGTTTTTAATCTTGCAAACAAATTTTCACACTAAGATGAATACAAATAGATATGTTAATAATATACTATAGTAAAACCCAAGGCGAATCGTTTAGTTGTGGTAAAAGTTTATGTGTCAACCGCTGTTTTATGTGACACTATCTAGAGTAACAAATGCTTAATGACTTAAAATTGTCACGTTTGAAGACAATAATAGTTAAACACTACATACAAAATATAGTCTATAAAATGACTTTTAATACCTATGTTTATAGTCAATGTACTCAGTACTCCCATACCAATAATCTATGAAGAATTTTTATTGAACTTATAATTTTATTTTTTTAACTTATTATGTGTAATACTATTAATTTAGTATATTGGTTTTATATTATGATTATACCGAGATAACAAGTTGTAAGTTAAATGACCTAGTCTAAAAGACTTTTTTATTTTTTAAAATTTTTTACAAGTATTATTTTCAGACATCTTTTACATGCATTAATCTAAGTTTTTTTTAATGTAATTTAACAATTTTCTTTCATTACTATTATGACACACTTTGTATGGTCTTAATGTAGTTGATTATGCACACAAATTTGTTTGACTATACAATTTGATATGATATTTGTCAATCTAAAGTTTATATAGTGGCCCTAACAAACATACATTTTTATAATTACATAATACTTTAAATAAAAATCAATTAGCCCGAGACTATGAAAAAACCTAAAATGTCATCCAAAATTGTCATAAACTATAAAATTATTTTTGTTTTAACTTATTTGATGAATGAAAATCAAAATATAAAAGTAGAATAATGTTTTCTTCTAAATATATATGTCATAGAACTTACAATAATTACCATGATATTACAATAAATGCAAGTCTAAACCAAAAATCATATTTTAGTAATAGTTGTATTGTTTATTTTATATTTTATTTTAATATTTGAGTCCATATCATAAATGTTCATGTTATAAATATTCATATCATAATTGTCTTCCTGTCTTCCACTTCTTTTAAATTTAAGAATTGCTTATTACATTATTCTTAAACTAAATATTGTTTTAATATTAGATAATTTTATCATTAATGATAATCAACGATCCACATTCTTGCTTTAATGTGAAAATGAAGTCATCCACATTTTCTGCTTTGACAATTGAAGCTCATGTTGTCATTATGTTTGTCATTTAAATTGTTTTAATGCATACATGTGATGAAATTAGTTAAAATTAAACTAAATACTATAAATTAAATAATTGTTTAATCTAATTAAATAATTGTTTAATGTGATTAAATATTGTTTTAATGTTAAATAATTTTATTTACATTAAGAATCATAGACCTTTCACTTCTTTTAATTTAAAGCTTTGATGTTAAATAATTAACATTGATTTAATGTTGCTTTAATGTTAAATAAGTTTACATTATTAGTAGAGACCATCCACTTCTCCTAACGTTATTATTTACTATCAATTAATAGTTGTTTTAGCTTGTGTTATATTTTTGTAGGATAGATTATGAGTTGTTTTGTTTTTTGCATAGGAAAATCTATAGCTACTATGATGAAATTGAAATTTTTTACAATTACAAAGCTCTT
Source organism: Centrapalus pauciflorus (assembly GCA_020465985.1). Classification (NCBI taxonomy): domain Eukaryota; kingdom Viridiplantae; phylum Streptophyta; class Magnoliopsida; order Asterales; family Asteraceae; genus Centrapalus; species Centrapalus pauciflorus. Next base: position 162,569 of record JAANYP010005495.1, on the reverse strand, counting down.
CCCCTCATTGTAGGAGGTAGTTTGGTAAGTTTTACATATAATTTTAATTTTATTTTGGACTTCAAGAGAGTTTATGAAAGTCTCATGTCATTTATACTAATCAAGTAACTTATTATCATATCTATTAAATTTTAATCTTTTTAATTAATTTAGTTTAAATATTTTCAAATCGTGTTTTTGTATTATTGAGTCGTTTTATAAATAATAATAATAAGTAATGAATTAATTTGATTTTTTGTTATAATTTGTAAATTAAATTGATTTTTTTTTACTATTTGAGTGGTTATACCAAATGTTTACATATAAAAAGTGTAAAATGACCATTATATTTTTTGAAGTAGTTCATTTTGATATTAAATATTTTGAGATAACCTATTATCAAATTAAATTTTTCAGAACGATTTATTTAGGTTATTAAAAGTTTAAAATGATATATTTTTTTTAATAAATATGTTTTGAGTATAATTTTTCTATCATCAAATTTCAATCAAACATCAATATCATTTATTATGATAAAGATATACTTTAATATATTTTAATAACATTTAAATGAAAAATATTAATTTTGTCCAAATTATACTTTTAATACATATAAGTTCTATAACATCCCTATAACCATAATTCTTCAATGAGTATTTACATTTACTCAAGTATTTAAAATGGTCATAATCTAAAATAAATAAATTAAATAGAACAAGTTAGTTCATTTTTTTAACAAATTGAACAATTAAAAAATAATCACCGAAATCGATATAAATCAATTAATCTCAAAGTTATATTATTTATAAGTAAACAAAACATTTTTACCATCATTTATCAGTGATCTTAATTTGATTTAATTTTGTATTTAGTAATAATTAGTCATGTTAAATAAATGAGAGATGAACAAATGAATGACAAATGAGAAATTAAATAATTACAAATTAAGGATCAATAATTGATAATATATATTACAATCAATTAAATAATCATAACTTTGCATTAGAATGTTCACATAACGCGTAAAATCTATAAATTCAAGAGTCCAGTGCATACTTAAATAATATATTTACCTAAAAATTAAATACATACGTTAGTATTATTGATTTTTTAAATTGTTGTTTTTTTTAAATAATCATAAGTAGTTATATATAAATTTAATATCTATGATGTTATTAACTCTATTTTTATAAAATTTTAGAAAATATAAGAACCAAATTGGTAATTTAAAATAGAAAGTTTAATCTAAAATTTAATAACTTACATAGCCATTGAATTTAATTTATTTTTTAATTAATTAAGCCTTCAATTGACATTTATTATTGAATTTGGTTACTAAGAAATCAATTATATATTTATATCAACTCCTATAACTCATTCAATGTAGACAAATGTAATCGAAATATAAAAAGTCTCAAACATATAGAATATTGTATATATAAATGGGTCAGAAAGAGTATTGAATTGGTGTTTGAGCATTGTAGGAAAAAAAAATGACAATGAGCAAATATGAATATGAACTTATGAAGAGCATAAGTCCGTTTGTTATGTGCATGCATTTTTTTTTCGTGTAATTTACGGTAATTCTATTACACTTCAAACCCAATATACGTGATACATTTTATTTATCTTATAATATTTTAATTATTTTGTCTTTAGTTTGCAAATATAAATATGAACTTATGAAGAGCATAAATCCGTTTGTTATGTGCATGCATTTTTTCATGTAATTTATGGTAATTCTACTACACTTCAAACCCAATATTCGTGATTCATTTTATTTATCTTATAATATTTTGATTATTATTATTATTATTATTTTACATACACAAATGTTATATCTCGTAATTGTGAGTATAGTTTGTATAAACCACAATTAACACATGTGGAAAAAGATTACCTAATTGATGAAACATGAAGAAACGGTTTTCAAATGGAACGAATCATAAAAAAGAATAGTAAAAAGATTACATTCGAGGATTGTATGGAAATAAACATGAAAAATTATTGAGATTACAAGTACAAACCTAATGCGTAATATGGATATGTATAGACGTTCTTATCATGTAATTTACAACACTGCTACACCTAAGATCCAAAATACTTATTTGTTTTTCACCATTTAGGATTTAGGTTTTTTCTTATATAAGTCAATGTTATTTGTCTAAAGAATATATAGTTTTATTTAAATTCATATTGAATATTACATAAATCATAAACATCACTATCAAAAGTTTAACTAGTTGAATACCCGTGCGTTGCTCGGGTGATGTGCAATCACATATTTTTTTAATTAAATAATAACATAATAAAATATATTTTATTAGACTTCAGTTTATTTTAAAAGCTTTTATATTATTTAAGTTACTATGCTTTTAAAACACATCTCAATCATAATAAACTATCAATAAAATTATAAAATGAATGTTAAAATTGTCATGAAAATATAAAATGATGGTAAAAGTGTCATATAAAATTCAGGGTTTATTATGAAAAAAGCCAACATGTTTCATGTTTTTTGCGTTTTCGTCAATCCATTTATTTTTTTCCATATATAACTAAAATTAAGCAAACTTTATTATTCATGTAATTATTATATTATACATATATATAAATATCAATTTCTAAAATTAACCCATGTAATACATGGGTAATAACATAGTATTCAATAAAATTTAAGGTGGGGAAGTTATTAAAAATGTTTTAAAATATTGGGTTGGGTCATACGTGGGTCGGAGCCCCCTCTTTTCCCCTTTCCCTTCTTTCTTGCCTTCTTGGCCTCACAAACACACAGACACACACCGCTCACAGACACCCTCCCTCTTCGCTCTCTCTCTCTCTGCTCACCGACTGGCGACAACCTCCGCCGCTGACTCTCTCCGCCGGCGACTCCACCAACCACCAGCTTCACCTACTCGTCTCCCTCCTGCTCACTCTTACTCGTTCGCTCGCTCTTCGTCTTCATTGTTCGTCGACGGCCAAACCCCAGCCGCCGTTGTCGCCTGACCACCACTCTGATCCTCACCGCTCCGCCTCTCTCCCTCGACATTCACCTCACGTACTCATCTCTCGACACTCACGCTCATCTCTCCTACTCGGCTACCGCAACCAAACCCTGTGATTCTCTCTCTCGGCTGCCACCACCACACAACCACTGCCGATGCGGCTGTCCCTGGTGCAGCGCCTCCACTAGAACCAGAATCGTCACTGCCGCCTCTCATCCCTAATATCAGGTATTAATTTTATCTCGTTTTAATTGTTGATGATTTGCTTCAGATTTCTCATATGTAGTACTTACAACAAATCATCTAGATACCTTGAGTCTGTTTTAAGATAATTAGTTTAAATTCATTTGTCAATTTCTAGATCTGTGTTTTATGTATGGGTTTTCGATTTTCGAGGTGTTGTAAAATACACATGAGAAGGGGATAAATTACGAAGAAAACATAAAAGTACATCACGTTTTAAACATGAATGATATAGCAGCGTTGAAATGATGATTGGTATATAAATTCTTTATGAACACATGTTATATCGGTAAGACTTTCCATGGGTCTGTTGAATTAACAACTGAGAAGCGTACAGATCAGGAACCAAGTCATTTCAGGATTGATTGTCATTATCTTGAGTTTATTTGAATCACAATTACACACCATTGAAATCTGAAAGTTAATTAGTTATAATAAGCTTTAAAATCATTTCAAAGATTCATTTAGAGACATTTTTCATCAGAGTAAAGTTGGATTTATTGGATATCTTCAGAGTGAAATCATCTGTTATTGGGATTATATACATATATAAAATCAAGTATGTGACAACTCAAGCATCTAATGGTCTGTTAATTATAGGATTCATATCGCCTAAATCAGTTACCACCAATATCATAAAGTATCGTGCACACTTTCATTCATTATTATATCCATGGACCCGAGACTATCAAAATTTTGCAAATGAATGCAAAGTTAGACTGCACTAAACCTTGTCTAGTAGACTGACATGTATTCGTTATGCAGGTTTCATGTATAATATTGCAAAGGGTGACTTCGGTTATATACTCCATTGGCAACTGCATGATGAACATGTGGTGGTGACCGCATGATCTCTGTTCTTCCGTTAACCTGTCTCACATAGGAACTCAATAGGTAAACTCTCTACCATTTGACTTGGTTTTATAGAAGTTATATAGTATAATGATTGGTGCCATGGGGTTTATTTTCTAAAGCACTATATTGTGATAAGAAACTTAGGAATTCATATCAACTATTTCTTATTTGCATATTCTTTATACAGCAGTAATTTTCCAAATATAGCACTCAATAGGCTTTATTGGGCATCTGTTGTTCGGTTTTAATCATGAAGAGTTGTTTTTTTGCTTCAAGTGGATTTCACCAACACAATATTTAAATCCTAATGTGAAATAGGAATCAGTTATTACAATTCAACGTGTGCTTTTAAATTTGAAGTTTTCTGACTTTTATGATATTATCTTGTAATAATTCAAATTAAATATTAATATTTGTTGATATTTGATTCTGTTAATTTAAGCATTCAAATAGACCATCATATATATCCACCTTTCATGGTTTCATGAAGATTCTAGTAATGGAGTTTAAGTTACCGGTGTGTGTGTTTCTTGATTTTGAAAAATTTCAGATTTGGCTTGTTAAATGATTAGTCAAAATTTGATTACGATTTACCATATAAAAAAATATATTCGTAAGTGTGTTGTAGAACTTAATATTCTTGTTCTATCTAATAATATATAATTATATATCATATTACATTTACAAACTAAAAATGTATGGGCTATGATTTTGATGACAATCTGGTCAGTTAAATAATATGTAGGTAAATTATTTTAAATTTGTTAAATGTTTAAATTGTGGGTAAATTAACATATTCTACAATCTACAAAAGCAGTGTCTTCATACTGCAGGAAATCTCTTATAAACAAATTGGAGTATAATTTTTTTAATCAAATTGTATTTAGCATAGGTTGCAACTATTCAATATGACATTTAATTGCTTCTTCTTCTTCTTCTTCTTCTTCTATTTTTTTGGAAATAATCCCCCAAAGGCCTAGCAGTGTTGCAGTACACCACGTGGACTCATGGTACTCGGTAAGTCTACCTTTTTTTTATTGTCATTTATTTGCATTTCATTGTTTATTTGAGACCTTGATTGTCATTTATCTGCATTTTATTGTAATTTCATGATGCTTATTTTTTGTTGTTGCAGTATCTTTTCAGTATTCATATAGCATACCAATTACTTGAATAAGTTCATAAGCTGTAAGCTAAAAGACCTAACAAAACTTTTAAAGCAGCACACATGAACCCACATTGTGAACAATATACCTAATAAGTAAGAAACCAAACTACAACATGTATGAAAGAAGGAAATTTCATGAATACTTTTGTGTGCTTGCCTTTTGAAACTGAGTATCCTCTCTTTCACTCGACCAATCTTGTGGCTTCTGCATTTTCCTGCTAAATGTATGGCATACCAATTAATCAGTACAGAATATAAGTGTGTCATGATATTTTAAAATGATCATTTATATACACGTGGTCGTGTAAATACAATAGGTATTTTTGAAAGTATCTTTTTTTGTTATAGATGTGATAAAATCCAAAATTTAGAATTGTAATGGTGAAACAAAATGAAGTCTGAAGTTGTATATGTTCAGATTTTGAAATTAGTAAAATGTTAGATGTAGTAAAGTCCATAAATTTGAAGTTGTGACAATAATAATGAATTATAATTTAGTCTTAAATTGTATATCTTTCAGAATTTGAAAAACAAAAAATACAAACCTTGTATTTTTAATCATTTTTACTAAAAGTGCGTGTAAAATATTTTTGTAGTTACATAAATAGGCAATAAGTTTGAGATAAGTACCTCTGTTTCCTTCATAACATCGTTTCACCTATTGTAATCAAGAAAATAATTAAATGATGCATCATTTTGGTTGACTTTAGTCATATATACACAATAGAATGAAAGTTAAATAAATGCATGTTGAATTTCATGTACGAATTAAGTAATTATTATAACAACTTATTAAGATTTTCATACCTTGTTTTGTTCACTGCAGGTTGAACTCATTGAAGCAGTCTTTCATTGCATCTTCACAAATTAGCAGCTTGCCACCTGATTTTTGACCGGAAAAATATGAAAACGGTAATGAGCAAAAGCAAGGAGATGAGCTATTTATAAATATTTTTATTATTATTGCTACATGCATATAAGTAGCTTAAAAGTGATAGTTTTGCCTTGAATTGGTCAAGGCTGATAATGATAAAGCTGGTGGTTATAAAAATCGTAACGGTGTTACTTATCCCTAATTTTTCTGGATTTTTGTTACACAGCTACTGCAGCAGTATTTTGTTGATATTTTGGTTATAGACTTCATTTTTGAAAATATCGCATCACACGTTATCTTTATAAACACAGTGCTGGAATTTGTCAAGTATTATCGCCATTATTTCAAAAATGTTTGTTATGCAGAATTTTCTTTAAATATCAATTTTAAACACGTGTTGGAAATAATGTTATCCCATTATTTATGCATTGTCTGTTTTTTTTCTTTTTCCAGTTTTTTTTATTTTGATATTCCCAGTTTGAAACTTTATTTTTTACTGCATATACTCGTGTTTAGTTTTTTATTTCATATATCATCTCCCAATTAGTTGCATTTAATTGATGATCATATATGTCTATTTTTCAGGTTTCAATCTTTTTTTCTGCTTTTTCTATTTTGATATTATCCAGAAGGTTTTGATCGTGCAACTTTTGATATTCCAGGTTTGTACCTTTATTTTTTACTGCATGTATTACTTCTTTTTCTGCTTTAACTTATGATATATATATATATATATATATATATATATATATATATATATATATATATATATATATATATATATATATATTGAGGCTTAATTTTTTTTTTCTGCTTTGATATTATCCAATATTTCAGCTGCAAATATTCCAGATTTTATAAATTATTATTTTACTGCATATATTATCTCACAGTTTTTTACATTTAAATATTTCACAGTTTTTTACTGATATATATATATATATATATATATATATATATATATATATATATATATATATATATATATATATGTGTGTGTGTGTGTGTGTGTATATATATATATATATATATTCCAGCAGCTTGGCTGATTTTGTAACTTCTAAAAGTGCAGAGTTAACTCACTTTCACTAAGTTCATAAGATTGAAACCTGTTTTTACTTTTGATGTACAGAGTTAACTCACTTTAACTTCTAAAATCCCGTTTTTTACTTTTGATGTACAGAGTTAACTCACTTTCACTAAGTAATATATCGGTCCCATAAGAATTGAAATGCTTTTCAGTTTGGAATGTCCCATCTTAATTGCAGTATCTGCTCTTTTGGGTCCAATTTCCAAGTTAAGTTACCTATTCATCCATCGTCATGTTTAATTCTAATCTTCAAGACTTCCCCCATATATGTCTTCATTGCTAAAGGGTACTTTAGGCACTCGACTAATATTCAAACACATGTGACGATTGCAATAATTTTATGAAGATGGACATATATTCATATATTAATTAGAAAAACCAAATAATAGAAGCTGCTCAGAAAAACAAATTTGAGGATTAGAAAAACCAAAATTAGAATTGGCATCAGGCATTAGGTTTGAGACATAAATATGAAAAAGCTGCTCATAAGAATAACATAAATAATAGAAGTACAAGTTCAACAACACATCCAAGCAAAAGCTAGGCAAAACCATGGATTCACCACTCTTTCCTTTCCTTTCCTCTTGTCATGTCTAGAAATTATCACAAGGCAACATGTATGAGGGCTGACATTAGGTAAGATCACAAAGCTCGTTGGCTTTGTGAGGATTGAAGGATAAATTCTCTAAAACAATATATACATGATTTCTATTGCAATATGCAAAGAGACTATTTCCATGACTCAATAAAAACAACAATCTAGCCACGACAAGATAACTTGTTGTTTTTCCATGGCCCGTACCCTATTGACAGACAGGAAAAAAATAAAAACAACAATCTATCTAATAACATGAGACGGACATGTAAAAACAAAACAAAACAAACACTTGAAATTTTGATGTGATAAGTTGAAATTATATTTGTTATTGACTATGAATGATTAAAGCAAAGTTAGTAGTAGTTGTGCTTCTATCTTAAACAACACACTTGAAATTGATTTTGTTTTCTGAAAATAGTGAAACATGATAAAATTTTCACCTTTAGTTTTGATATGACTGAATGTTGCAGCACCGGAGTGAAAGAGTCGATATGTTTGGATGTTGTGGAGACAGGTGAAGTAGGAGTTAAGATCATCCTCATTCGGTAGTATGGAATCTGGCGTTTAATTGAAGCAGGTATACTCCTTTCTGCATTAAATTTGTCAATTTATAACATGAAAGGTGATACACACAATATATTTGTTATCGGTAGTTTCAAATAATTTACATCAACTATAAAGTAAATTTAACACTTGGAAACAAAGTATCTATAACCCATGTAAAGAATTTTAAATATCAGTGTTTCTGCATTAAATTTGTCAATTTACATCAACTATAAATGTGCTTTGGTTTCCTCTTAGAGCATTTTTTTTTCCTTTCTTTATGTTTGCAGACTTATACCATGGAAGCAAAAGTGTTAGAATTGAAATAGAAGAATCAAGAACAAAAACGAAAACGAAAACATGATAAGAATTCACCTTCACTTCTGATATGCTTAGATGTCGTGGAGCCATGGATAAAAGAGTCAAATTCATTTCCAATCCGTGACATTTGAAATTTGATTCAGGTAATCTCACCTTTGAAGGTTTATTCAAGTAATCCCATCTTTGCATTAATAAATCTAGCAGTTAATTTATAGCATGATGATGTTACGAATTACTTTTTCTCCTGCATATTTATCTCAAGGTTTGTTAGTTTTAACAATGATAATATATTATATCATGTAATTTTCAACAAATTACTAATAAATCTGATTTTTTTTTTGTGATATTATCCCATTTTTTATTAATTTAAACTGCTGGGTTGATTTTTTTTTTTTTACATATATTATTTCACAGTTTGTTAATATATCTTTTTTCCAGGTTTCGGTCCTTTTTTTTCTGCTTTTTCTGTTTTCATATCATCCAGAACATGCAGTTGCAAATATTCCAGGTTTCATTTTTTTCTGCTTTTGCAGTTATTATATTATCCAGATTTTTTCTGCATATTGCAGAAATATTTATCCAGAAATATATTATAATGTAAGTTTCAATTTTCAACAAATTACTAACGATTTCTGAATTTTTTTAGTTTATAGAAATAACAATATATATTGTTATTTCATACTAAAACTTTCCCAAAAAGGAAATTGTGCTTCTATATTGTATCATAGCTCAATAAGTTTTAATATTCATACTTAGTCTGTATACTTTTCATCTTGAATTTATATGTATGACAAAAACGTTCAGCCTTGGAGGGTTTACTGCTTTGGTGGCAGCTGTGCAGCTACTGCAAGGATAAAGCACCAATTCAAGAAAGTGCTTTACTTTTTCAGCTTTATCATGGTCCTGTGCAGTATGTCGATACATATTTTTTTTGTTTCTGGACTGAGGGGTAGCAAACTGTTTTTATTGTTTTCATGCTGAAAAATATTATAGTTTTATCATGGTCCTGTGCAGTATGTCGATACTGTTTTTTTTTCTTTCTGGACTGAGGGGTATTTTCATGCTGAAAAATATTATAGTTTTATCATGGTCCTGTGCAGTATGTTGATACTGTTTTTTTTTGTTTCTGGACTGAGGGGTAGCAAACTGTTTTATTGTTTTGATGCTGAAAAATATTATAGTTTTATCCCATTGTTTTCTGAATTATAGCCAATCCCAAACCAGCCATTAAAATCTGAATTTCACCCAATGAGATGCTGCCAAATCAGCATTAAAAGTAGGAATTATAACCAATAGTAGAATGCCACGTCAGCTTTTTTCTCTCTGCTCCGCCGGCAATATATATATATACATATATATATATATATATATACATATATATATATATATATATATATATATATATATATATAATTTTAAATAAATCCATGTAACTATCTTCATAAATTTGTGAGATTATTTCTTTTGTAATTATGCAAGAATTTGTAACATTGTTTGTGAATTTGTAACTATTCTCATTACAAAAACTTTTATGAGCCACCAACTTTCGTATTTTGTATCACTAAGAAATAAACAAACAATAAAAGATATAAAAAGATAAACATTTCTTATAATTTTCACGTAATTTTCATTGCATATTTTGTAAAAGAATGAATCATAATGCGATATTATCTGTTTATGTATATATGAATTCTCAACTCTTTTTTTATATATACAAAGACTTCAAAATAAATGATAAATTACACGTAATAAATGTCTAAAGCATCAAAGCAAAATGAAATTTCAAATATAAAAAATACCGTGAAGTACAAAATCATATTGAAACATAAATATTGGTAAAAAAACATGTGTATGTGTTGTATTTTTTAAATTTGTTGACCTAAAAGGAGTTATATGTGATAAATAAAAGTATTAGTTACTTGATTTAATAATAATTTATTAATAAACAATAGTAATAATCATTTAATTAACTTTTGTTAAATATGTAAATGTACTAACATAGTTTATGATATATAGAAATTCAAATTTTCAAAAATCTCACAATTACATTGTAGGTTGATCTTTTATTTAAAACTTACGAAGTAATCATGTTATATTTCTTTAGATATCCCATCAAACAAATAGTCCCAAAAACCGTAAACAAATTTATATAAATGATTGCTTTTTTTTTTTAAATTAAAGAATTTGTATTTTCTAACTTGGTATTGCTAGATTATTTTCCAGAAAAATTTGAAATCAACTAAGTCTATATCTTATAACATTTTTTCCTTTGTAATTTGTTCAATCTAGAGTTTACATAGTAGTGACCTTTATAGCGACACATTTCTGATATTACATACGATTTAAATAACAAAATCAATAGCACGGTGCATCGCACGGGCCGTCATAACTAGTATTTAATTGAAATTTCTGTAACAGTATAGTATTAAATAACATAAAAAGACATCAATATCAATTAAGGGTTAAAATAATTGATTGCTTAGAAAGACAAGATCGAATGAGATTCATTTGAGGATTTAATGAAATTCTAGCTTTCAAAAGATAAAATCAAAAACTTTAAAAGCTTTCAAAACTCATTTTCAAACACTTCCACCTATTTTTATAGCTCGGGTATGTTTGGCACAATGGTTTATTACCTTAAAAGATAATTTATTGTCATTTTATTAATTTAGGTAACATATAATTTATTTTTTATTTAAAGTAACATACTCTCTCGTCAGGTCAATCAATGCAACCTTATCAGATTGGAAAGTATAACTTACTGAGTCAATAGTTTTTAATTTCTAAAACTACTTAACTATTTTCTAATTTTCTTGAAATAGTAGTTTATTATCAAAAGACCCTTTTAAATTGCATATCATAGTGTTCATTTGGTAACAACTAAACTGACATTTTTGTAAACAATTGCTGATTGGAGAAAGACTCTGTCACTTCAATAATTTTTACCTTCCAACCTGATATGGTTACTTTGATTGACTTGATTTGAATAAGATTTTACTTTAAATTAAATAAAAGTTAATATATATTACCAAAACTAAAAAAATGACAATATGTTACATTTTGATGCAATTAACCCTTTGGCACATTTAGCTTTTAGCTAGAGCTTTTGTTAATATATATGTGTTTGGTAACTTAGCTAAAGTTAGAGTTGGTATGTGTAAAATGACATGAGAAAAAGTGTAACACCCTCTACAAAAATGCCACGTCAACTCAATACACAGGTGGCAACATCTCAATACTCTATTTAAACACATGTCATAGGATAACCCGAAATCACTAATAATTTAAACCTTCACATAATTATCATTAACATATAATCCACTAGATTACACGACTCCAAAAGATGTTAACACGTCAACACTAACATAATCCCTAGCAAAGCAAATACACCGTCCTCGATTCTCCGCAATCCCCTGATCAGCAAACCCAGCTACTCATCTCTTCCCCTGGTACCCTGAACATGGTAGACTCGAATACGTAAGCTTGGAAGCTCGTGAGTACGCGAGGGTTAGACTCTGCACGATAACACATATAACATGCACAACACAGTAATATGTCAACACATATGTGCAACTCGATGCACAACACAGAATATCTCAGCATATATGTGCAACTCGATGCACAACACAGAATATCTCAGCATATATGTGCAACTCGATGCACAACACAGAATACCTCAGCATATATGTGCAACTCGATGCACAACACAGAGTATCTCAACATATATGTGCAACTCGATGCACAACACATATCTCTGCTCAATTATGCAACTCAATGCATAACACATATCTCTGCTCAAAAGGGGACCACGTTCCCCAGCTAACAGGCCGCACACAGCAGCGGTTAGCTACTCAATAGGCACAGGAGCGACCTGGCAATATCACTGCCGTATATATACAGCCTCATATCTCGTGACTGGTTAGGGACAGTCAGCCTGCGCGATCACATATCGCGGACACCTGCACTCAAACACATATAACACGTATCGGGTAGAAGAGATCATACCTGCACGTTCCAGCTCAATCTCATACACATATCACATCACATACCACTGGATCTCGTCTCATGCACGTATAACATATATGTGAGAATAGAAGCATACCTGCTATTCGCGTCCCTGTCTCATTCACAATACACAATATACACGTACACGAAACTAGCTACACAATCATGACTCGAAAAATCATCCCGCGGTTTAGAAAAGAACTCGGGTACTCACCGACACCCGAAAGCAATCGAAACCCGAACTCTATCGCTGCTCAGAATGCGGTCGGCTCGAACCTGTAATCAACACAGATCTCCACAGATCAATACAAACCCAACCGAACACAATCAGAACCCAAACACAATTATCACAACCATATATGACCCATAGCACACTCCCACAGATTCCCGAAGCTCCGAAACCGACCCGACTACCCTCACCCCGATCGCGGACCGCGCCCAGAAGGGCCTCGGCCGCGCCCGCATCGCGGTCGCGCCTGGCCGATCGCGGCCGCGCTCACGCAGGTTACAGACCTGTGCTGATCGATTTTCATGGCAGAAACCAGGGATTGAAGTCCCTTAACTCGATTTTCCAACAGCAAAAGGCTCCACAAAACCCATATCTCATAACTTAAACAACTTCAAAACCAAAACCCACAAGATAACACACATACATACGAATTTAGCAATCCAAAACCAAAAGATCTTACCTCCACTTGATCAAGAACACAAGGAAGAAGAAGAATATCAACTTTCAACAATCAATTCAATTTCTTGATGATATCCAGCAGCTCCAACACTCTCACACACCTCACAAATTCTGAAAGTGGAAAGGAGAAGGAAAGGAAAGGATAAGGGCATCTCACTCTAATCCATATATACGCTTTCCTCAATTAGAAAGCCCGGTCCCGACAATTCCGAACCCGATATCACTTTTTCACAAATTATATCATTAGGACCCAATTAAATCCACGATCTCAGGGAGATAATTAATCCGCTAATTAATAGCTCGGAGACACGTATCACTCGGTCTCGACACGTTAAATCCACGAAACAGAATTTAATTGGAACACGCAATAATAATAGAATAAATGAGCCGATAAATTAAATCCACCAAATTAATTACCCGATAACACGTAACTCATAACCCGACACGTATCAATCCACTACTCGGGTTATCATTCGACCCACGCAATAATAATATATTAAACATCCACTAAAATAATTCCACGCAATAACTCTGAAAACGGGATGTTACAAATCCTCCCCTCTTAAAAAGATTCCGTCCCCGGAATCTCTCGCAAACTCATTCGCAATCACACATCTCTTATATTAAATCCTCGAATTGTTGACTCATAATCTCGATATAATTCTCAACAACTCTGTCAATTTCGCATTTGAATTCTGAATATTACAATCATCAATGATACATCTCTTCACCTTGCCTCTCAAGCATGTTAATCCCATCGAATTATTTTTTTTTTAACTCAGTTAGATAATCCACTAATAACTCAATTTAATCCTCTAAATCGCATACCTGTAACGATGTATCCTCTATTCATAAGGTCTTCTCATGGCGTCACCTCATAAGCCACTCGGTCCGCACATGATCTCAATCCATCAATCTTTGCTCTTTCTCATCACATATTCGCATAACTCTGTACATATCATTCACTAACATAGCAGATCTTCAAATCCACTCACAGCAACACATAAAGACATCTCCATTGAATCACTAAACGCAAGCTCATAAACAAGGTTAAACTCATAAAGGGATTAAATCCACTCTCAATAGATTAATCCACTATCACAACAGAACTCTCAACTCTTTTCACCACAACAGACAAACACATCTCATAAAACGCAATATCATAGATATGGATAAATACTCACGCATGAATTTTAATCCATCATCGATATGATAATCCACTATCAGAAGGATCAATCCACTAGCACATCACAAACACGTTCACAATGACTATTCACATAACTCGCATAACTCAACAGGATTAATTCACTCATCATAGCACAATTTTGAATTCAAAAGCTCAGATCACAATAAACCCGAATCTAACACATTGACTCCACGTATACACCCCAAGCATAACGACCCCAATCAGTCCATACATACAATCCCGCCTCTCTGTCACTGAATCCCACAATCACAAACACATTCGCAATAAATATTTATATAAATTGATCCACTAATATGACACAATGCCCAACCCCAGAACTCTAATAACCCATCATATCACAGAATATCCCACTCTCACACACATACCCAGATATAACAATCCCATATAACTCATACACAACCCTTCCACATCTCTATCACTGAGCCACATAATCACAGACACGATGAAGCAGTCACACACAACAGAACACACACACTGATCACAGACACAGACCCATAACTCGCCTCACAACTGACACACGCTCAAAGCAAGCTCAGAAAGACGTACCCGAAACCATATCAGCATCATCTCGAGCTGCCTCTGCAGTCGCCTGAAATACCCGACTCCACGCCCTAGAATCATGACGACCGGATGTCGACGGCTCTGCTCTGGCCCCGCTAGAACTCGTACCCCGCACCGCTGATCTCAACTCTGGACAGTCTCGCACTCTATGTCCCGGCCTCCCACAACGAAAGCATAACGGCTCTGGGACTGTACACGTGGCGGCAGCATGCCCACGCTGTCCGCATCGATAACACCTGAGCACACACGACCCACTATGACGACGGTGACATCTCGGGCACCCCCGATCTCCAACCGAACTGTCTCCTCTATCGCCCCCATCTCGAGGCCTCTGCCCTACGCTGCTCTGACTCTGCTCTGTATATCTCGAACTCCGCCTTTGACTCTGACGACCTGATCTCTGGCTCCGCCCCGGTCCACTCGACCTCTGCTCCCTGTCTCTGTCTCTGTCTCTATCTCTGTCTCGTCTATCTCTCGAACTCTGACCCGAACGTCGCTCCCTGGAATCGTCTCTAGAATGCCTCCGATCTCTCGAGGACCGCTCAGGAGTCCTCGCACGTCGCCGCTGAATGGATGGCTCCTCCCTCTGCTTTGCTATCCCCCGCTCCCTTATGCGGGCTATCTCTAATGCTCTGGCGAAGGTGGGCGTCTCATGCATCCCAACGAACTCTTTGATATCTGCTCGCAATCCATCAATGAACGTATCGACCTTTCGCTGCTCGGTGGTGATGTGGTGAGTCGCAAACTGGGAGTGCTCGTTGAACCGGTCCACGTACTACTGCACCGTCATCTCTCCCTGCCGCAATTGCAAGAATCGACGCTCCATCTCTCGTCTCTCATCTCTTGGGATGTACTGCAGCTCGAACACAACCCTGAACTGATCCCACGTCATCGCAGATGCCGCAGAAGATGTCATCACTGACTCTATAGACTGTCACCACTGAGGCGCCCCTCCCCTCAACAGATAGGTCGCATAACCGACCATATCTCTCGGCTCCACATGCGCAGCTCTGAAGGCTGCCTCTACTTCTCGCTCCCATGCCATAGCTACCCTTGGCTCACCCTCACCTCTGAACTGGGGTGGATTTCCCGTCATAAAGCCCTTAAAGGACCCACCCCTCCGCGTAGAAGATGAAGCACCAATCTCTGACTCTTTCACTGTCGGCTGAACAGCCGGCCCCGGACTCGGACCCAAACTCTGACCCTGCTCACGCCGCTGTCTGTAAAACTCTGTCAAGACCTCAAACAGCTCTGATCTGCGGATGTACTCGTCGCCCACTGGCTTACCCGTACCGGATCCCTCACCCTGATCTGCCATAATAATCTGCACAAACCGAAACAATTGAGAACCACAGATAAATCACCCAGCGTTATACACTAAGCTAGGTTAATTAAATCCTCTAGTATCTGACACCAGAATATTCCCCAAGGATCTGAACACGGTCTAAGCTCAAGCATCCACTGATACTCAATACTGAAACCACAAGCTCTGATACCATCAATGTAACACCCTCCCCGAGCACAAAAATGCCACGTCAACTCAATACACAGGTGGCAACATCTCAATACTCTATTTAAACACATGTCATAGGATAACCCGAAATCACTAATAATTTAAACCTTCACATAATTATCATTAACATATAATCCACTAGATTACACGACTCCAAAAGATGTTAACACGTCAACACTAACATAATCCCTAGCAAAGCAAATACACCGTCCTCGATTCTCCGCAATCCCCTGATCAGCAAACCCAGCTACTCATCTCTTCCCCTGGTACCCTGAACATGGTAGACTCGAATACGTAAGCTTGGAAGCTCGTGAGTACGCGAGGGTTAGACTCTGCACGATAACACATATAACATGCACAACACAGTAATATGTCAACACATATGTGCAACTCGATGCACAACACAGAATATCTCAGCATATATGTGCAACTCGATGCACAACACAGAATATCTCAGCATATATGTGCAACTCGATGCACAACACAGAATACCTCAGCATATATGTGCAACTCGATGCACAACACAGAGTATCTCAACATATATGTGCAACTCGATGCACAACACATATCTCTGCTCAATTATGCAACTCAATGCATAACACATATCTCTGCTCAAAAGGGGACCACGTTCCCCAGCTAACAGGCCGCACACAGCAGCGGTTAGCTACTCAATAGGCACAGGAGCGACCTGGCAATATCACTGCCGTATATATACAGCCTCATATCTCGTGACTGGTTAGGGACAGTCAGCCTGCGCGATCACATATCGCGGACACCTGCACTCAAACACATATAACACGTATCGGGTAGAAGAGATCATACCTGCACGTTCCAGCTCAATCTCATACACATATCACATCACATACCACTGGATCTCGTCTCATGCACGTATAACATATATGTGAGAATAGAAGCATACCTGCTATTCGCGTCCCTGTCTCATTCACAATACACAATATACACGTACACGAAACTAGCTACACAATCATGACTCGAAAAATCATCCCGCGGTTTAGAAAAGAACTCGGGTACTCACCGACACCCGAAAGCAATCGAAACCCGAACTCTATCGCTGCTCAGAATGCGGTCGGCTCGAACCTGTAATCAACACAGATCTCCACAGATCAATACAAACCCAACCGAACACAATCAGAACCCAAACACAATTATCACAACCATATATGACCCATAGCACACTCCCACAGATTCCCGAAGCTCCGAAACCGACCCGACTACCCTCACCCCGATCGCGGACCGCGCCCAGAAGGGCCTCGGCCGCGCCCGCATCGCGGTCGCGCCTGGCCGATCGCGGCCGCGCTCACGCAGGTTACAGACCTGTGCTGATCGATTTTCATGGCAGAAACCAGGGATTGAAGTCCCTTAACTCGATTTTCCAACAGCAAAAGGCTCCACAAAACCCATATCTCATAACTTAAACAACTTCAAAACCAAAACCCACAAGATAACACACATACATACGAATTTAGCAATCCAAAACCAAAAGATCTTACCTCCACTTGATCAAGAACACAAGGAAGAAGAAGAATATCAACTTTCAACAATCAATTAAATTTCTTGATGATATCCAGCAGCTCCAACACTCTCACACACCTCACAAATTCTGAAAGTGGAAAGGAGAAGGAAAGGAAAGGATAAGGGCATCTCACTCTAATCCATATATACGCTTTCCTCAATTAGAAAGCCCGGTCCCGACAATTCCGAACCCGATATCACTTTTTCACAAATTATATCATTAGGACCCAATTAAATCCACGATCTCAAGGAGATAATTAATCCGCTAATTAATAGCTCGGAGACACGTATCACTCGGTCTCGACACGTTAAATCCACGAAACAGAATTTAATTGGAACACGCAATAATAATAGAATAAATGAGCCGATAAATTAAATCCACCAAATTAATTACCCGATAACACGTAACTCATAACCCGACACGTATCAATCCACTACTCGGGTTATCATTCGACCCACGCAATAATAATATATTAAACATCCACTAAAATAATTCCACGCAATAACTCTGAAAACGGGATGTTACAAAAAGTAAATTAAAATTTCAAATAAAAACTAATATGGTATATTAAGGCTAACTTTTATCATTTTCTTTAACTACAAACTCAAGATAATCTTAAAAGCTACTTCAAGTAATTTCTCACTTTGGAGCTTATATATTTGAGAAACTATTTGTAAAATGATTTGTTAGATGAAGCTTATAGCTTGAGCTTCTAAAAAATATAAGCTCAAGCTCCAATAACTAGGGGTGAGCATGGAGCGGTTTGGATCGGTTTATGGCAAAAGCCAAAATCCGAACCAAAATATCGGTTTCTAAAATTAACAGTTCAAACGATTTGGTTTTAAATGTTTTGGTTTTTTCGGTTTTTGTTTCGGTTTGGATTTTGGGTTTTTTCGGTTTCTTTGGATTTTGTTTTTTTTTTTTTTTGTCCGAAACCCATTATTTAATTTGTGAAATTATTTTTTCTTTGACAAAATACGAAATTTTTAACAACATCCAATACAATAATCATTTAATCAAACATAAAAAAAAAAAAAAAAAAAAAAAAAAAAACTTAAACTTCAAACATCAACAAATATCCAATTTCAACAATTCAAATCATAAATTTAAACACCCACAGATGTGTCGCTTGATGCTTCCACTTTCTCAATTCAAATTCTACCAGTTAGTAATTCAATAGGGTATGTACTTAATAAAATTTTAACATATATACAACCTAATTTAATAATTAAAGAAGGTAGGTATTTAATAAATCTAAATTTTATAATATAGTATATATGATATCGGCTCGGTTTGGATTTCTTTTTTGGTTTTTTAAAGGTTCAAACCTAAACTAAACCGAAACTTTCGGTTTTTGAAAATCGAGAGTCCAGACCAATCCAAAATCCAAACGGTTTGATTTTTTGATTTTTTTCGGTTTCAGTTTGGATTTAGGTTTTTCTGCACACCCCTACTAATAACCTTCGAAAAGTTGTGTGCTAAAACATAGCCCAAATCTAAACATTGTAAAACGGACAGAGTAATTGTGGAAACTAAAAATACATTTCGCATGATTTACGGTTAAATAAATGGGAGAATTTCATATATATCCTTTCAAAACTTCATAATATCATATATAACCAACTTAAAATTTTAATATTATATGTATCCCACCAAACATCATAATATCATATATATATATATATATATATATATATATACACACACACACCCACTTTTAATAATTAATTTCACATATATGTAACACCCCGACTCCGGAGCAGGTACGTGTAATATTCTTATTGACCAATTATTTTATTGAGTACTGCGTTGGTCCAATTGTGTCCCGTATAGTGGATTATACGTGTCGGGAAGGGGAATTACGTGGATTCGGGATATAATTTTAGTGGATTAACTATAATTATGGATTTCCGGGATTAAATGGGATTTAATGATATACATAGTGGATTTTAATATTGGGGTCGGGTATCGGTGTCGAACCCGCGATATAACGGGATCCGTTTATGTGATATATGTGTGTGTGACGTGCGTCCTTATCCTTCTTTTGTGCAATTTCAAGGGAAAAGTGTGTGTGTGTGTGGACTTATTCTGCTTGAGCTTCAAATTGGATCCAAATCAAGTGATTGAAGTTGCAAATTCAGATTGAAAGTCTCCTAATTGTGTTCTTGAGTTCAAGGTGAGTAAATCCTTCCAATTGAATCAAATTTTTGTGTGTTAATCATGTGATATGATGGGATTTGGTTAGGGTACGTTTTAGACGTATTTTGGTATCAATCCTATGTGGTTTTCTGCTGAAAATCGGGTTAGGGGGATGAGTTCATCCCTGGACAGAACAGAAACAGAAACAGGGGGTCTGCTGTTCGACGTGAGCGCAGCCGCGATGTTCTTCCTCGAGCGCGGGCCGCGATCGGGCCAGTGCGGCCGCGATCCGGCTCCAGTGGGCTTGGCTCGGTTTGGGCTTTGGGGGTCCGTTGGGCTGTTTGTGGGGTTCATTTGGGTATGTTAACAAGTTATGGGATAGTTGGGATTAATCTGGGGAGAATTATTTGTGTACTGGGATTATCAGAGATTGTCGCGGACCGGGTTCGGATCGATCAGTTAGGGAGATTGTGCAGGGTGATCCAGGTGAGTACGCGAGACTTTTTCCAAAGACTAGTCGTTGTCTTTCGAGTCTTTTGTGTTAGTGTTTCATATGTGATTATATGAATTGTTCGGGCACTGCGAGCTGCCCCTCAGGTATGATTCTTCTTTCTTTATATGTGTTATATGATTGAGATCCATTATAGTATTGCGATGAGTTATCGTGGGAGCTGTGTAGCTCTGTTTAACCCTGTGTAGGGTTCCCATATATATATATATATATATATATATATATATATATATATATATATATATATATATATATATATATATATATATATATATATATATATATATATATATATATGCGGCCGTTACTCCTGTTAGCCTCCACAGGCGTGGCTTGGCTCCAGGGGGGAGGGATTCCCCAATTGAGATGAGTATCTCTTTCTGTAATTGGATCTCTAGGGTCTCTGATTAGAGGCTTGTTGGCATGTGTTATGCCACGTAGTGTAGGGCTGCCATGTGACATGCGATATGTGATTATGTGAACTATGCAGTGTCTAACCCTTGTGTACTCACGAGCTGCGAAGCTCACGTATTCGAGTCTGATGTGTGTATCATGGGAACCGAAGATAGGGTCACCAGCTCCTGAACGAAGATAGGAGCTTGACTTGATGTGATCGAGAGATTCTGCTTTTGTTATATGTATGTGCTCCTGATGCTGGTGGGGAAACTTGGGACAAATGTTACTGGGTTTGTATGTGAATATCGGGTTTGGGTCGGGTCTTATATGTCGGGTTGGCTTCTAGACATTGTGGTTAATGTATGTAAAAATGTTTTAATTTATCAGTGTTTGTGTAAACCCTTGACATGCGTGATGGATTTTATATGCGTTTATGCCACCTATGTATTGTAAATGACGTGGCTTTTAGCTGAGTTTAGAGGGTGTTACATGTATGGTATCAGAGCTTGTGGTTTTAGTATTGGGCATCGGGGGATGCCTGAGCTTAGACCGTGTTCAGATTCTTGGGGAGTATTCCGGCGACGGATACTAGAGGATTTAATTATCCTGGCTTAGTGTATGACGCTGGGTGACTTACTTCTTTGTGCTTAATTGCCTTGTTTTGTGCTGATCAGTATGGCAGATCAGGGGGAGGGTTCTGGCGCGGGTAAGCCGCCGGGTGATGAGTACATCCGCAAGTCAGAGTTGCTTGAGGTTCTCACTGAGTTCTATAGACAGCAGAGAGAGCAGGAGAGAGCAGAGGCATGATACAGGGCCACGTACTGGGGGTGGTCAGGATACGGGCACGGATGCCTCTTCGTCTACATCTCAGCGAGGGGGTTCATTTAAGGATTTCATGACTGGGAATCCTCCAGAGTTCAGAGGTGGGGGTGAGCCAGGGATGGCACTCGCGTGGGAGCGCGAGATTGAGTCTTCTTTTCGGGTTGCTCATGTGGACCCGAAAGACATGGTTGGGTATGCCCACGTATCAGTTGAGGGGTGGAGCCTCACAGTGGTGGAGATCCATTGAGTCATCTATGTCTGATTCTCATGCATATGCGATGTCCTAGGCCCAGTTTAAGGACATGTTTGAGATTCAGTATGCGCCCCGTGATGAGCAGAGAGAGATGGAGCGCCGCTTCCTCCATTTACAGCAGAGGGATCTGTCCGTGCAGCAGTATGTGGATCGATTTAACGAGTACTCCCAGTTCGCGCCGCAGCATGTGGATACAGAGAGGCGCAAGGCCGATGCTTTTGTGGACGGCCTGAGACCAGATATCAGGGAGTTCGTGGGATTACAGGAGACGTCATCTTTTGCCAGGGCGCTAGAGTTAGCTCGCATGAGAGAGCAAGAGATCGAGAGGCAGCAGGAGCAGCCGCCCACCCAGAGACAGCGTACAGGGGTCTCCGAGCAGTCTAGTTACTGGCGTGAGCCGAGGGACCAGCAGTCCGAGCTGGGCCGTCATCAGGAGCAGAGTACAGGTTCGCGTAGGGACCGAGGCAGGGACAGAGGCAGAGATAGAGGTCGAGATGACAGATCCAGAGGTCAGGGCCAGAGAGATAGTCGTACAGCTAGTCAGAGCAGTGTTGGGCAGGGATCCCGGGCATCAGGGAGCAGAGTTGATAGTTCGTCTGGGGAGCGAGATTGTCCGAGATGCCACCGCAGGCATGCTGGGCCATGTGCTAGTGATCAGTTCAGATGTTTCAGATGCGGCCAGTTCGGCCACACAGCTACAGCATGCACAGCCCCTGAGGCATTATGCTACCGATGTGGGAAGTCGGGTCACCGCATGCGGGATTGTCCAGAGACAGCATCAGCGGTACCGGGAGTGAGCACGAGCAGTGCTAGAGCAGAGCCTTCTTCTTCCACCTCCCGCAGGGATGCAGCTCCGAGAGCCAGAGGCCGAGTGTTCCAGGCCACAGCTGAGGAGGCCAGAGATGCTCCAGATGTTGTTACGGGTACGTATATTCTGAACGGCTTGCGTGCGCGAGTCTTATTTGATTCTGGAGTCGATCGCTCATATGTGTCAGTGTCCTTCTGTGCTTATTTTACTGTTGCTCCTACTGTGTTATCTGTGCCATTGATTGTCGAGTGGGTAGACGGCGGTACCGCCTTAGTGAGCCGTGTATATCGAGAGTGTGTACTCGAGATCGATACTCACCGATTCCTGATCGATTTACTGCCTATTGAGATTAGCAGCTTCAATGTGATCGTTGGTATGGACTGGATGACAGCCCGTCAGGCAGATATTCTTTGTGCTAAGAAGATGATCAGGATACCGATTTCTGAGACTGAGGTCGTCACATTTTACGGGGAGAGGCGAAAGGGCGAGATTGGGATTATCTCGATGGTTAGAGCTCAGAGATACGTGACCAAGGGTTGCGAAACCTTCTTGGCTTATGTGATTGACGCCCATAAGGAGAAGACGAAAGTAGGGGATGTACCTGTAGTGCGAGACTACCCTGAGGTATTCCCAGATGAGTTACCTGGGCTACCGCCAGATCGCCAGGTAGAGTTCCGGATCGACCTTATCCCTGGAGCGGTGCCGATTGCGAAGACGCCTTATAGGCTGGCACCCACTGAGATGCGAGAGATGATGACTCAGCTTCAGGAGCTGCTGGATAGGGGATTTATCCGTCCGAGCTCATCACCGTGGGGAGCACCGGTGTTGTTCGTGAAGAAGAAAGACGGTACCATGCAAATGTGTATCGATTACAGAGAGCTGAATAAAGTGACGGTGAAGAATAGATATCCACTTCAGCCGATTGATGACTTATTTGATCAGCTGCAGAGATCTAGCTTCTTCTCGAAGATTGATTTACGATCGGGATATCATCAGCTGAAAGTCAGGGAAGAGGATGTGCCCAAGACAGCCTTCAGGACGCGCTATGGACACTATGAGTTCCTAGTCATGCCATTCGGACTGACTAACGCACCCGCAGCTTTCATGGATTTGATGAACAGGGTGTGTAGAGCCATGTTGGATCGATTTGTGATCGTGTTCATAGACGACATATTGATTTATTCGAGGAGCGCTGAGGAGCATGAGCAGCACTTGAGGGAGGTCCTGAGCGTGCTGCAGAGAGAGAGACTATATGCGAAATTTTCGAAGTGCGAGTTCTGGCTCCGAGAGGTGCAGTTCTTGGGCCATGTCGTGAGCAGCGAGGGCATCAAAGTGGATCTCGCGAAGATTGAGGCTGTAATGAGTTGGGAGCAGCCTAAGACCGTGCCAGAGATTCGTAGTTTCCTGGGATTAGCAGGCTACTACCGACGGTTCATTCAGAATTTTTCGCGGATAGCCATGCCGTTGACGAGACTGACACGGCAGGGCGTACCATTCGAGTGGAATGACGAGCAGGAGACTGCCTTTGCTGAGTTGAGAGCTCGATTATGCCAGGCGCCGGTGTTGGCTTTGCCCGAGGGTACGGATGACTTCGCTGTATACTGTGATGCGTCAGGGACGGGGCTGGGTTGTGTGTTGATGCAGCGGGGCAGGGTGATTGCCTACGCTTCGAGACAGCTGAAAACGTATGAAGAGAATCATACTGTCCATGATCTTGAGTTGGATGCCATAGTCTTTGCGCTAAAGATATGGCGACATTATCTGTATGGGTCCCAGTTTGTGGTTTATACTGATCACAAGAGCCTTCAGTATCTTTTCAGTCAGAAGGAGTTGAACATGCGACAGAGACGCAGTTTAGAGCTTCTGAAAGACTATGACTGTGAGATACAGTATCACCCTGGGAAGGCGAACGTAGTTGCTGACTCCTTGAGTCGTAAGGCGTGTGCCCAGACGGTTACCTCCCGAGCTGTGAGACTCGAGATCACCTCTACCCTGATTGACAGTCTGAGATTGGCACAGATAGAGGGTCTGCGAGAGCAGAATGTGAAGAGAGAGAGGTTGGTGGGGCAGACCGAGGCGTTGGTCAGGGATGACCGGGGTGTGTATATGTTGAGAGGCAGAGTTTGGGTTCCCAGAGTTGGGAACTTGCGACAGCTGATCCTTGATGAGTCGCATAAATCGAGGTTGTCTGAGATTGGCACAGATAGAGGGTCTGCGAGAGCAGAATGTGAAGAGAGAGAGGTTGGTGGGGCAGACCGAGGCGTTGGTCAGGGATGACCGGGGTGTGTATATGTTGAGAGGCAGAGTTTGGGTTCCCAGAGTTGGGAACTTGCGACAGCTGATCCTTGATGAGTCGCATAAATCGAGGTTGTCTATTCACCCTGGGAGCACCAAGATGTACCGAGACCTCCGAGAGTTCTACTGGTGGCCGGGTATGAAAAGGGACGTGAGCCGTTATGTCGAGCAGTGTATGACGTGTTTGCGGGTTAAAAGTGAGTATTAGAAACCGCACGGCCGTCTACAGCCACTGGAGATTCCCGAGTGGAAGTGGTACCACATCACGATGGATTTCATCGTCCGGCTTCCTCGTACTGTGCGTGGGAACGATATGATCTGGGTCATAGTGGACCGGTTGACTAAGAG
The DNA here is from genome assembly GCA_020465985.1 of Centrapalus pauciflorus. Classification (NCBI taxonomy): domain Eukaryota; kingdom Viridiplantae; phylum Streptophyta; class Magnoliopsida; order Asterales; family Asteraceae; genus Centrapalus; species Centrapalus pauciflorus. The sequence continues at coordinate 136,813 of JAANYP010005495.1, read as the reverse complement.
TGCGCATTTTCTTGCGGTTCGGGGTACGATCACGATGGATCAGCTAGCGCGGCTGTATATTAATGAGGTGGTGTCGCGGCATGGGATTCCGAAGTCGATTACTTCCGATCGCGATACTCGTTTCACCTCGCGGTTCTGGCAGAGTTTCCAGAGAGAGCTGGGTACCCGGGTTCAGTTGAGCACATCTTATAGGCCTCAGACAGATAGGCAGACTGAGCGCACCAACCAGACACTCGAGGATATGTTGAGAGCATGTGCCAAAGACTTCAAGGGTAGCTGGGATGTGCATCTCCCGTTAGTAGAGTTTGCTTACAATAATAGCTACGATGTCTCGATTAAGATGGCACCGTTTGAAGCGTTATATGGCGGTAAGTGTCTAACCCCAGTGTGTTGGGGTGAGGTCGGTGAGCGACCGATCAGTGGGCCTGAGCTACTTCAGGAGACGAGTGATAAAGTAGCTGTGATCTGTGAGCATATGCGTGTTGCACAGAGCCGTCAAAAGTGTTAAGCTGACCGTCGTACTTCGGAGCTCGAATTCAGTGTTGGGGATCAGGTGTTGCTGAAGGTGTCTCCGTGAAAGGGTGTTATCCGATTCAGGCACCGGGGCAAATTGAGTCCGAGGTATATAGGGTCGTTTGAAATCATCGCCAGGGTCAGAGATCAGGCCTACCGGTTGAGATTGCCGCCAGAGTTAGCCGGTGTTCATGACACGTTCCACGTGAGCATTTGAGAAAGTGTTTAGCGAAAGAGGATCAGTATGTGCCATTATCAGAGATATCTGTGGATGATCAATTGAGATATGATGAACAGCTAGAGATGATTACTGATCGGAAGGTGAAGAAATTGCGCAATAAAGAGATATCATTGGTACTCGTTCAATGGAGACATCATAAGGGTACCAGCGCAACTTGGGAGCCCGAGTCTGATATGCGGAGTCGTTATCCTTTCCTGTTCCAGAACCAGAGTTAGATTCCGGGACGGATCTTTGTAAGGGGGGAGGATTTGTAACACCCCGACTCCCGAGCAGGTACGTGTAATATTCTTATTGACCAATTATTTTATTGAGTACTGCGTTGGTCCAATTGTGTCCCGTATAGTGGATTATACGTGTCAGGACGGGGAATTACGTGGATTCGGGATATAATTTTAGTGGATTAACTATAATTACGGATTCCCGGGATTAAATGGGATTTAATGATATACATAGTGGATTTTAATATTGGGGTCGGGTATCGGTGTCGAACCCGCGATATAACGGGATCCGTTTATGTGATATATGTGTGTGTGACGTGCGTCCTTATCCTTCTTTTGTGCAATTTCAAGGGAAAAGTGTGTGTGTGTGAACTTATTCTGCTTGAGCTTCAAATTGGATCCAAATCAAGTGATTGAAGTTGCAAATTCAGATTGAAAGTCTCCTAATTGTGTTCTTGAGTTCAAGGTGAGTAAATCCTTCCAATTGAATCAAATTTTTGTGTGTTAATCATGAGATATGATGGGATTTGGTTAGGGTACGTTTTAGAAGTATTTTGGTATCAATCCTATGTGGTTTTCTGCTGAAAATCGGGTTAGGGGGATGAGTTCATCCCTGGACAGAACAGAAACAGAAACAGGGGGTCTGCTGTTCGACGTGAGCGCGGCCGCGATGTTCTTCCTCGAGCGCGGGCCGCGATCGGGCCAGTGCGGCCGCGATCCGGCTCCAGTGGGCTTGGGTCGGTTTGGGCTTTGGGGGTCCGTTGGGCTGTTTGTGGGGTTCATTTGGGTATGTTAACAAGTTATGGGATAGTTGGGATTAATCTGGGGAGAATTATTTGTGTACAGGGATTATCAGAGATTGTCGCGGACCGGGTTCGGATCGATCAGTTAGGGAGATTGTGCAGGGTGATCCAGGTGAGTACGCGAGACTTTTTCCAAATACTAGTCGTTGTCTTTCGAGTCTTTGGTGTTAGTGTTTAATATGTGATTATATGAATTGTTCGGGCACTGCGAGCTGCCCCTCAGGTATGATTCTTCTTTCTTTATATTTGTTATATGATTGAGATCCATTATAGTATTGCGATGAGTTATCGTGGGAGCTGTGTAGCTCTGTTTAACCCTGTGTAGGGTTCCCATATATATTTATATGCGGTCGTTACTCCTGTTAGCCTCCGCGGGCGTGGCTTGGCTCCAGGGGGAGGGATTCCCCAATTGAGATGAGTATCTCTTTCTGTAATTGGATCTCTAGGGTCTCTGATTAGAGGCTGGTTGGCATGTGTTATGCCACGTAGTGTAGGGCTGCCATGTGACATGCGATATGTGATTATGTGAACTGTGCAGTGTCTAACCCTTGTGTACTCACGAGCTGCGAAGCTTACGTATTCGAGTCTGATGTGTGTATCAGGGGAACCGAAGATAGGGCCACCAGCTCCTGAACGAAGATAGGAGCTTGACTTGCTGTGATCGAGAGATTCTGCTTTTGTTATATGTATGTGCTCCTTATGCTGTTGGGGAAACTTGGGACAAATGTTACTGGGTTTGTATGTGAATATCGGGTTTGGGTCGGGTCTTATATGTCGGGTTGGCTTCTAGACATTGTGGTTAATGTATGTAAAAATGTTTTAATTTATCAGTGTTTGTGTAAACCCTTGACATGCGTGATGGATTTTATATGCGTTTATGCCACCTGTGTATTGTAAATGACGTGGCTTTTAGCTGAGTTTAGAGGGTGTTACAATATATCTCTCTTAAACATCATTAATATCATATATATATATATATCCAAATTCATTAATTTAATTATTTTAGAACATTTAAAACCCATATTTTATATTGATTATTAATTAATGACCATTATACTCTTACTTATTTATTCTTTCCACGAAACCTTTAAAATAGCATATTTATCCAAATTAAGTTAAAATATCATATCCCTTTAAATAAGTTTATATAATTTGTTTTTGTAATTTTACTATGTAAATTCTTCATAGTAAAAATAATTAACATTAACAATAAAAAGTTGTATTATATTTTTGCTTGTTTGTTATCAAATCGTATCGTCTTATTATATTTTTTTATTTGTTTTTTTCCTGCAGTTTTTATATACGGTTAACCTATTATATATTATGTTTTTTCTTTTCTTTTTTTTTTTTAAATTTATAGTTGTATTGCATTTTTTTATTTAGTATATATTTTTTTGTTTTCTATGTACATTAGTTTCTTTTTTTTTTTCAAGCTTGCTTTCGTTTTATAATTATTGCATTTTCTAGTTTACTTTTTTTAATTTTTATATTTAATCTAGTATTTTAATAATAACTTGTTATCCATTGTTATTAGTTGTGTATATTTTGTGTTAACAATAAGATTATATATATTTTATCCTATATATTTAGAGTCTATATTATATCCCACAGTAATTATATATAATTTATTTACACAATTAAATTATTTCTTAATATTATATCCCACATAGTAATTATATATAATTTATTTTGTAAAACCTTTACCATATAAATTTTTGCTCTTACAAAAAATTAATATTAAGAATATAATTATTGCGAAACTTTGGTTTGTTAAAAAAACTGACTTTTTTTACTGATGAAAATAACCCTATAATTATAATAAAAAATTAATTTACTAATATTATACAAATTGCATCCGATAATTTTAATGTATATAGTCTTATTGTTAACACAAAATATACACAACTAATAATATAGGATAATAAGTTATAATTCAATTATTAAAATATTTTAAATAAGTTAAAATATTTTCTCATTACTAATTATCAAACAATTTTTTATAAAACGAGACTCTAACTATATAGGATAACATATATATAGTCTTATTGTTAACACAAAATATACACAACTAATAATATAGGATAATAAGTTATAATTTAAATATTAGATTAAATATAAAAATTAAAAAAAGGGCTAAAGCCGTAGAATAGTTGTGTACTTCTTAAAATGTATCGATATGGGACGTGTACTATTTTAATTATTCATATTATACGTGTACTTTCTGAATTGTTCAAATTTGATACGTGTACTACATTTTTTCATACCAATATGATACCTTTTGGTAACCGGTTACTGGCTATACCTGTTAAGAATAAAATTTCTCTCTATATTAATGTTCAAATTTTCTTAATTGAAGCATCAAATACACTCTCTCGTTCTTGTGATAACCTGATAGGAAAAATCACACAGCACAGCCAACTTCAAACACCTACAGATCTTTGTAGAAATCTCCAATGACGATCTCCACCGTCCAGATCGAAGAATTATGTGTTGAGAAGCTTCTCCTCAAATTTCATGCAGATCCAACGGTGAACAAGTTCGTACCGACGATTCTCCCACAACTGCGCAAAGCTAGACAAAATAACCGGTCATAAAAAGTAAAGGTATCATATTAACAATATAAAAAGTACACGTACTATATCGATACACTTTAAAAAGTATACTGCTATTGTATGGCTTTAGCCCTTAAAAAAATAAGTAAACTAGTAAAAACAATAACTATAAAACGAAAGCAAGCTTGAAAAAAATGTAGAAACTAATGTATATATAAAACAAAAGATATATACTAAATTAAAAAAATGCAATACAACTATAAATTCGAAAAGAAAAAGAAAAGAAAGAACATAATATATTATCAGTTAATTGTATATAGAAAACTGTAGGAAAAAAACAAATAAGAAAATATGATAAGACGATACGATTTGATTACATACGAGCAAAAATATAATACAATTTTTATTATTAATGTTAAATTGTTTTACTGTGAATGAATTACATAGTAAAGTTTACAAAAATAAATTATATAAAAATATTTAAAGGGTTATATGATATTAAAATTTTAAGTTGGGTATATATGATATTATGAAGTTTTGGAGGGGATATATATATGAAGTTCTCCCTAAATAAATTACGTTAGTTATAAAAAAAACCAATATATTTTTATAATTTTGCATTTTCGTCACCTCATGTTATATTTTTCAGAAAAGTACTTTCGTTATTTTTTTTTTATGATTTTATGAAATTTGGCTATTAAACCCGATTTTAACTTTTTAGAAAATCATAAAAAATAACTAATATAAAAAAATATTAAATAACTAATATAACTAATATAAAAAATATCAAAAACTATTAAGTTTTTAGAAAATCTAAATTTTATAAAACCATAAAAAATAACTAATATAAAAAAATATTAAATAATACACATGTAATACATGGATTAAATTTAATTATTTTAAATAATTAGAAAAATAATAATAGTATTATTATTATTTTAATTTGCGGTACTAACATATAATAATAGATAATAAATACATATATAAATTTAAGTTTCAATTAAAATTTTTAATAATTTAATTTTAACTAGATCTAATTTTAAGTTTTGAATTTTTAATAAAAGTTCAAGTTTAATTGTTGTTGTAAATTAGATAATGACAGTTAACGTATGCCCAATCTAAAACATGTGAAGTGGTATCTTTTTGGAAACGACAATGATAATTTTAGTCCCTATTTATTTTGACGCTTTATTATTCATAAATTTTTTATATTTTAATAAATTATTATAAAATCTATATATAATTAAAATAAAATAATTGAAAGCAAGTTAAATTAAATATAGAAAATACTTAGTTACTTAATATTACATGAAAAATATTATAATATTATGTCATTAATAACCATAATATGTGCATGCAAAAGTGTTTTTTTTTTAATTTTTATTAAATTCAAATATAAAATATCAATGTGAGAAACAAAAATCTTTATTCACGTGAATGTTTATACATATTTTTGAAATAATAAAATATAAAAATGAAATATCTGAAAATTAATAATCAAAATTTATCATATTCACAATTGAAGTTTTATCATCTAATTCTTAACTTTTGTTATCTAAGTTAAATTTTAAATTTTGTTAGCAAAATAATTAACACAAAGTTTTACTTTATCCATCACATTTCTACATTTAAATCTAAATTTTTACATTTGAATTTATTTATGATTGTTAAAGATAATAAAGATAGATATTTATTTTAGTTAAACATTAATTTAATATGTCGCAACATCTAATTTAACATTAATTCGTTAATGAAAAAAATTAAAATCAAAATTTAATGTGATTAAGTTAAGGTTAGGGATGACAACGGGGCGGGAATGAAAATCATGTCCCCGTTTAAAAAAACCACGGGTATTAAACGGGGATCCCCATTAGGTACGCAAGGAAACACGTAAGGAATCAGGTAACCCATTTATAAATCAATAATATGAAATTTAATCATATGGTTCATAATTTAAGCTTAAAACGTCCATGTATGTTAAAATTACAATACTAATATTAAATTAAACTTGTATCCCTATTAAATGATAACGAAAAAAACATTATTTCAATAAATTACATGTAAATAAATAAATTTTTAAAATATAAATAATAATTTTTATGTATAATATATAAAATAGATAAAATATTCATCTTTTATATATAATATATATACAATATAAATAACATGTTGATATTAAAAGTAATCTGTATTCGGGAATTTAAACGGGTTAGGTAATCAGGTATACGGTGCGGATATTATCAATACCATATCCGCCACATCCCCGTTTAACTTAATCGGGTTCGGGGAAACCCGCCCTGTTTAGATCGGTTTTCGGTTTTCCCCGTCGGGTTCGGTTTTTTTTTTTTTTTGCCATCCCTGGTTAAGGTAGTAAATTATGAAAAAGAGGTAGGAAAATGAAATTTTCGTGCATTGTGGAAGCAACATGTGACACCGATTGTTTTGCTTTATTATTATATATAGATATAGATTTTATAAAAAAATATTTAGAAATTTAAAAGTATTTAATATCATATTGAGACACATAGTATTTAATTTAAAATGTCTTTGATAATGTACAATATTAAGAAAGAAAACATATTTTGTATAAATAGATTTCTAAAATTTTCAATATAAGTATTACAATATTGATAGTTGATGTATATACTTAACTTTATTTACACAATTAAATTAATTTATGTACCTAATAAAAAAAATGAATAGTAAATCAAAAGATTTTTCCGTCGATATAAATATTCTCTATTATTATAATAAATATATTTAACTAAGATTTCAATATATTTTTAAGAAAAACATTTAAGTTACTAATATATTTTTAAGCATAGTTATAGAAGTTAAATACAGTAATTGCATATTTAATTTTATTCTTTTATGTATTTAAAACACTAATAATATTATATAAGTAGTAGAGTTATATAATTAAGGAAAAAAAGGAGGGAAGAATTATTTTTGATATAAGGAGAGAGTGTCATGCCACACAAATTATTTTGTTTTATTAATATACTATTTATGAAACCACGTATTACGTAAACAATTTTTAATAATGAATTGATTAGATAAAATCTATGTAAACTTAAATTTAAATCATATAAATTTAGTAAGGATAAACTTTGTTTTAATTTTTAATCAATGATACGAATTTCATATTAAGTTTAATAATCATATATAAGGATATGAATGATTAGTAAAATTAAGTTGTTTAAACTTTAGTTTGAGTTATTATACTTTTGGGTTTATCATAAATTTTAGTTATATACAGTTGTTGCAATAATTATAAATTTTAGTTTATTACATTGTGAAGATGGTTTTCTTTGTGACAGTTACAAGTTAAGTTTTTTTACTTCCGATTTAATTACTATAACTAGTCATGTAGACTCGTGCGATGCACTGATTTATTATATTTTGTTTAATTAGATTCAGATATTCTTTTTAATAATACAATGTCTGTCTGATGCTATACAATAAATGAAAAATTAAAAAGGTATTGTAAAAAATTTCTGACTGAAAAATATAATGTAAAATTCTATTTTGATCGAGAAAAGACATGAAATTTGTATTTTAGGTCAAAAAAGATAATCAAATGTTATTATTTTACCAAAAAATAAAGCATAAAACTAAAAATTTACCTTTTTACTTGGTTATCAATACCTTTTTTTTTTGTCAAATTTGAATTTTATGTTATATTTCTTAGCCTAAAATATTTCACATTACCTTTATTGTCAATTTTTGTATTTTATGTTACATTTAATTTTACTAATTTGGCCTATAATAAATTGCCTAGACTGGAGGGTTCTGTCTTCGAGTTCATCTCGGTTCTTGTTTGAATAGTGACGTTTGTATCTAATCTTAGAAGATTTATAATAGGGTTCAAGAAATCTTGCAGTAGGGCCACTCTAACTATCAAAGTGAATTAAAAACCTTAAAACTATATATTGAGTTGTTTATTAGAACCAAAATTTAACAATATTTAAGTTTCTATGAAACAATGCCATTTTAGTCAAAAAAAAAAAAAAAAAGAATATTAATTCAATGAATTAAATATACATGTTGTATAGAATAGGAAATAAACATTTAACAAATGCTTAGATTAGTAGTATGTTGACAAAAAGGAAAGCAGTTCAAAATTATAAAAAATAAAAAGTTGATTTAAAAGCTAATGTGTTAAAAAGGTTTTTGAAAATTATTCATTTTAGTAATGAATTACGTCTAAATTATTCATTTTATTTATTTAAAGTTTTTGAACAAATCATACGATTTACTATCTATTTTAATAATTACTTATTATTTTTTACTAATTAAACGTAACTAATTTTAACTAATTAAATGTAACGAATGCTTATTGAAGTAAGTATATTTATATAATATAAATGTAAAAAGGTATTACAAAAAGTATAAGTTGGATCAATTTGATGTTTTGTATCTACTATGATATTAAAAATATATTAAATATATCTGTATACTATTTATTTTTTTACTAATTAAATGTAACGAATACTTATTGAAGTAAGTATAGTTATAGAATATAAATATAAGAATGTATTACAAAAAAGTACAGTTTGGATCAATTTGATATTTTGTATCTATAGTGATATTAAAACTATATTAAACATATATGTATGCTTAATTAAAAATAATGCATCAGTTTTTAATAAAAAAATCTATTTTCTTTTCCAAAAACTTTTATATATCTCTGAAATTAAACTCGAAACCTTTTAAACCATCAATAATATAATTTTCTAAAACTTTAAAGTTTTAAAAAAAATTTAGGTGATTAATTTAGTTAATATATGAGTTAACATAAAAGTATGTTGTCATTATAATTATTTACAATTTAAGTCGATTCACGTAAACTTATTTAATTGATTAAAAATATATAATTATCATAATAAATTATGTTAAAAACTTTAATCATCAAAGTAACTATCTTGAAATTATAGCTGTCAGATAGCATTAGAAAAAATTGTAAGTAACAAAATTAAGACCAAAAAATATAATCTATAACTTTATAAAAGAATGTTGGATGCCCAAATTAATTAATTCAAAACTTTATAATTAATATTATGTAAAAAACAACTCAATCATAATAATAAATGAATAAATTATTAAATCACATCGTAGAATAATTTATAATTATTACCTAATTATTTAATATAATAGTTTTAATTAATAAAAAGTTTATTTTCACTATTATTTATAAAATAAATCAAGTATGTAATATAAAAACTAATTATGTGGATATTTATTCCTATTAATTTATCAAATAACTCAATTATGTAAAAAATTATTCTTACATGAATATTTATTACTAATATTTATCACCTAAGGAACCCAAAAGTCATATTAAATACAAAACTTTATTATTCTTATTATTTATTATTATAAAACTTAATACACAGATTGTTAAACACCTTACGTCAAATATTTTTTAATCAAAAAACACAATAAAAAATAATATACAATTTTACATTAAATAAAAAAAATATAGTTTAATTTGGTTACTTTAAGTTTTAAATTATTTTAGATATATATGTGTATGTATGTGTAATATTTTATGATTAACTTTATTTTATTCAATGTAACTTCTAATCTATAACATATATTTGTTCTTACATGTAGCTTAACAAAAATAAAACTTTAACATGGACATAAAAACTACCGATCATTTAATGGACACCTAGGACAATTTATTGTTGTAAAAGAAAATAATCCACCGGTTTTGCTAGGGTTTGTATCATCACAAATTGGATTACACTTGATCGAACCAAAATCAATTAAATAATTTAAATGGAATACAACACACTCTATTTAGTTTAGAAGAAGTACGTGTCTATAATTTGGCAACTCTCTATCATCTTTTTGATCTTCAAGTTTGTAATGTTGTGATGAGACTGGCGACTTCATCCACAATTGTTCCACGAAGTATCCCTATTTTTTGTGGTTTGCCCTTGATTGCACTTGTGATTATAATTCTCATTGTGGTCATTCTGAAATGCATAAATTTAACACAAAAATTCTAACAAACAAAAATATTATAATTATATATATCACCAAGAAAATGTTTGACGTAATGTCATATGCATATTGATTAGTTTCTTTTAGAAGCATAGTCACAGAAAAACAATGACCACGACCAAAATTTTAAAAACCGGAAGAAACATACCGAAAGTGACGATGCAATGGACAATATTCTTGAAAAATCTATGTCGTTGAATAAAATCCAAATTCAAAAACTACTATTGTTGGAGAGCTTAGTATGCATATTATAAAATGGATTGATTTAATTTAAAACGTGTAACAAAGTATGAATGTGATTGTATTATAGATCACGAACATAGATGGTTGTATTTATAGACCAAAAAAATAATAATAATAATAAGACGGTGCATTTAAAGTGGAATTTAGAAAGTCCCGTAACTCTTTGTTTACCTTGTGTATCTAGGATTTACATTTATTAAAAAACATCCTAATTTTTTTGACGATTTCTATTACATCAATAAATGGCTAAATGTAACGGTTAGTTTTGATTACATTTAATAGTTCATTGTTATTAGTAGTATATTAAAGTATAGTTAAAGTAATTATTTTAATATTGTTGGTAAAAAAATTTATATAAGAGTTTCTATTGTTGGTGTGGTTCTTAAATAATTGTTAAAAATTTAAAATCGAAACGAAGAGATGCAACAATCTAGCTATGTAATTAATTGGTTAATATAAGTGTTTATTTCATTAAATAAATGGTATACACCCCTATTAAATTAACAATATTATTTAACCTAACTGGTAGCTGATTAAGGTTGTTTAGTATTAATGATTATTTTTTAACATATACACATTTTTTTTGTTAAAATGGATGTTTGTTTTTTGAAATAAATAATATATATCTATATGAAGTTAGTGATATATAATTACTTGTATTATGAATAATTATATATTTTAGTATTAATGCACAATTTCTTCTCTAGCAACACACCGATTCTATTAAAGATTTATTTTAAAGATTTAGTATTACGTAAAGATTACTGAACCAACAAATATATATACCAGATGGGTCATTTTTTAATTTAAATTGATTCACCCGAAATATTAATAAGTAACAATTATAACAATTAAACTTTAATAAATATAATTTATTGTCAATATTAATGAGTTTATACTCAACTTTATATGTATATAGATACAATTTTTTAATTCTTTTCGTAATAATGATCACATGTAATGAGAGTTACAATTTTTTAGTACGTAGTAATATTTTAGATTTTTATTTTTATTTTTTAAATTTTTATAAATGTATTTATTGTCAATATTTATGAGTTTATAGTCAACTTCATATGTATATAGATTGATTTATATTTATATATTAATTAAAAAAACTTTAAAGGAAAACAAAGTAATTAGTACTCTCATTTATTACCTAGGACTCAACTTTTATATATATATATATATATATATATATATATATATATATATATATATAGAATATGGTTCGAGAGAGTACCTCCATTATGCAGCGCACCTGAAGGTACCATCTTTAAAAAAACTTTTTATAAATTTTTTTTTCATAAACATGTTTTAATTAGCATTATGAAGATCGTATGTAAATTTCACATACATTCACATCTCCTAGCTCCTAAAAAGTGATGTGAACACACACTTACATGATTTTGAATACATGTGAACTCACATTTATGTGATGCGTGTTTTCATGCCCTTAGAGTTTTCGGATTTGCGTGAAATTCACATATGATCTTCATCATGTTAATTAAAACATGTTTATGAAAAAAAATTTCATAAAAAATACTTTTAAGACAGGTACCTTCTGGTGCGCTGCATAATGGGTAGTACTCACTTGAACCTAAATCTATATATATATATATATATATATATATATATATATATATATATATATATATATATATATATATATATATATATATATATATATATATATATATATATATATATAGATATTTGATTCAATTGAGTTGTTTATTATTTGAAGTACTACCCTCAGCATTAAAAAATTAAAAATATTGGTTTTGTCATGTATATTTGTTGTTATTTTTTGTTACTTTAATATTTTATTTATTGTAATAATTAGGATGTATAATAAATGTGTGTGTATTTTATAGCTTATAATGTGTTCATAATAATTGTCAAATGGTCGGTTTTTTCACACCCATTTAAAATCAAATTCATTTTTCCAATTTATTTAGCTTTAGTTGATTGTCCTTTTTATGTTTAAAAATTATATATTATTAATTTATATAAAAAATATATATGGCAATTTAGACAATTCCATCCATCCACAGCAAAAATTACTTTAAAGTAAATGTATCAATCTTAAATTATTAAATATTATAAGTTTTTCATAATGTGATACTTTATTAATGCAACTTTCAAACTTTGTTCATTTCGATTTATTTAAATTTAATTAATGTTAAATACAAATTATGCTTTTAGGGAATCTTTTAAATTTCCTAGTAATATCAAAGTATAGTATCAATTTTTTTAGTTTATATAATAAATTTAATATTATTTTGTTGATAACTTTTTAGTTTATCACACATGAAACATGAAATTTCATAAAAGATGAAAAGACCGCCTAGGAATTCATTTAAATTACGTAGTTACAATTTAATAGTTTTTAAAAACACGATTATTAAAAACTATAAGATATTAGTTTTGGTTTTATTTCACTAACAATTTATGAATTAATAGTTTTTATAATTTTGGTTTACTGTAGTTTTGAAAATTTATTCCTTATATAATTTTGTTTCTTTTACTAATTTATTAATTAAAAAAATACATAGTTAATCAGTGTAGTTGTTATGTAAATTAACATTCATTATTGCACATTGTGCCACCTACCTTGTTTGAAAAAATCGTCCAATTAATGATGTACATTCATTTATGCATGTAGTACAATACCTTTATGCATACGATCACAGAGTTAGAACTTAGAAGACTGAAGAAGACCTAACTACACTGGCAAAACACACAAAAATCCATTATAAAAACGTGCTCATGGCCATATCAACATGCACACCAACGAAAACCAAATATGGCTTCTATTCCGTCGGCAATGGCCTCCGCTGCCGGAACCACCACCACCATCACTCCTCCGACCATCTCCTCTTGGCCTTTGTTCACGAACAAATGTTCCATCAAGTCAAAAAAACCAACCCTCCGTTACAGAATCTCATGTAATGCTGCTTCTGATAACGAAAATCAAACTCCGATCATCGATTCCCTTAACAATCTTGACCGTCGGAATGTTCTTCTTGGTCTCGGCGGGCTTGCCGGTGCCGTTAACTTGACATCCATCCCGTCTGTCGCAGCTTCGCCACTCGTCGCACCGGATATTTCAAAATGTGGGACAACTCCTCTTACTGGTTTTAAACCAGGAGAGGACACTCCTGAAGGAGGAGACTGTTGTCCCCCGGACTCGAGCCAGATTTTGGATTTCGAGTTCCCGAAGAACCAGCCTTTGCGGATCAGACCAGCTGCTCATTTGCTTAGTCGTTCGTACATTGCAAAGTTTAACGAAGCGATTAAGCGCATGAAAGCACTACCGGCAGACGATCCTCGTAACTTCTTGCAGCAAGCACATATTCATTGTGCTTATTGTAATGGAGCTTACACTCAATCCTCGAGTGGTTTTCCTGATATCGAAATTCAGATCCATAATTCATGGCTGTTCTTTCCCTTCCATCGTTGGTATTTGTACTTTTTCGAGAGAATCTTGGGTAGTTTGATCGATGACCCGACTTTCGGATTGCCGTTCTGGAACTGGGACACTCCTGCAGGAATGACGGTTCCGAAATACTTCAACGATCCCAATTCCGCACTCTTTGATTCCAAAAGAAACCAAGATCACCTTAAAGCGGTCATTGATCTGGGATACGCTGGTTCTGATACCGATGCATCTGATTTAGAGAAGGTGACTAACAATCTGGCGATCATGTATCGCCAGATTGTTACAAATGCTACCGACCCGACATCTTTCTTTGGTGGTGAGTATCGAGCCGGTAATGAACCCATAAGCGGAGGTGGATCAGTTGAACAGATCCCACACACTCCGGTTCATCGATGGGTGGGTGATCCAAGAGAGACAAACGGAGAAGATATGGGTAACTTTTACTCAGCTGGTCGCGACACGTTGTTCTACTGTCACCATTCGAATGTCGATCGAATGTGGTCACTATGGAAAATGCTTGGTGGAAAACACCAGGATATAACCGATCCCGATTGGCTCAACACCTCGTTTGTGTTCTACGACGAGAACAAAAACCTAGTCCGGGTTTACATTAAGGACAGCTTACTCACAAACAAGCTCGGGTACGACTACCAACGGGTTGACATACCATGGCTAAAGAGCAAGCCAATACCACGTGCACCGAAATCCGGTATAGCCAAGAAGTTAATCGGAAAGATTAAGAAGTCGATCGATGCACCGTTCCCTGCGAAACTCGACAAGATTGTGAAGGTTTTGGTGCCAAGGCCAAAGAAGTCAAGGAGCAAGAAGGAGAAGGAAGATCAACAAGAGATCTTGTTGGTGGAAGGAATCGAGTACGATCACGGGAAGTACGTGAAGTTTGATGTGTATGTGAACGACGAGGACGACGATGCCAGCAACCCATCCCAAACGGAATACGTGGGTAGTTTCGCACAGTTGCCGCATAAACACAAGGGAAAGAAGAAAAGCAAGACGAATTTCCGTGCGGGATTGACGGAGGTGTTGGAGGAGCTGGAGGCGGACGATGATGACGAAGTGTTGGTGACCTTGATTCCGAGGACCGGTTGCACCGATATCACCATCGACGGCATCAAGATCATCTACTCTTGAGTTTGGGTCGTCAAGATTGATTGAATAAGATTTGTCGACTTCGAATTAGCACTTGCTAGCTAATGAATGTACGTACGTAGTTTTAATTATCCTTAATTAATTGACGTACGTAGATTAATTAAGGATGCATGGATGCATGCATGTGTGGTCTTTGTGTTTGTTTGGAACCAAAATAAATTTGTACTTTTGAGGTTTTCTTGAATAAAATTAAGGGTTTAATTCTACTCTTGTGATATGCATGTAATTGTAGTACTATTGTACACCCTTTACCATATTTTATTTTAATAATAATAACGTTTCTGTTTAATATAATCCATACACATTAATTTACATAGGATGAATGATTTCTAGAAATTGTCCAAAATTCAGGATGTGTTTGGATTGCAAAATGGAATTCGTAAGAATTTGAATTTGAGTTATATTATAAAGTAGTTGATTGATTGATGTATGAAATAACATTTAAGGTTAACAATTAACTAATGATATGAATCGTGTGAACTGTTAGAAATCTAATTTTATTTATAAATAGCTAGAAATTTAGTTTTGTTACGTATTTCGTTATTTGGTCATTTAAAAGACCATTTTACTCATAAAGTTAATAAATTATTATTATTATTATTATTATTATTATTATTATTATTATTATTGTTTTTATTATTATAAAATAATATACTAATCTAAAAAATTAAAAATACAAGTAAAATTAATTTAATATAAAAACGTAAAAAAATATTTATACTGAATAATAATAATTATTATTAAATAAAAATCTAAGAATGTTAACGTTATGGATTTTAGATTTTTTAAGTTCTAAAAAAGCACATTTTTTAAATCATAAAATAAATGTAAACATTTCTTAAAAAAATTAAAACTTTGTTTGACTTTCTTGAAACTTCTTTACATAAATAACTTTTAAACATTTTCAACAAATGTTTTTAGAAAAACTTTTATAGTTTAAACGTTTCAAAAAAATTGATAAAATTTAAACCATTTAAAAAAATGTTAAACGTTTTAAAAAGTTTAATTTTTTTAACTTTTGTAAATTTAAGTAAATTTTTTAAAAGTTTATTAAAAAAATCAAAATTATTTGAAAATTTAAATTTATTTATTGTTTGCAAAATTGATTAATTTTTTCTACAGAAATTTAAAAAAAATCCTAAAATTGAAAGACTATTTTGTACTTAGCTTTTAAATTATCAATAATGATAAGAACATCATTTAATATATATGTTTTATAGATGCTTTAGTTCCCATTAAAAATATAAAAACAGTAAAACTGGATACCCAATAAAATTAACTTATTTTATGATTTAAAAAATTTTTACTTTTTGTATAGAAAAATTCGAAAAACCTAAACTAAAGTAAATCTTTTTTACAACGGGTTGAGTTTTTAATAAAAGAATGTTATATGTTTATTAATTGTTTACAAACAGTTAATTGAGCTCTAGATAGATTTTGTTTTATGTACGTTCGTCCGTACGTAAAATGGTGAGAAGTGGATCCAAAATTTGGATGTATCTATGGTTACGAGCCTATGGCCGCCAATATTGTAGATTGTTACTAATTTTTAGAAACAACATGATGTTATAAAACTTTATTATTACGTATATGTATGTAAATTCTCTATTATGTTTATATATGAATCTAAATCTTTAGAACTTTCAATTCATACGTGAATAAATATCTAATCAACTATTATTAAACAAAAAATATATATAATAAAAAGTAAACATAATACAATATTAATAAAACCATATTTCATAACTTTATATAAAATATATATAAACATTAAATAATATATATGAAGAATAAATATATTTTTCTTTTGTTTTTGTTAAAATATGGGCTTTATTTTCAAGTTAATTGTTGGTGTTTTGTTCTGGGCTGTATTTTGGGCTGTGCATTGTTTATGGGCTTCCTTGACTGGGCTTTTAAAGCTGTGACTTGTGCACTGCCTTTCCTACATCCGCCTCACTTTCCTTGGCTGCTAGGGTTTCTCAGCTCCCTATTTAAAGGTAAGGTTCTGGTGAGTTTTTAACATATAAAATTTTGGTGTATCTTTTTCATCTTTTATTTTCTCCAGAAAGTTTTGAAGTATCAGAAAGGTTGAAGTATTTCTTCGTTGTTAATTCAAAATAGTTGTTGTTGTAGTTTGTTGGTTGTATTTCTTTTCATTCTTTGTAATAGAATAGAAGAGAGGGTGATTATACCTGATGGTATAAATCACTGTGTGTTTTCATGTAGTAAGGTTTTTTGTTGTAATTAGATTTTGGTCTTTGACCGGTGAACGATTAGGGTTAATGAAAATTATAATTTGTTAATCTCTAGTGTTCTTGTTATTTTGTTCTTTTCTGCATTTATGAACATGGTATCAGAGCCTCTCAGTGGCTCATATCAGTTTGTGTCTGCGTATTAGGGTTTGTGCTCATAATTTTCCTTGATTGAACCCAAACCCCTTTGTTCGATTGTTGTTCTGCTTTGTTCGCACTCTACTGGTTCGGTTTCGTGGTGGTCTAGGGTTTGACCTCAAAACCCTAAAATCGTTGGTTGTTGATTCTTAGGGTTCAAACTCGAAACCCTATGTGGTTGGTTGATAATATTTCCGTTGCTATTTCGTTTGCTTCAAGAAGTTCAAATAAGTGGATCCCTCAGTAAGTATTTCTTCTCCTAGCTTGTGTGTAGCAAGTACCTGCGGTGGGCGTTCCTGTGCTTACGGGAATCAACTGCCCCCACCTGTCACACTTGGCAAGTACCTCCTCACATCTGCATTTCTGTTCTTATTTTTTCGGGATCTGGCTAGGGCTTGACCGGACTTCTTGAAAGTCTCGGAATCCTGTCCAATATTCGGCCAGTTTCTGTTGTCCTTAGTTCTGTTGGTGTGTCTTTTTCATGCTTGGTGATTTTTGCTTGCTTTCCTTGTTTGATATGGCGAATCACGAAGAAACTCTAATCAGTAAACTCGACATTGGTGACCCTTTATTTCTTCATGCATGTGCTATGAAATTAGCTTTGCAAACCAAGAATAAAACTGTATTTATAGATGGATCTTTTGAAAAATCTTTGACTAATGAAGTTCTCTCTAAACAGTGGGACAGATGTAATGCTGTAGTGTTATCTTGGATTTTGAATTCGATTTCTGATGAACTTTATAGTGGTCAAATTTATTCTAAACTTGCATTTGTTGTGTGGACTGAATTGAAGGAAACGTATGATAAAATTGATGGTTCTGTGATTTTTAATCTTCATCATCAAATACATTCTTTAACTCAAAATGGTTCAAATGTTTCTGATTACTACCATAAGTTGAATTCCCTGTGGAAAGAATATGATACTATGTTAAAACTGCCTCAATGTACGTGTGAAGCTTCAAAGGAAATCCAGAGTCATTCTCACTTGCTAAAATTGATGCAGTTTTTAATGGGTCTTGACTCAAGTTTTCAAGCTATTAGAAGTAATATTTTGACTCCTGACCCTCTACCAAGTGTTAAAACTGCCTTTCTATAATTTCTAGAGAAGAATCTCATCGTAGCTCTTCTGGTGACACAAAAAATAGTGGCCAAACTTTTGTTTTTTTATCCAAAACTTCTCAGGGACGGCCATTGGCTAACCCTGAATTAAAATGCAAAAAGTGCTTACGAAATGGCCACACTATTGATCGGTGCTTTGAGATAGTTGGATATCCCAACAAACCTACTAACACCACTTTAAAGTGTACTAAGTTTGGTAGAACTAACCACACCATTGATAAATGTTTTGAGATTGTTGGATATCCATCTACCTGGAAAAAAGGCAACAATAGTAGTAATTCTTTATCAAAAACTACTAATAATTCTTCTCTCACACAAGGACAGATTTCACAACTTCTCACTTTGTTGGACGAAAAGGACAAGCCTTGTTCCACTCAATCTAATATGGACGGTACTTCCTTTAATTCAAATGTGTTTTTCAATTTGAAATTTCCTAATTTTTTTGGTTCAATGTCCAATACTGGATTATGTAATAACCAACTCTCATGGATAATAGACTCAGGCGCCAATCAACATATAACTAATTCTGATACAAACCTGATTAATGTTGTTAATGTTTCTTATTTAAATCTAACTGTTACCCATCCGAATGGTACAGTTGCAAAAATTTCCAAGATTGGAGATTTTCCTTTAACTGATAAGATTCTATTATCTGGTGTCCTCGTTATTCCTAACTATGCTGTTAAATTGTTATCTGTGTCCCAACTTGTTAGAGACTCTAGTTTAAATGTTGTATTTGATAAATCCTGTTGCTATATACAGGATTTACTCTCAAAAAATATTCTGGTGACTGGTAGTCTATGTGATGGTCTGTATGTTCTAAGGTCTGACACTAGAGGTAATTCCTCTTGTTTAAATAGAGTAAATGTTAGTACTCACTCTTATGACACTTGGCACAATAGACTTGGCCACCCAGCTGACCAGGTCTTAACTGTGTTAAAAAACCAACTCAACTTGCATGAGAATAAACATATTACTCCCTGTGAAGTATGCCAACTTGCTAAACAAGTCAGGGAACCATTTCCCTTAAGTGAGCACAAAACCACTTCGGTGGGAGAACTTGTTCATCTTGATGTTTGGGGACCATATAGGGTTCCAAGCAAAGAAGGTTATAAATATTTTTTGACTATCGTTGATGACTTCTCAAGAGGAGTTTGGACGTTTCTCTTAAAATCTAAAGATGAGGTTGTTGATCATGTAATAATATTTTTCCATTTACTTAAGACTCAATTTGAAAAACATGTTAAGATTTTTCGAAGTGACAATGGAACAGAGTTTAAAAATAATAAAATGAATACGTTCTTAAATCTTCATGGTATTGTGCATCAAACCTCTTATTCCTACACTCCCCAACAGAATGGGGTAGTTGAGAGGAAACATAGACACTTACTAAATGTTGCTAGAAGTCTTTTATTTCAATCTGCCCTACCATTAAATATGTGGTCTGAATGTATATTAACTGCCACGTATCTGATTAACAGGTTACCCTCTTCTGTGTTGAATGGTCAATGTCCCTTCGAACGTGTGTATATGTGTAATCCTAGTTATTCTCACTTGAGAGCCTTTGGTTGTTTAGGTTTTGCAAAGATTTTAAATAACTCTGATAAATTTGGGCCTCGATCTGAAAAATGTGTTCTTGTAGGTTACTCTAATGTCCAAAAGGCCTACAAATTACTGAGCCTTGATAGAAAAACATTTTTTTACTCCAGGGATGTTCAATTTTACGAAACTATTTTTCCTTTTAAAACATCAAACTCCTCGTTCGATAATCTTGATTTTAACCATACCAATTTTTTTTAAATAAAAATGACCATTTGGCTCAACCCAATGATGACAACCTTAATATAGAAGGTGACGGTACTTATACCAGACCAGATTCTAGAATGAATGGGAAGACTTCTTTGAAGATTATTTTGCAACACCCCAAGTTGGTGATGACAATCATCTTCCCACTGAAACCATAGTTAACACTGGATCTGAGTCTAGTACAGCTGCAACACCTAATGATATAAGCAGTTCTGAGTGTCAAAATACTAGTACCGACTCCACAAGAAGGTCCTCTAGACAAGGAGTTCTCCCTAAAAAATTTAATGACTATGTGATAGAAGGAAAGGTTAAATATGGAATTGAAAAGGTTATAAATTACTCAAATTTGAGTCCTTCTGATTTTTGTTTTGTGTCTAACTTAAATAAAGCTAGTGAACCCTCCACATATTGGGAAGCTGTCAAGCATCAACATTGGGTTGATGCTATGAATAGTGAAATGGAAGCCCTGTATAGAAATGAAACATGGGTCCTAGTTGATCTTCCAAAAGGCAGAAAGCCAATTGTTGCAAGTGGATATATAAAATTAAATACAAGTCCTCTGGTGAGGTTGATAGATACAAGGCTAGACTAGTTGCAAAAGGTTTCAGTCAACGTGAAGGGCTTGATTTTGATGAAACCTTTTCTCCTGTTGTTAAAATGGTCACCATAAGATCTTTAATTTGTCTTGCAGTTAATAATAAATGGCATTTGTTTCCAATTAGATGTTAATAATGCGTTTTTATATGGTGAAATCAAAGAGGATGTTTATATGACACCCCCCCCCCCCCTTAGGATACTTTGACAAGAATGAAACCAAAGTTTGTAAATTGATAAAGTCTCTATATGGTCTAAAACAGGCCCCTAGAAAATGGAATGAAAAACTCACTTCAGTTTTATTAAGTTGTGGTTTCCGTCAAAGTAGGAGTGACTACTCCTTATTTGTCAAGGTGGAAAGTGTTGTGTTTATTGCCGTATTAGTTTATGTTGATGATATTGTGATTACTGGTAATGAATTAAGTGAAATTGAAAAATTAAAAGTTTTTTGGGTAGTCAGTTCCAGATCAAAGATCTTGGTCCCTTGAAATATTTCCTGGGTATTGAGGTTATTAATGATGGTTCTAACTTGTGCTTATCTCAAAGAAAGTATTGTATGGATCTTTTATCTGAGTTTGGGTTGCTTGGTTGCAAACCTGTTCAAAATCCTATAGATCCATCAGTTTTCATGAGCTCTAAAGGTTATGAAGGTAGCAGTGATGTCCTTCTTGTTAATGTCACTAATTATCAGAAGTTGGTAGGAAAATTAATTTACTTAACCTTAACCAGACCTGATATTGCATATGTGGTGCATGTTCTTAGTCAATTTATGCATAGTCCCAGGCAGTCTCACTTGACATGTTCTTGAAGGGTTCTTCGGTATCTTAAAAATGAACCTGGAAAAGGTCTTAAAGTTGTTCCTTCTAGCTCTGATAGTTTTGTGCATTTGTGCTTACTGCTTATGTTGATGCTGATTGGGCCAAGGCAGTCATGCTCAGAAAATCTGTCACTGGTTTTTGCATTTTCCTAAATGGGAACTTAATTTCTTGGAAAAGTAAAAAGCAAAAAATTGTTTCTCGTTCCTATGCTGAGGCTGAGTTTCGTGCTTTAGCTTCTGTTGTGTCTGAACTCATTTGGATTATAAAAGTGCTGCAAGATGTTAGAGTTGTTGTTCAGTTGCCTGTTAAAATTTTTATGGACAGTAAAGCTGCCATTTTAATAGCTGGTAATCCTGTTTTTAATGAAAGGACTAAACATTTTGAAATTGATCTTTATTTTGTTAGAGAAAAAATTATGGCTGGTATTGTTCAACCAGTTAAAGTTGATTCTGCTGATAATATAGCAGACCTGTTTAGGCTTGAGTGTTAAGCCTCATGAGTTTTTGTGTAACAAATTGAACTTGTTAAATTCCTTCCACAATTAACTTGAGGAGGAGTGTTAAAATATGGGCTTTCTTTCCAAGTTAATTGTTGGTGTTTTGTTCTGGGCTATATTTTGGGCTGTGCATTGTTTATGGGCTTCTTTGACTGGGCTTTTAAAGCTGTGACTTGTGCACTGCCTTTCCTACATCCGCCTCACTTTCCTTGGCTGCTAGGGTTTCTTAGCTCCCTATTTAAACGTAAGGTTCTGGTGAGTTTTTAACATATAAAATTTTGGTGTATCTTTTTCATTTTTTATTTTCTCCAGAAAGTTTTGAAGTATCAGAATGGTTGAAGTATTCTTCGTTGTTAATTCAAAATGGTTGTTGTTGTAGTTTGTTGGTTGTATTTCTTTTCATTCTTTGTAATAGAATTGAAGAGATGGTGATTATACCTGATGGTATAAATCACTGTGTGTTTTTCATGTAGTAAGGTTTTTTGTTGTAATTAGATTTTGGTCTTTGACCGGTGGACGATTATGGTTAATGAAAATTATAATTTGTTAATCTCTAGTGTTCTTATTATTTTGTTTTTTTCTGCATTTACTAACAGTTTTTTATGAAAAATTACATTATATAATTTAAAAATTATATACGTAATACGTGGATTAATAAAATAGTATATCTATAAACTTCACATTTTATTTATAAAGTAAAAAATCTTAAATTGTATAAAATATATATTAAAAATAAATACATATTATATAAATTTTATTAAATATTTAAAAGAGTATATTAAAGATTTGTTGCATGTGGTATGGTTGAAATTATATATAGGGTTCTTGGTCTTTATAAATTGCATAAACGCTCCCTCAAAACACTATTTACTTGCAAAAATAGTCTCTCTTTCTCATAATATTTTCTAAATGACGGTTTTGCCTTTTTCTTAATAACATATTTGGTCTCTCAACTATGTAACTTATTTTTAGTTTTAGTCCTTTACATGAATTTGTACTTTATGTTTAAATTTAAAAAAGTTAATTTAAAAACCTTATTATTTTTTAAAATACATTTGTTTTATTATTAGAATTATCCTAATTTGTATATTTAAACTTGTTTAATTTACGTCTTTTTTACACATCAAATTTATTTATGTTATGTTATATTTGTAAAAATATTTGCACTTTTTTGTCTTTAATACATTTTCATATAAATATTTAATTATGTTAATATAATTTTTATTTAATTAAATTATTTATGAGAAAAGTATAAACATTTGGACATTTTAATTTAATTATTTAGTGACGTGTAGTGGCACTCGTGCTATCGTTTTTTTTCTAATTATTTTGGGGTTTTATCCGTTTTGATTTAAATATTTGTTATAAGTAATACATTTTAATTTATACCTACTACTTTATTCATTTTCTGATTATTTTGTTACATTAATATGTTTCGATTTAATTACAAAATATATAAAGCAAAGTGAATCTGTCAAAGTATGCAATCCAAAACGTATACGTTTCGTTAAACAAAAACAAAAACATGTTTATGTTAAGTTTATATATTTTACTTAAAAATTATAATTAATTTGAAATGTATTAACGTTACAAATATTGAAGTTAAAAATGAATAAAATGTTTAGTTTATATGTTTTTCTTCAAAATTAAATCAAAACTTACAAACGTAAGAAAAATATTTAAATACAAATGAATAAAAAATGAAATTTACATATATTTATTAGAAATTACAATTAAATCGAAATGTAACAAGTAACGAAATAATTAAAACAAAAACGAATAAAATACTAAGTTTTAATTGAAACGTATTAATGTTACAAAATATTAAAATCTATAAATATTACTGAAAGAGTAACTATATTCAATTCTTGTGAAAAACACGTGCCATTACCATGAATCGAGACGTGTCAAACTGTCAATTATAGGTTTTAAAAATAATAAAGAAGTTCAAATTATATCAATCCAAATCTAATATAATCTACTTTTAAATTCAAATCAAATCTACAAATCTAATACTCTACTAACTTATTAATTATAATATAATATAATAAAAGATTTAAAAAATACAAGTAATAATTATCCATATATATTTAGAAATATATAAAGTTAATCGATCATAATAAATTATGATATCATTCTTATATACTTTTGTTTAAAAAAATAATATTCCCTTTTAATTTATTATATTTTATATATATTAATAATATCTGTGTAATACGCGGGTAATAAACTAGTAAAAATAACTAAAATACTAAATTTGAATCCAAACTTATTAACATAAAAGTATTTAGATCAAAGTGTTAAATCCTTAGTTTATATATTTTCTTAAAAATTATAAATAAATTAAAATATATTAACGTAAAGAAATAGTTAGATAGAAACATATAAAAGATAAAAATGTATAAATATTTTATCAAATGAAACATAAGATAAATAAACTTTTAATAATTATATTGGATATATAAACATAAATTAAATATTATAATAGGGATAATTTTTAGTAAATAAGATATCAATATATTTTATAACATAAATATATTTAAAAAGCAAAAATGTATAAATAATAATATTAATAATAATGATAAACTTTTTAAAAAAGGTGAAAATTTATAAAAATGACTAAAGTTGAAAATAAATTACATAGTTGATGGATCAAATTGTTATTGAGAAAATGGTAAATCTGTTATTTAAAAAAGATAAGAGAAATAGGTAAATTTTTATAAGTAAATAGTGTTTTGAAGGATCATTTATATAATTTTTAAAGACCAGTGAACTTATCCATATTTCGACTAAATCAAATGGATTTGTGTAATTTACTTTGTTTAAAAAGTAAAACAGTATTTAAAAAAAATAAATCATATTTGAATACAATTTATGTTTTGTTTACTTTTTAACATAGAATTCTGCTAGTAACTCTCTGTGTGTCTGTTTTGACAAGTAAGCAATATACAGATTCCAATGCATACACCAAACACATACAAACAACACCTATGTTACACGCACACACCATGCATCACTCCAATCACCAACGTGTATGTATGCCACCTTTAATTTACCAACCGTAATTAAATTGGTAAATCGAAAAGGAAAAAAAAATAATTAAATGAACGGTTTTTACACTATAAAGTATAAAAATCAACAATTTTATATATCAATTGTTTTCGATCGATGATCATTTTTTTTTGTCCTTAAATTTACTTTCAGTTTCTTTACAATTTGATAAAGGAAACTCCCTTTAGACCTTTATTTAATTATTGTTTATGGTATCAACTAAACATATATATATACTCTTTTTTATTTTTATCCCTTTTCACGGAAATTGAAAAAATAATGAATTAATTGATCATCACATAATTAATATGTTTATTATTAGAATAATAATAAAAGAGTGACATTCATACTTGATTACCCATGCATGCAAATTATGAAAACTACGTTACATTAATTAGTTAAGCTATTGGAACCAGCTCAATCTTCACCTCGGAAACCTTGACTTCCTCGCACCCTACTCTCGGCACCAAAGTCACCAAAACTGACTCATCATCTTCCGCTTCAATGTCTTCCAACAGCTCCGTTAACCCGAACCTAACCGCACTCCTCTGGAACATCTTGTTCGTATGGTTATGCGGTAACTGCGTAAAACTACCCGCAAACTCGCTCTCTCCAGCCGAGTTCGCGGGTTCGTCATCTTTATCGTTAACAAACACGTCGAACTTCACAAACTTCTCGCTATCGAAACTGATTCCATTCAAGAACAATATCTCGTTTTCTTTCTCCTTCTCCTCTTGGCTCCTGTTTACGCCAGGTCTCTTCACTAAAACCTTCACAATTCGATCAACCTTCAATGGGAATTGAACTTCTTCCACCTTGTTTGCTATTCTGGCAGATCGAGCCATACCCGCAACCTTCGCGTTCTTCATACGTGGAATAGGCCGACTCCTGGACCATGGAATTCGTGACGTTTCGAAATCGTATCCCATTCGTTTCGTGTCGCAACAGTCTCGGTTGTAAACACAAACAAGCTGCTTGTTCTCGTCGTAAAACACGTACGATGCATTCAGCCAGTCTTCGTGGGTCGGATCATGGTGTCCCTTAATCCCGAGATCTTTCCAAACACTCCACATTCGATCAACGTTAGCATGATGAGCATAAAATATAGGATCATACCCGGCCGAGTAAAAGTTTCCCATGTCCTCATTGTTTGGCATCCGAGGGTCCGATACCCATCGATGCATCGAGGTGTGAACCCCACGCTCGATCGACCCGATTGATTGGTTACCTCCTTGAACCGGGTCATCTCCAGCTTTATACTCTCCACCAAAGAAACTTGTTGTATCAGTAGCATTACTAATCATTTGCTTATACATTGAAGATAAATTACTATTTATAAGATCAATACAATTTGCGCCATCGTTACCCGGATTCGGATAATCGACATCGATAACGGTTGGTGGGAGATGTGTAACGTCCCGATAAGCGTCAAAAATGGGGTTATCTTTATAGTTTTTCTTATCGCCATAGGGTTCTTCGAACATCGCAGGAACCATCATTCCAGTCGGGTTGTCCCAGTTCCAATACGGTATCGCAAAACTTTCGTCACCGATCAACTTTCCCAATATCCTCTCGTAGAAATAAAGGTACCACCGGTGGAAAGGAAAGAAAAGCCATGAATTATGAATCTGGATTTCTTTGTTTGGTGAACCACTCATTTTTTGAGAGTAACCACCGTTACAGTAAGCACAATGGATCATAGCTTGTTGCTTGAAACTGCGTGGATCGTCTTGTGGTAGAGCTCTCATCGCCTTAATTGCTTGTCTATACTTCTCGACGTATTCATCAGAGGTTCGTTGTGCAGGTGGTCGAACTCGAATTACGGGGTTTTTCGGCAAGACGTAATCTTGTGGACGTTTTTCGGAGAGTACTGGAGGACAACAAGCCAATGTCCTTGCAGCATCTTCTTTGTTCTGTATGCCTGAAGAAGCTGCAACGCAATCTGCAAGATTGTCAGGAGCAGTGATCGGAGCGGCAAAAGCGGAGGGGATGGAGGTGAAGTTGGCTGCAGCACCGTAGAGGCCGCCGAGGCCCAGGAGCAAGTTTCTCCGGTCCAAATTGCGAATGTGGGTTTCTAGTGTTTTGTGATTGTCATCATGATCTGGGTTAGGGGTACTTGCGTTGCATGAGAATTTGAAACGGTGGGTTGGCCATGGGTTTGCATGATGAGTTTTGAATCGGTGGGAGTTGGTTTTAGAAAACAAGATTGAAGGAGAGAAGGTGGTGGCGATGTGGTGGTGGTGGTGGTGGTGGGTGGGGTCGGTGCGAAGGTTGGAGTGGCTAAATGAAGCCATAGTCTTTGGGTAGTGGTGTTGAATGTGGTGTGTTGAGCTTTAATTATATAGACTATTGCGTTATGGTAATTAATAGAAATATGGTAAAAACCAGGAATGGAATAGTGGAAAAGATTGTTTTTTTTTTTTTACTTTTATGGATTGTTTGTTAAGGTAGAATGAAATCACATTTAATATAAATTTTATTTATTATATTTTCTTATCAAACAGGAAAAGAATTAAAAAGATGAAAATGGAACAAAGTTTTATAAATTTTATATTTTCAATGTCATGTGTATAAGTGTATTTATCATTGGTTATAATAGCATTTCATTTCATTCCATGGTAATTAAAAAATGTCCACTAAGAGTTAATTGCAAGACTTAGCAATCTGCTTTGTTAAAATTTACGATTATTTAAAAACATGAGTGAGAAGCTACGAACGAGTAATAAAAACACCGTCATGTTTGCACTTAACAAAGACCTCAAACAACATCCATATGAATCAACAACTCAAACCCAAACCCAAACCCAAACCCGAACCCAAAACAAAAACAAGAAAATACAACTATACTACTGAGGGAGTCCAATAAAGCAAAGATTTAGAGTAGGACTGCTCTCCACTTTAGGAACAACCTTTTAGTCCTGAAATTGCGAAGTCTTGTATGTATATAGTTAAAATAATTAAAGACCATTGTATTGCAATAATTGAAAACCTTTTATGGAAAAAAAAAAAGAAAAAAAGAAGAGAGAGAGACAATTATACAAACCCATTGGTAAAAAGATTTGAAATTCCAAGGAATTTGAATAAAAAAGGTTTCACATAAGCAAATTCCTAAACCTTTTTTATGCCACCTCATTCAAACATTAAAATAACTCATTTCATTTAGTAATTGGGGTTGCTTTTTAATTACATAAATTTAATTGCAAATTAATTGAAATAATAAGTAAAATTCGCTATAAGATTTTAATTAAAAGGAGATAACAGGAAATATTTGTGTACTTTCAAGTTTGTTTCAATAGTTTAGGTACATTTTATGCGTGTGTGTCTATATATATATATATATATTTTCTAAAGCGTTTTGATTTGTTAGTTCGGCTCTGAAAATCAGTACTACCGTTTACTACAGATGTGTAGTTTTGCTATAAAATGTAGGATTCTAATATGAAAATTATCACAAAATACATTTTATATTCCGTTATAAAGTGTTGCTAACGAATGAATTGAATTCTGTTGTCCAATGCATTGCCAAAATTTATTGCCCATTTTGTTTATTGATTGTTTGTTGTCAACTTGTGATTTCTAAAAGTAGAGAGAGACATGTGTCTCATATATAACAAAAAAAGAAGTGATCATTCATCACTTGATCCCTCTACTCATGCCAAGTATGGTTTATATTATTAGCCACTTGGCTATATCATCAATATAATTCAATAACAAATACACATGTTTTTGTTTCTTAAATTAATTTTGTTTTACATATAAAATGAAAATTATAAAATATGCCTATTAGTTTTTGGTTTTGAAGTTTTTAATAAAATTGAAAACATTATGATTTTTTAAAAAATGTATTTTATAGATATGAGAATATGTTTAGACGTTTTTTTTTTTTTTTTTTTTTTTTTTTGCCTTTTCACCTTTTCAGTTCCCTTTATCACATATTAAAGAGGAGACTGAAATCACTAGATTGAATTCAAAAGATAAAAACTCCATAAAGCAGTTTTCAAGTTTACTTGTATTTTTTAAAACTAGAAACTTAAAATTAGAAACTAAGAACATCAAAAAACAATTGACTTGAACGCATTTCTTGAGATTCTTGTTTTTGATTAAAAAAAATTGTTGAATAAAGATCAACTAAACAGGCCCTAAATTTATCATGTAAGGGGTCATGTGAGACAACAATGCATGATGTTAATTATATATGAGACAACAATGCAAGATATTAATTATATATGTTACAACTTACAGGTGTCGGTTGTAAAATATTGTAATATATTTGATAGGAAATAGCTACATATGAATGATAAATTGCATCTCCATGTAATAGGTAAAAAGATATTATATAATTCATAGGTGAGATTTGTTAAAAATGTGTCAATATTTCTACTAATATAACAATGAAATGTTATTGATTAATAATTTTTTAAAATGTGTTCAGAAGAGAAAGATTATAGGATATTGTTGTTGTCTACTAGAAGAAACTTTTTAAAAATATTAAACATTCAAAAAAATGATTTTGGTAACATGTGCGCGCTTTTAATATTAATTTTATAATAAGTTGCAAATTTTAATAGAATAGTTTTTTACACATTCTTAGCTTTAGTAAGTCAAATTTATAAAAGAAAACACTAATCCACCAAACATGAGTGTAAATATATTTTTTTTACGTCTAATAGTAATCTATAAAAACGAATCTGATTGTAACTGACGAAAAATATCTACATCACGAATACTGCTCTTCTCATCCAGAGCCACGTGAAAAATAGAGTTACACCGTCGCCAAATTAAAGGGCGATAAACGTACAGCACCTTGTTTGTGAACTTTTCTATACTTGACGGAAAAAAAAAAAAGACACATCTTCTACAAATATTATACGGTTACCACAACTCGTGAACTTTTTATACTTGACGGAAAAAAAAAGACACATCTTCTACAAATATTATACGGTTACCACAACTTTACATCATCGATTCATCGATCAACACTGTCTTCTCTTCCATTGTGTGTTTTTCTTCCACAAACAAATGGGTCGAATGGGCTCACATTCAAAAAGACAAAATTCATTTCTTTGAGAACTTTTTTTAACTCATGTAAGGCATCAGTTGAAGATTTTACTTATTTAAAAAAACTATGTTTTGGTCGTTTTGACTTGTCCATCCCGATTCCTCGTGTGGCCCGTTAGGCCAAAATTACCAACTCACTATTTACTTTGCTTTGACCACTTTAGCTGAAATAAATGCAATGTCAGATTCTTCTAAGAAAGTCTCATATAGGATTCTTCTTATAAAACAAGAGTTCCCAACAATTCTTTTGTCCTAGACATACTTCACTTATTGGAAGTTGTTAGGGCTTGTATAGTTTTTCACAAAAGAATTTCGCAGCGGATGAAAAGAAAACAAATCGAAAACCAGATCGCGTCTAGAAAACCATAGAACAATCAATAAAATAAACGAGTTAGCAATGTACCTCACTAGGATCGGTCTCTACAAGAAATAAATCTGGATCGGTTGGTGTTAATGTACACTGAAGATGACACTAGCAGGCAGTTTCAAAAACCTTTTCAAGACCGAAAGAAACCCTTTGTTTTTGTGTGTTAAAAATCACCCAATGGATCACAAGCGGGGCCGGGGGAACCAATTTTGTGACGGTAGATTAGGATTTTCTAAACCCT
The DNA here is from genome assembly GCA_020465985.1 of Centrapalus pauciflorus. Classification (NCBI taxonomy): domain Eukaryota; kingdom Viridiplantae; phylum Streptophyta; class Magnoliopsida; order Asterales; family Asteraceae; genus Centrapalus; species Centrapalus pauciflorus. The sequence continues at coordinate 105,682 of JAANYP010005495.1, read as the reverse complement.
AATTGCCTTATTCCATGATTATCTCATTGATGATATCCAATGATTTTTAATCTCTTGCAATTTAAGTCCTTGTACTTTAAGGTTAACACTAAAAGCTATTTGTGTCAAACATATTTTTTAATTATTTGATCATGAATCTACTCTTAATTGTGAAATAATATTTTAATATCAATAATTGTTGTTCAATTATTTTTGTTTAGTTGTGTTTTTCGACTTTAGGTCATAATAATGATGTTATCTTTACCCAATATATTCTACCAAAAGTGATCGACATCAAACTTGAGAGTCGTCCCAAAGAAAGCATTTTCAACAAAAGAACAGATGATAGAGTTAATGTCATTACAAATATTATCCAACTGGTTTGATGAATTTACTTGTGTTTATCGAGAAATTAATTTTGATTAATTAAAAGTCGTAAAATATTTTCTTAATGATTTTATTAATGAAAAAAATTGGTCTAAGTAGCAAAATAAACCACATTCACAATTGTCACATACTTACAGGACCACATGAAATTCAATTGTTCGTTTACTCTTTTACTACTTGCAATTAAAATCTCAAATCTTACAAAAAAGGAGGATAACAATGAAAAAAGTTAATATATTCTTACATTTTTCTAATTTGGGTACGTAACATATTATATTTATTTTCAATTAGGAGAATATGGTAATAAAAACACAAATTAAGGTAACAGATTACTTGATCAAGTATTTCATAATTTTTAAAAAAGTATCATGTCAAGTTTCATAGTGAAATGAAACAGTCAAAAAATTTTGATGGCTTGAATAAAAAAATTGTCATTTCAGAATAAACTAACAGTAATATTACCTAGATTGATGTGTTTTCATTAGTATATTTTACTAAATAATATGTTATCCAAAATAGAATAAAGATGAAAATATTTTTGTTTTTTCATAGTCAACCAACAGGATCAAATATGAAGCTGTTATCAGAAAATTTATCATAATTAAATGAAAACTGAAAAAAATTCTAAAATGTCAAAGATTGAACACCATGAAAAATTTCTAAAAATTAAACACAACCAAACTATTTTTTCTGAGGTTTTCTAAAACCTACTTTTATATTTTATTTTATTTGTGATTTCTTTATTGTTTTTCTTTTCCATATTCATTTGGTTCTTGGACCAAACTTTTAAAAATATGTTAAATAAAATATAATCAAGAAAAACCTTTATACATTTCTCATTTTGTTAAGGTCTTTACACACTTATTTATTCTAACACAGGATAAAATATATAAAGTAAAAAAAAATATATGAATTAAAGTGAGAAGATGAATAAAAAACAAATATACTAAACCAATAATATTTAAAAAATATATAAATCCCTCGTTCCTTAAATGATAAAATATATCTAGAACAATAGAAAATTTTATTTATTTTACCATCCTTATATTAAAAAAAAAAAAAAAAAAAACAAACATACATACATACATACATACGTTACCATGCAGGAATTGAACAAGAAAATGAGCTTACATCAATGATGATCTTCAACCAACTGGAACCAGGTCTATCTTGATCTCCGAAACCGTGGCATCTTCACACCCAGTCCTCGGAACCAAACTCACCAAAACATACTCATCATCTTCTGCTTTTAAGTCCTCCAACAGCTCCGTTAACCCGAATCTCGCCCCACTCGTTGTCATCGTACTTTCTGATCGGGCACTCCTATAAGGCAACAACGCGAAACTACCAGCAAACTCACTGTTAGCAGGCGTAACCGTGTTCTCATCGTCTTCTACGTTAACAATCACGTCAAACTTTACAAACTTCTCATTGTTAACCTTTACTCCATTCAACGATAAAATCTCGTTCGCTTTCTCCTTATCTTCCTTGCTCCTGTTTACAGCAGGCCTCTTCACCAGTACCTTAACCGTCTGGTCTAACTTCAGCGGGAGTTCCACGTCTTCCACCTTCTTCACCACTCCCTCCAACTTATCCGCAATCTTGGACCCCTTTTGATCACTTGTTGTCTGGGCAAAAGCCGAGGTCAAGTAGTTCGCGGTGCCGATCAGGCTGCCGAGCCCCAAGATAAAGTTTCTCCGGTCTACATTCTGTATGCCAATTGACGTTTTGAGTTTTCGGTCATCGCCATCTGCGTTGCATGAGGTTTTTAAGACATGGGTCTTCTTTTCTCGAGCCAGGGTTCGGTTGGACTTAGTCGTGGTCGTGACCGTGGGTACGGTAGACATGCTAAATGAAGCCATCATTTTGGTACTGTTTCAAGATGCTGTTTTGGCTTCAAATATATAAAGTTGGGTTATGGTAATTAAATTGGATACGATAAAGATGATTGATAAAAGAAGATATACACCAAATTGATAAATGGATCAAATTTTATGTTCTTATCTGAAATGGTTTACCGACTATATATGCTTCGTGGTTTATGTACAAAGTTCTGACCTTTTCTTGACTCCGTTTGGCGGCTGAATATATAATACAAAGAGCCAAACACACTATAACCTGCTTGCTGCCACTTCTAAAACAAAGACACGTGTCCAATTCATTCACTTCCAACCCTCAGTTCCTGCCATGTGTATTATCCACACGATTATATAATACAAAACTCCAGTCAAATTGACACGTTTAAATATTTGTATAATTGTTTGAACTTATATAAACAAAAAATATATATACTTTTCTTATTTTTGAACCCAAGAAGTATAATTACTTAATTTTGAGTATTTGAGTACTATCCATCTACAAAAGAACATGGTTGTATAGATACAGTATTGATTAAGTGGGGTTTGGTTCGTATAATGGAATTCGATGAAATTGCAATTTAAATTTAGCTAGTTTAAAATTTTTTATAACTAATGTAAATGGTTAAATTTTATGTATTTTCCATCAAAGTTCCTTGTTCACAGAAATTTGACATTCCCCCAACTTATACATTAATTAAATTTCAACCTATACATAAATTAGATTCCAACATACATTTCTAACTAATACTAAAAATTATTTTCTACCATCACCATCGACCATATTAATAACTAAAATTTAAATTACAATTCATTCGATTTTCATTCCGTGAACCAAACGTCACATTAGTTTACGATTTAGAGACAGAAATATTAGTTGTATGTTACTATATAGAGAGATGAAACTCATTAACTCACTGATCGTAAGTCTACATAGTATGCATTTCATGATGTAGCATGAAATGGCCCTAGCAGATCATGATGTAACGGCATGCGACGTTGAAGACAATTTTGAGGAACATAATAGTGTCAAAAGGTCATTTGGATGAAAGCATCTTTTCTAAATTAAGTATGTTTTCTATTGTAGCAAGATGATCCCTTTTTTTTTTTTTTGCTAACCTGCTTTGCGAGCCAACAAATCCCAAGGTGACCATCCGCTTAGCAAGTAGCCCGGAGTCATCGCAGATGAACCTCCATGGCCACAACGGGATATCTTTTTGTTGCTCGAAGAGTTCGAACTTGGAACCTCCAGGTATTTTCACATTTGAAGACTAAGTTTTAACACTAGTCCAGTAGTCAGTCAAGCACCCTTGTGGTCAGCCATGATCATTTTGGTAAAGCCCAAAAGAACCTTGATGAAATAATGTAATAATCTTAGATTGTAAGGTTGCTAACATACCTTAACATTATTCTTTTTGGCGTAGTGCTGATCATGTTGCATTTTTTTTTCATGGGTTTAGATGATGGGTTTAACGTTTCTGGAGGATTATTTTGCATCAGTTTCATAAAGTTGTTGCATTCTTGAAAAATGGATATGTTTTCCAGGTTTATGCTTGTCTTCTTTCTCCTTGCTTTCCTTTTCTTTTTGTTTTTTTGGAAAAAAAAAAAAAGACATCTCTACCTAGGCTCTTCATTCGTTTTGTTAGTAACATCATTCCATGTCTCTTCTGCAGCAGAATCATCAAGATATGGATAAGGGGCTCATTAATTGGACTAATCCATACTCCTTCCAATCCAAAGTTCTTCCAGGTCTGCGGATTCTGCTAATCCGGGCTTGGGTTTGGGTTTCCTTTCGGTTTGGAGAGCTGATTTGGACCTGCCTAAACCCGATTAAGAAAATAAAATATTTTTTCTTATATTTTATACATCATATACTAAGGTAGTAGTGTACTCTGCAACACAACTCACTCAGAGCCCTTCCCCCTAACTCCTCTGCTTTCTGTTCACAAAAATCGATTAAGCTCTCTGATATATCTCCCAGCAATAAGCCAGTAACCCATGTTCAAAGATCACTCCCTCCCCATAAACCCGACCAGCCGCTTTAAATATCACCCGATCCAACCCATCAGCCTGTGATACTTCTCCCAAGACAATTAGACCCTGCAGCCTGCTAGTTGATATCAAAGCTACTAGCTAATAAGGTGTCAATTATGACTGATAAGGTATTTTCCTTTTTGAAGAGATAACTGGAAATTTCTTATTTACATGTTGCTTATTATTTAAATCTACTTTTGAATTTCAGGTCGCTTGTTGTGGGGGGTCAAAGGATTTTGTTTTGTCTTTCACTTGATTTTGCTAATAATTTTTCTGTTCCTAATCAGCCCAACCAAACAAAACAGCACAATCTATTTTCATCATAATCTTTCTAACAAAACCCAAGCCTTATTCGGATGGATTGGACTACGGTCAAGCCCTATCAATCCGAATAAAACTTGGCTAAAACTACGTATTCTACCATTACCATTAGTGATACTTTATTTGTATTTTAGACGCCGACAAGAGATCACTCTATGCCAAGAAAGGGTTTTACAGTTTTGCAATTTGAGCATGTCATTTGTAAAAATTCGACAAACAAATGCCACAAAAAGCAAAGACAACGGAAATAATAATAATAATAATAACAATCAGCAGCAGCAGCAACAAATCAACAACAACAACAGGTACAATCGAAGAGGAACTCAATAACACAATAAACTTGGACAATTTGAGAAAAAACGCACCATTCTATTGCTCAATGCTGCAATTTTATGGTTAAGATGTATGATCATCTAAGGCTATATATTAATCTGTTGGTCTTGTTATTTGTGACTATTTCTTAAACTATGACAATCCCAATTTTTAAGAATTCTTTAGTTTGTCGTTAGTCATAGGATAAATTTGATGAAAATACAACATAAATTACCATTACTTAAAGGATCATGACACCAGCGTATTCTTCCCATGAGAATTGCAATGGAAACATAATGAAATGCATAAACAGATATAAATATTATAGAAACATGATGATTGAAACATACCTTTGATCGATCAATTGAAGAACGACAGATTACAACCCTAAAAACGTTGAGGAAAAAACCTTAAAATGTTGATTAAAGAACATAATTGGTTGAGGAACATACGTTCAGTCGATCAAATGAAGAAATTTTATCGAGGATGCCTCCGATTGAACACCAAAAAAGCGTATAAATAAGTTTAAATCATCAGCTAAAGCACGCCCAATTAGAATTCGACAGTGCTAGCCCAGTTTGTTATAAATCAAGTAGGTAGTTAGGTACACCTTGTAGGCTTGTAGTTTGTGCTGAAAAAGAAAGGCTAGGAAAGTAGGAATCCGTGTGTTGTGCGAATTGGGTTAAACCGATTCGTGTTATTTGGACCCAGTTTTAACCCGTTTTCATTGCTGCGTTTAAGAGGGTTTTTGGTTTTACGTTATGAACGAGATTATTAGTTTATTACGTTGTAATAACGCAAATAATTGGTTTAAAGTGTTTGAATTGCATACGTTAATAAGTGATTATTTGCGTTTAGAGTTAATCATACCACACTTTTTCATAAGTTAAAAAATCTAGCTTATTTGTTTAATAAGTGATTATTTATTCATTTTACAAGTTAAAACGCACATCCACACATTTTAAAAACTGATTATTTGATAATTATGATAGCAAACAACAAAAGCTAAACCAAACACTACATTTCCGGCATCACTTTTTGTTACAGTTATTATCTGTTTATTAGTTATCAAAACGCTACAGCACTTTTTCAAACTCAAATCCAAACACCCTCTAAAATGTATCACTTTTAGGGATTGTTTGATTTTAGGTATTCAATCGATCAATCAATAACTAGTCAAGGATACCTCTGATTGAAGACCGTTAAACCGTATCACGAATGTCAATTAACTTATTTCAGTTACAAAATGTCGATTTTGACTTCATTGGTTTATTAACTTATTGGGTTTTTAGAGACTGAAAAACCAGGGTCTAATATTCTTTTTTTATTAAATCAAAAATAAAAATTTAACTTGAGTATTTTTATAAAAAAAATAAAAACATGAAGGGTCGAAAACGTAAAAAATATGAAAATATGTCCAAAAAAAATGTAATAATGAATTCTTTACGTTAAAATTTGATTATAGCATTAAGATTTTAATTATTCGTTGGGCTCTTACTCCTCGTAATGGGCTGCTCTATTAGGCCTGGGCTCGTATAAAGGATCCAAGATAAACTACAAGGACAAACGAATGAATTCAAATATCAACTAATTTTGCTTCACTTAAAAACTTATTTTGGTCACATGTGGATGACATTGATTTTTAGTGGATTCGCAATTGACAAACCTAAAAATCATTTTTTGTCATGTCACGTCAATATTTTAAATCATAAATCTCTTTGTTATAACACACAAATCAATATATACATAATTTTTATAGGCCCCGTTTATTCTATTTTTTAAAATATGGTATAGGAAAAATAATTAAAATATAAAAATAAAGGTAGATCTTTAAAATTTTTATGACATATGATGACATAATATATAATGAATTCTTATGTGGCAATACAAACCAAGCTAAAAATATATGATGATGATGCTCTTAGTAAAATGTAATAATGAAATTTTGATTTTGATGTAGATAATTATTTTTTTATGTTATTTGTCATATATATTAGATAGGATCAGATGAATCAATTATATGAAAGAGAACATGTTTTCAATCTTTTTTTAGTTTTTAAATAAATCATATTTTACAGTATTTAAAAAAAAACTTGTAACTCAAACAATGATGTTTTTTTTTTATATATTTTTATGTATTGAACGTACAAGTAGTAGCTTGTAAATCCATGGAGATTAAACATATTCCAACTTTGTAGCTATTCATTGGGTTTAATTTAGTTTTTTATTGTATGGTATTTTTTTTTTTTTTTTTAGTTTTTTTTTTTATGAGTTTTGTAGTTCTTAGTTCAGCTTGATTGTTTCTCACTGATCCTGATTGTGTAGCAATTTATTAACCTTTGGGTCTCTCCTTGGTCCAACCCATTTTGTTTGAAACCCTAAAACCTCATTTGTCTTGCTTATAAATACGCATCTCTTTTATGAAATGAAGGACTTTCACGTTGCACACTTGCTCTAGAAGTTTCTTTCTAAGCTTCTCTCACCTTCTGCCAGGGGACTGAAGAGCCCCTGGACTATTATGTATTAGGAGGTTTCACTCCATCTGCACCCCTTATTTCATCCAGCGGCAGCACCTAGACAATACCATCATCAGTTCCAGACGGTTTATACCAGGAGTTTACCTTCCACTTGATAGGAGCTTATTTTCAATCATGTGAATCTCTCTCTCTCTCTCTCTCTCTCTCTCTCTCTCTCTCTCTCTCTCTCTCTCCTAACATAACATATATTGTTACATACGCATATACACATATATACATACATTTATTGCGTTTGAAAAAGTGTTGTAGCGTTTTGGAAACTAATAATCAAATAATAGCTGTAACAAAAAGTGCTGACAGAAATGTAGTGTTTGGTTTAGCTTCTGCTGTTTGCTATCGTGATTATCAAATAGTCAGTTTTTAAAATGTTTGGATTTGATTTTTAACTTGTAAAATGACTAAATAATCACTTATTAATCAAATAAGCTACATTTTTAACTTATGAAAAAAGTTTGGTAGGAATAACTCTAAACGCAAATAATCATTTATTATGGTACGCAATCCAAACAATTTAAACCTATTATTTGCGTTATTGTAACGTAATAAGCTAATAATCTCATCTATAACGCCAAACCAAACGCCATGTATATCATTGATGACATTCTAACTTGACCGTCGGAGGTGGCTCCGAGGGCTCACGTCCTAAGTCCACATCTATCAGGATTCCACATGTTTCAACATGTTTTCAAGCTCGGGTTAGACAACGAGCGACTACATCTCACGCCTGAACTACCCCAACGAAAAAAAAGAATGAACATATTTTAATTTCATTGGTACTGAATGATATAATTCTCATTCAAGTAACAATGCATTTGTTTCTAAATAATGTTTCGATGATATTCTGTTGTCGAAGTTATGATGAAATTAATATAGATGAAAGTAAATAGTATTTAATTGCATAAAATGTACACATGTCTTAATATTCACACGATATAAATATAAAATATTAATTATTTGTTTGCCTCTAGAGACCTTATCCTTGGTACTAATTTATATTAATACGAACACTCGAACCTCATGCGCATGATTAATTAAATTGCATCCCTAATCTAAAAACCCATATATAAATAAATAAATAAGTAGTCATCGCCTCGTTTCGACCAATTAAGATCTCAATCTACGGTTACCATTGGCTTCTATATTTAGAAGTATGTGTCCCCCTCATTACTCTCATTGTCCTTTCGTTTTATAGTAATCTATCTATATATTATAATAATTGAGAACAAATTCTGCCACGTGTCAACTTTCTAACACCTTACTTTTTCATTTTCCCGTTCTTTTTCCAAAAATAAAAATTAACATTAATTTAAGTAACAATTTTTATCACTTAATTGATTTAATTTAAACTTTATTGTTGAAACTTATTATTTTTGTTACCTAAAATTATTCAAACTACAATTAATATTCATTAAAGTTTTCAAGATCAACAAGCTAAACTAATTTTTTTTAAGTCAATAAAATAATAAAATTCATGTTTAAATGTCCTAAATAGTAAATAATTTAAAAAAATCGGTAAAATAAAAAATTTAGTTTTATAATAAAAAATTTTAAAAGATTGATTTAGTGTCATCATTTTTTACCATTGAATCAATAATTCAAATATTTTGAATCATATTTCAGTCGTCTTCTTTGACTTAAACATTGACTTAGAGTCATCATTTTTTAACAATGACTCAATGATTTTGCATGTATGTCATCTTTTTGTTGGTTTTATTGTATCGTAATTTTAAAAAAAATTTTGAAGGTTTTTAAGTGATCCCACCTCTCTATTAATATTTAATTTATAACAATTATTTTGCATCAATCCATGTAATACATGTGTATTAATCTAGTTTATTTATATAGAATAAATTTATTCAATTCTAAAAGTTCATAATAATCGTTACGAGAGAATTTTATATATATATCATTATAAACTTCTAATATTACATATATGTTTTTACAAACTTCCTTATTACATATATATCATTTTAAACTTTTAAATCTCACACACACACATGTGTGTGTGTGTGTATATATATATCCAAATGACTATTTTAAAATTTAGTTACATCATTTAGAAAATATTAAATATCATTTTTAATTTATTTTATTATTGAATTAAATTAGAAAATGATATTTCTTTATTTTTCTAATTTATTTTTGTTGGGATTTAAGATGGTAGTTTAGGTATTCAAAAAAAATTTAAATGATAAAATAAATTTAAAATAGTCATTTGGATATATATATATATATATATATATATATATATATATATATATATATATATATATTTGTAACATCCCGGATTTGAGTCTGGTACGTGGATTTAATTTATTGGCTCATTTATTTTATTATTATTGCGTGTTCCAATTAAAGTCTGTTTCGTGGATTCAACGTGTCAAGGTTGAGTGATACGTGTCCCTGAGCTAATAATTGGTGGATTAATTATCTCCTTGAGATCGTGGATTTAATTGGGTCCTAATGATATAATTTGTGAAAAAGTGATATCGGGTTCGGATTTATCGGGTTCGGGACTTGTTTAATTGAAGGGTTGGATTTATATTAATGTCTGTGGCTTTATCCTCTTCATTTCCCTTATCCAAATTGAGAATTAGAAATCCCTAAAGTGTGTGTGTGAATTGGTGTGGAGCTACAGCAGAGAATCAAGCTTTAATCCTTGAAATTGGGTGCTGGAAATTTGTGTTCTTCATCACCTTCTTCTTCCCTTTGAGTTCTTGAGGTGCTCAAGGTAAGATTTTGTGGTTTTAATGGTTAAATTCTTGATGAATTCATGTGATATGTTGAGGAAATCGTTTCTGTAAGTATATGGGTTGTTTATGTATGAGTTTTGTGTAATTTTGCTGCTGAAATTGAGTATGGAGGGGTTAAAATCCCCTGGTTCGGCTATGGAGTTCGAAGGGCAGATTCTGCTGTCTGGCAAAAGCGCGGCGCGCAAATAGGAAAAGCGCGGCGCGTAAATCAGTCTGCTAGAGAATTTTGGTTTAGTTTTATAAAAGAGTTGTGGGTCGTTAATTGGTCGGATTCCTTCGGGATATTATTGAATTGAATTATTTGGGATTTTGGGTCTCGATAGGAGTTCCGAAAAAGGGTTTCGGGGATCGATTGTCCGTTCGGGAATATGTTTCGGGATTAGTTTAATTGTGATAATTGTGTTGGATTGAGTTATGTTTGATTGAATTGCGTGGCTATCGAGTTTGTGATAACATGTGAGACCCGTGATGTGTTCAGGTGCTAGCCGATCACGTGCCGAGCCGCATTGAGAGTTCGGGTTTCGATTGCTTTCGGGTATCGGTGAGTACTCGAGTCCTTTTCAAACGCACGTGCATTCTTTCGAGTCGTCTATGTGGTTGTGATATATATGTGTATGAGACTGTGATAGCGCGCAGGTATGAGCTTCTCTACCCTATACGTGCTATATGTGTTTGAATTGCAGGTGTCCGCGATATGTGATCGCGCAGGCTGACTGTCCCTAACCAGTCACGAGATATGAGGCTGTATATATACGGCAGGGATATTGCCAGGTCGCTCCTGTGCCTATTGAGTAGCTAACCGCTGCTGTGTGCGGCCTGTTAGCTGGGGAACGTGGTCCCCTTTTTGAGCGGAGATATGTGCTATGCATCGAGTTGCATATGTGTGCTGAGATATATGTGTTGTGTATGTTATATGTGCTTACCTGCAGCGTCTAACCCTCGCGTACTCACGAGCTGTCCAGCTTATGTTTTCGAGTCTTCTGTGTGTCAGGCAGTCATACCGTGGGGTCGCAGTCACAGCTGCAGCAGCCGAAGTAGAGATCGGGCAGTTTAGAGTTGTGTATGCCGATTATATTTTGATACTGAACTTTAAAGTTGTTGTCTGTACCTTATACTGGATCTGTATTGTGTTAGCTCTCAGTAATCCGTGTTTATCAGATAATTCAGTCGTGTATGCATCTGAATCAGCATGTGACTTGAGACGTGTTAACTTTGTATTAAAGTTTTAAATTATCAGTGTTTTCCGCTAATCCTGTGACATGTGCATTATGAGATGATTGCGTTATTGCCACCTGTGTATTGTATTGACGTGGCATTTGTGTGAGAATTGTGGGTGTTACAGCTTGGTATCAGAGCTTGAGGTTTCAGTATTGAGTATCAGTGGATGCTTGTGCTCTTACCGTGTTCAGATCTGTGGGATTCTTCCCTGAGACTGAGTTTAGCGGAATTAACTGTCCTAGCTTATTGTATAACGCTGGGTGATCGATCTGTTATCTTACCTTTGTTATATGTGCAGGTAGTTATGGTAGATCATGGCGAGGGTTCAGGGCCAGAGAGACCTGCGGGAGACGAGTATGTCCGCCGGTCAGAGATGTTATCAGTATTGACCGAGTTCTACAGAGAGAGGGATAGAGAGAGAGAGCAGGAGCGACAGAGAGCTGATCCGCCGCCAGTTACTAGTGTTGAGACAGTGGTTGGGGCATCTTCTTCTTCTGTGCGAGGTGGGTCCTTTAAGGACTTTATGGCGGGAGCCCCACCTCAGTTCCGAGGCGGTGGCGAGCCGGGTGCGGCTATGGCTTGGGAGAGAGAGATAGAGGCGGCATTCCGAGTTGCCCATGTCGATCCTCGGGATATGGTCGGCTATGCAGCTTATCAGCTGAAAGGAGGGGCTTCACAGTGGTGGAAGTCCATTGAGTCGTCCATGACTACAGCCGCAGCGTATGCTATGACATGGGATCTGTTCCGTGCTATCTTCGAGCTTCAGTATATTCCCCGGGATGAGCGCCGGGAGATGGAGCGTCGTTTTCTACATCTTCAGCAGGGCAGTATGTCAGTCCAGCAGTATGTAGATAGATTATTAATGAGTATGCTCAGTTTGCGCCTCAGCATGTGGATTCAGAGGTTCGTAAGGCTGATGCCTTTATTGACGGTTTGCGGTCGGATATCCGGGAGTTTGTTGGACTTCATGATACTCCTACGTTTGCGAGAGCCTTGGAGTTGGCTCGTGTCAGAGAGAGAGAGAAATCGAGAGGCAGAGGGGTCAGCCTCCGACCCAGAGACAGAGGACAGGGACGTCCGAGCAGTCCCAGAGTTACTACCGAGAGCCCCAGGAGTTTCAGAGAGAGAGGCAGCCTGAGCAGCAGCAGGTTCAGGGGCAGGGTTCCGGATTCCGTAGGGATAGAGACAGAGGCAGAGATCGCAGGTCCCGGAGGTCCGGGCAGTATCAGGGATCAGGGACGGCTAGTCAGAGTCAGGGGCAGACTTCCCGTTACAGTGCTCCGAGCCGGAGTCAGAGCAGCGTGGGACAGGGGTCCCAGCCATCAGGGAGCCGGGCAGATAGTTCAGCCGGGGAGAGGGACTGTCCGAGGTGTCGCGGTCGCCATTCCGGTTCTTGTACATCAGAGCAGCCCCGTTGCTACCGCTGTGGTCAGTATGGCCACACGTCATTTACATGTACTTCGAGGGATTCCCTGTGCTTCCGCTGTGGGAGGCCAGGTCATATTGTGAGGGATTGTCCGGATGCGCCGCCAGCAGTGCAAGGAGTGAGTACCAGCAGTGCTAGAGCCGAGCCGTCATCTTCGAGCCGCCGTGAGTCAGCACCCAGAGGCAGGGGTAGAGTATTCCAGGCTACGGCAGAGGAGGCCCGCGAGTCTACCGATGTTGTTTCCGAACGGTGTTAGTGCTCGTGTTTTATTTGATTCTGGAGCAGATCGCTCGTATGTGTCTGTGATATTCTGTGCATATTTTTCTGTGCCTCCTACTGTTTTACCTGTGCCGTTAGTTGTTGAGAGGATAGATGGTAGTACTGCTTTAGTGAGTCGGGTGTACAGAGATTGTGTCCTTGAGATAGATGCTCACCGGTTTCTGATTGATCTACTGCCGATAGATAGCAGTTTCGATGTGATAGTGGGTATGGACTGGATGACAGCCAGGCAGGCCGATATTTTGTGCGCGAAAAAGATGATCCGGATACCCATTTCAGACAGTGAGACGGTGACAGTGTATGGCGAGAGGCGCCGAGGTGAGATCGGCATTGTGTCTATGGCCCGAGCTCAGAGATATGTTGCGAAGGGGTGTGAGACCTTTCTGGCTTATGTTATTGACGCCAGCTTAGAGAAGAAGACTCTAGCGGATATACCTGTGATTCGAGAGTTCCCTGAGGTATTCCCAGAGGAGTTGCCTGGGTTACCGCCAGATCTTCAGGTTGAGTTTCGTATCGACCTTATCCCTGGAGCGGTGCCAATTGCGAAGGCGCCTTATAGGCTGGCACCTACTGAGATGAGAGAGATGATGTCGCAGCTTCAGGAATTGCTCGATCGTGGATTTATCCGTCCGAGTTCGTCCCCGTGGGGAGCTCCCGTGTTATTTGTGAAGAAGAAAGACGGTTCTATGCGGATGTGTATCGACTATCGAGAGTTGAATAAAGTGACGGTGAAGAACCGTTATCCGCTTCCACGTATTGACGATCTGTTCGATCAGCTACAGGGTTCGAGCTTCTTTTCGAAGATAGATCTGAGATCGGGTTATCATCAGCTGAGGGTCAGAAACGAGGACGTGCCGAAGACCGCGTTCCGGACGAGATACGGCCATTATGAGTTCTTAGTCATGCCTTTCGGACTGACTAACGCACCCGCGGCATTCATGGATTTGATGAACAGAGTGTGTAGATCTATGTTGGATCGGTTCGTGATTGTTTTTATCGACGACATCCTGATCTACTCGAGGAGTGCCGAGGACCACGAGCAGCACTTGCGAGAGGTTTTGACTGTGCTGCGAACGGAGCGACTTTATGCGAAGTTCTCCAAGTGTGAGTTCTGGTTGCGCGAGGTCCAGTTTTTGGGGCATGTTGTTAGCGCCGAGGGTATTTCAGTGGATCCGGCGAAGATTGAGGCCGTTATGAGTTGGGAGCCGCCGAAGACCGTGCCTGAGGTCCGCAGCTTTTTGGATCTAGCCGGGTATTACCGCCGCTTCATTCAGGACTTCTCGAGGATTGCCAGGCCGTTGACGAGATTGACACGGCAGTCCGTTCCTTTCGTGTGGTCCGATGAGCAGGAGTCGGCCTTCAGGGAGCTGAAGTCCCGGTTATGTCAGGCGCCAGTGTTAGCATTGCCCGAGGGTACAGAGGATTTCGTGGTCTACTGTGATGCGTCAGGTACCGGTTTGGGTTGTGTTCTGATGCAGCGAGGCAAAGTGATTGCGTATGCGTCGCGACAGCTGAAGACCTACGAGGAAAATCATACCGTGCACGACCTTGAGTTGGACGCGATAGTGTTCGCGTTGAAGATATGGCGTCATTATCTGTACGGTTCACGGTTTGTGGTGTATACTGATCATAAGAGTCTTCAGTACCTGTTTAGTCAGAAGGAGTTGAATATGAGACAGCGACGCAGCCTTGAATTGTTGAAAGATTATGACTGCGAGATTCAGTACCATCCTGGTAGGGCCAATGTGGTGGCCGACGCGTTGAGCCGTAAGGCGTGCAGCCAGACGGTGGTTTCCCGAGCAGCGAGGCTCGAGGTTACATCGACTCTTGTGGAGAGTCTGAGGCATGCTCAGCGAGAGGGTTTGCGGGCGGAGAATGTGAAAAGAGAACGGCTTGCGGGACAGCTTGAGGTACTGAGCAGAGATAGCAGAGGTTTGTGGGCATTTCGTGACCGAGTCTGGGTTCCGAGAGTCGGTAATCTGCGGCAGCTGATTTTAGACGAGTCGCACCGATCGAGGTTATCCATCCATCCCGGGAGTACCAAAATGTATAGAGATCTGCGCGAGTTCTATTGGTGGCCAGGGATGAAGAGAGATTTGGGCCGATATGTCGAGGAATGTATGACTTGTCTACGTGTGAAGGCCGAGCATCAGAAGCCTCACGGGCATTTGCAGCCTTTAGAGATCCCTGAGTGGAAGTGGTATCACATCACGATGGACTTCATCGTCAGACTTCCGCGCACCATTCGAGGCAATGATATGATCTGGGTGATTGTAGATCGGTTGACTAAGAGTGCTCATTTCTTGGCAGTGAGAGGCACCATCACTATGGATCAGTTAGCTCGGTTATACATCAGTGAGATAGTGTCGAGGCACGGCGTTCCGATGTCGATTACGTCCGATAGAGATACGCGGTTTACTTCGAGGTTCTGGCAGAGCTTTCAGCGCGAGTTGGGAACGAGAGTTCAGTTGAGTACAGCGTACAAACCTCAGACAGACGGGAAGACAGAGCGGACGAATCAGACTCTCGAGGATATGCTCCGAGCTTGTGCGATTGATTTCAGTGGTAGTTGGGACCTTCACTTGCCGTTAGTCGAGTTTGCGTACAACAACAGCTACCATTCCTCCATCAAGATGGCTCCGTTCGAGGCACTGTATGGGCGTAAGTGCCTAAACCCTGTGTGTTGGGGCGAGGTCGGCGAGCGACCTATCAGTGGGCCCGAGTTGTTGCAGGAGACGAGCGATAAAGTGGCAGTTATCCGAGAGCATATGAGAGTGGCACAGAGCCGGCAGAAGAGTTATGCCGATCGTCGTCTGAATGTGCTCGAGTTCAGTGTTGGGGACCGTGTTATGCTGAAAGTATCGCCGTGGAAAGGAGTTATCAGATTCAGACATAGAGGTAAGCTGAGTCCGCGGTACATCGGTCCGTTTGAGATTATCGCCAGAGTCCGAGATCAGGCTTATAGATTGAGACTGACTTCCGAGCTAGCCGGAGTCCACGATACATTTCATGTGAGCCACCTGAGAAAGTGTCTGGCCAAAGATGATCAGTTTGTGCCGTTATCCGAGATCACCGTGGATTCTCACCTGAGGTATGTTGAGCAGCCTGAGGCGATTACTAACCGGAAAGTAAAGAGATTGAGGAATAAAGAGATCGCGCTATTACTCGTTCAGTGGAGGCATCATAAGGGTACTAGTGCCACCTGGGAGCCCGAGGCCGAGATGAGGAGCCGTTATCCGCAGTTATTCCCGAGTCCGAGCTAGATTCCGGGACGGAATCTTTTTAAGAGGAGAGGATTTGTAACATCCCGGATTTGAGCCTGGTACGTGGATTTAATTTATTGGCTCATTTATTTATTATTATTGCGTTGTTCCAATTAAATTCCATTTCGTGGATTTAACGTGTCAAGATTGAGTGATACGTGTCTCCGAGCTATTAATTAGCGGATTAATTATCTCCTTGAGTTCGTGGAATTAATTGGGTCCTAATGATATAAATTGTGAAAAAGTGATATCGGGTCCGGGTTAATGGGTTCGGAACCGGCTAAAGATAGAGATGTATATATGTGGGCTTCTTTTCTTCATTCTTATCCTTCTCCTTTTTGTGCAAAACCCTCAAGAAAGTAAAACGTGAGTGTGTGCTGTGTGTTTTGGAGCTGCAAAGAAGATCTTCAAGCTTCAATTGGTTGCTGGAGTTGTGTTCTTCATCATCTTCTTTCTCCTTTTGTGTTCTTGAAGGTCATCAAGGTAAGCTAGCTTGATTTGAGGGTTTGAATTGTGTGTTATATTGTGAAATTCATAAGTTGGTCTCTGGAAGTGTTATGGACTGTTGCGTAGTGATTGTATGTGTATTTTGGAGACTGAAACCGAGTGTGAAGGGTTTTGGGTCCCCTGGTGCAGCCATGAAAATCACAGGTCAAGGTGCAGAGCACCGCTTGGTCGCGGCGCGACCCTCAGGGTCCTAGCGGCGCGAACCGCATCCTGCAGGGAGAAATCGGTTTGATCCTTTTGGGGAGGTTTGGGGCCGTTAGTGTGCCAAGTTCCTTCGAGATATTGTCGGATTGAATTATTTGGGATTTTGGGTTTCGATAGGAATCCCGTAAAAGAGTTTCGGGGATCGGTTATCCGTCCGGGAATGCGTTTTGGGTTTAATTCAATTGTAATAATTATGTTGATCTGAGTCGCATAGTTATTGAGTTGTGTTAACGTGGAGAATTCGTGACGATTACAGGTTCTAGTCGATCACGTGCCGAGTCGCATTAGAGTTTCGGGTTTCAAGTCGGAATCGGGTAGTCAGTGAGTACTCGAGTTCTTTTACAAATCGCGCGTAGTCTTTTATGAGTCATGTATATGTGTTGTGATATATTGTGTATGAGACTGAGCATAGCACGCAGGTATGACCCCTTCTACCCTATACGTGCTATATATGTTTGAGTTGCAGGTGTCCGCGATATGTGATCGCGCAGGCTGACTGTCCTTAACCAGTCACGAGATATGAGGCTGTATATATATACGGCAGTGATATGCCAGGTCGCTCTTGTGCCTATTGAGTGGCTAACCGCTGCTGTGTGCGGCCTGTTAGCTGGGGAACGTGGTCCCCTTTTGAGCAGAGATACGTGTTATGCATTGAGTTGCATATGTGTGATGAGATATTTGTGCTGTGTATGTCATATGTGCTTACCTGCAGAGTCTAACCCTCGCGTACTCACGAGCTGTCCAGCTTATGTTTTCGAGTCTTCTGTGTGTCAGGCAGCCATACTGTAGGATCGCAGTCGCAGCCACAGCAGCCGAAGTAGAGATCGGGCGGTTTAGAGTTATGCATGTTGGCTGTATTTTGATACTGAACGACAGAACTGTTGTCTGTATTTTGTACTTGATCAGTATTATGTTAGCTTCCAGTAGTCGGTGTTTATCAGATGATTCAGTATGTGTGTATATCAGTTCAGTCTATGACATGATGTATGTGGCCTTGTGTTAAAGTTTTAATTAACAGCATTTTCCGCTAATCCTGTGACATGTGCAATATGAGATGATTGCGTTATGGCCACCTGTGTATTGTATTGACGTGGCATTTGTGTGAGAATTGTGGGTGTTACACATTTGCTCCGGTCTCCAAACTTCATTTGATTGCACAATGTGTCTAGAGCTTAATGATTATACATTACTTAGGACACTTATTGAGTCATGTATGTGTGATAATTAATGTTTGTCTAATGTGACAAAGCCGGAACAACTATAGTGGTGCTTATTAAAAGTATTTCACAACGATTAGTTGAAAATCCTATCAGTGTTAACATCAAGCCAGCGCTGAACGTAGGTCACATAGTTCATAACTATCGTGTTAACAGGAAACCTAAGTGGTCCTGGTTGTTATTTTTTCCTATAATTCTCGTTTAAATGTCACAGGTTGTAAAACCTAATGACTATTTGTGATGATAAAGAGCAGGTATTCATATTTCGAAGGAAAGTAAGCATGTTGCCAAGAATATCTGGAAAGTTTACATGATAATCAAGATTCTCTTAATCATCATGAGGGGGAGAATAAGTCTATGAGTTAAGGGGAGAATACTAAATGAGAGAGATAACTGAAGAATTCAAGTATAGAAAGATAGTTTCAACCAGAATGAAAGCTCATCTGAAGAAAGTCTATGTTCGGTTGTAACATCCTCAAGATTAAGGTACTAATCCTAATTAATTAAAGTGTCAAACAAATTATATCTAGTTGATTAGTTATGATTGAATGAAAACCTTAGCCTTATGCTTTACTTGCTTGTAATATATGCTCCATGCCTTGTAATTTAATAATCCATACCCTTATGTATGAACCTTAAAGCTTATGGTACAAGTCAATTATGCATAAGGGTGATTGAAAATGCAAGGAATAAAGAAGATGGTAGTGAATTGGAAGGTTGCAAGATCTAAAGGGGGTTGCTTGTAAAATGAATGACCAATTGAGGGCTTTCAACTCCCCCAATGCCCTTCTTCCTCATTCTACCAATTCTTTGTTCCTTACAAATTCTGCACACACATACAAGGTTAGGGTTAGAGGAAAGTTGCCACAAGCTTGGCTAAGAAGTAATCCCTCAAGGTTAAGGTAATCACCTCTACATGTGTTGAATTGTATGTGTAGGATTTTCTTTTCTCTCCTTAGCCTAACAGCTCATAAATGAAGTGATGGCAAAATCAAATAGGAAAGGATATGAGTGTCTATGGATGTATGATAATAGACAATCTCTGGAATTCCCAATTTAAACTACACCAAGAAAACTTAACAATTTATGCAAATAGGTTTGGTTGAAACCAAGCAAATAAAGGAAGAAATTGATGGTGAAATTGAGTGCTTCAATGGTGTTTAAATGTAAATGATGTCTATATATGTTTAGAGTAATCAAATATTGATAAAAACCAAGTTTGGAGGTGTTGTGTTGGGTTGAAAACGAGTTTGGAACGGAGTGGATACGAGCAGGACGTCACTCGCCGAGTTCCCATACATACTCGCTGAGTTCCCCATCAGAGGGGCCATTTTCTTAAAGATAAACATTGTAGGCCTATGTGTCCTCTTCATCTGGACTCTTGAATCACCTAAATCCGAGTTCGTATGAAAACGTTATGGCAAAAAACGAAACTAGTGCGAGTTAAACAATTTTCTTCGTTTCATGTTAGACAAACGCCGAATGAAAAGTCATGTCGTGTGAAATAAATTCAATACATTATATGATAATTATACATTGATTCAACACATATAATTTATCCTCAAATCTCGCCCATAAGTCCATAAAACTCAATAAAGGACCCAAGTGTCAATAGAAATCGGAAACTTAACCCGAAGCATTATTTTTTATTATTAATTATGACATTGTGCATATCTACGGAGCATTATTTTTATATGGCATCCTGTCCTAGTTGACAGTTTATCAATTGATCATGGCCAATGGCTAGAAACCCTTATTTGATACCTCTTGTTACATACATTGATTTCCATGCTACATTTGATGATCATTCATTTTATACTTCATATGATTACCCTTAATTAACCCATTGTGAGCTATGCTCATTTCATTGGCCTCACTGGACGTCCAACTCATTATTATTATTATCAAGCGTCTTACTATGTGTTTGTGCGTATAAATTCCTACTTCGGGAAGCTTACGGAGTAGGTGACTGGACTTCGGGCGCCGGTTGGAGTTGTTAGACAGGGATCCGGCCGACAACGGCGGGTTAGCAGGCAATGTTCGCAACCTATGCATTTAGTGGGCATTTTTCCCACATGTCTTTTGTTTAAGATATCGCACTTGTCATTATATTATCATTTTAAATACTATGGCATGTTTATGTTTTGCACCCATATCGATCTAGTAACTCACTTAGCAAATTTTATTTGCTAACCTCTCACTTTTATATATCACAGGTGGTGTTAGCAAAGGCAAGGAGATTTTCGGTTCAGGTCCTAGAGTTTGAACGGACCTATTTCTGAAGCTTAACTTTTGGTAAAGCTAGTTGCTTGTTACGTTGGGAGTTTTGGGTAGTTGTCTACAAACACTTTGATATGTAATTATATACATATACCCTTGATGTCTTTTGGGTCGATGATAGTGATTGTAAACTACTTAGAAGTATCTTCTAATTTACTTTA
Organism: Centrapalus pauciflorus; assembly: GCA_020465985.1. Taxonomy (NCBI): domain Eukaryota; kingdom Viridiplantae; phylum Streptophyta; class Magnoliopsida; order Asterales; family Asteraceae; genus Centrapalus; species Centrapalus pauciflorus. Next base: position 84,948 of record JAANYP010005495.1, on the reverse strand, counting down.
TGTTTCAAATTATAGTATATACAAAAACAGGGATATGGACTCCGTGCGAACGGGTCATGCCCAATTTTCTTTAAATCCAGATTAATTATGGTTAATTTAATAAAATCTCATTAACTATTATATTATGTTGAGATGTGTGTTTCATCGGTTGAATTATTAAGGGGGAGAGAACAAAGTAAAGTGGAAAAGATCAGAGAAAGTCAAAGTTTTAAAACTTCAAAAGTTTCAAGTGAAGATATCTTCTGATTCTCAAAGTGACAAAGTTCATTGCCAAGTTCGACTGAAGATTCTTATCAAAGCTGAAGATCAGTTTCACATCAGTTGAAGGTTTTCGCTATTGTGAAATCTCCGAAAGCTGTTATTGAAAGAGAAGATCATTCAGAAGGGAGATTATTCATCAGAAGATCAAAGCTTATTTTGAAGAAACTAGACTTGATCACAAAGGGGGAGATTGTTAGTGTTAATTAATTGTAATCAAGTCTGAGAGTTTATTTGTAATTATTTAATAGTTCATAAGTTATTTATGTACGAGCTTTATTAGTTTAACCCACGAGCTTAGACCTATTTAGGTTTATTATTTAAAGGTTGTTTAGGGTTTTATAGAATATATAGGAAAACATACAAGCAAATTATTGAAGGTGTTTGTGCGTGTAGTCGTTTCATAGAGAGAAAACCTTCGTTCTTTGTGTTCTTCGTTCAAGGTATAATACTCAGCTTTTATTATTGTTTCTCGTTCGTAATCGTTATTATATATAGCTTATTCCGTGTTTGCTTGATTAATTCGGGACCTACAAACTTGTTAATAATAAGATAGTTTGTAAAATGTGTGATATCATAATTGTTCGGGAATCACATACATGTACTAATATGTGGTTGCATGCAATATGATTATGTTGTCACATTACTTTATGGATTATTATGATAACATTTTAGAAGAATAATAGGCGTTAATCGGACGACATGCAATGATGAATACCAATAGAGTGGGATAATGACATGTACATGTTTAGTATGCACATTCGTGTGCATTGAGGCGTACTTTGTAATCTATTTCATTCTACGTTTTCTTGAATTCTTTGGAATATTATAGATACTTGTTTGCTTATATTCTAGAAAATTCAGATGGCAATTATGGTACTTGCATATGTATGCCTTGTTTGCATTGTTATATTAAGGTAAGTGTCATAATAGATGGTCTAAGCATTATAAGCATAAATGGTAGTGCCCATTATAACATTACAAGCAAGGAGATTCTTTAGTGTTAGTTCACTACATTATAACAACTTAGGAGCTCGAGTGAGAGATGCATCAACAATATCGTCATCCATTCACTCGTAGCTAGATCCCGGGACGAAATCCATTCGAGGAGGGAATAATTTTAATGAGCATAAAATAAAGAGTAAATTACAAAAATGATCCCTCTAGTTTATTTAAAATCATGAAAATTGTCCCTCAACTTCCAAAGTTGCAGTGGTAGTCCTCAAACCACTGTTTACTTGTAGAGTCCTTCTATTTCTAAACTTTTTAAAAATGATGATTTTACCCTTTTTTAAATTACAAGTTTGGTCCATTTACTATTTAATTTAATTTCAGGTTTGCTCCTTTTCTTAAATTATTATTTTTGGTTTTAATTTTGAAATATTAATTTAGCAAATTATGATTTAATTCTTTATTAAATATATTATTATTATTATTATTATTATTAATTATACCGATTTATTTTTAAATAATAAATTTATATTTATTTATTAGAAATTATTTTTATTTATATACTTAATTTAGTTAATTATGTATTCAATTTATTTATTTTATATTTAATTTGTTAACCTATTTATATTTTTTAATTATTTATACCTTTTCATTTAGCTATTTTATTACCTTGATATATTTTGAGTTAATTATGATATTTATGAAAAATATATAAGTTTAGGTTTTTGTTTGTTTTAAATTAAATATTTTGTTTGGATAATACGTTTTGATTTAAATTTAATACTTTATTGCTTTTGAGTTAAATTGTAACACCCGCTAATTTCGAGTTAATTAATTTCGAATCGCTTAATTATATGTATAAGACATGAATTATTAATTCAATTGTTGCCATATAAAATAATGAATTTTGTAATTTTAAGGATTAGGAAAATAATTATAATATATATAAATTTGGATATGCATGCATGAATGCATCCTATCATCATCATCATCCAACCAACACATATATTCCTTTATATGTGAAAAACCCTAATAACAAACATTTTCACCTCAAAGAACATATAACCACTCTCTAGAATTTGAGCACTTTTTTCCTGATTTTTGGGGCCGGAATTCAAAGATTGGATCAACATTTTCATCATTTTCAACTCAAATCACCATCGGAGATTCATCAGGGTAACTCTATTCACACCATAATAATCACCATATACATGTATCAATCATAGAAATATAATTTCTGCTTATAGTATAATCTGAATTTAAACATGGAAACAATGATAAACAACACCTCCACAAATTTGGTTTCAAAGTTTCAAGAACAACAAAATGGATTTTCATGGATTTGGGTCAATAAATGGAAAACTTACATATAAAATGAATCAAATAAGAAAAATAGAATTGGAATCAATGGGTTTGAGTTGGGTAGTGGCCTGAGCACCTAAACCGGCGGTCGAACGGTGGCAGGGGAGGCTTGTGGCGGCGGCGGCGGTTGTCGAGGGTAGCAGCCCTTGTTTTTTTTCTTTGTTGGTTTCGTCTCCAGCTTCACCAAGGGGGGAGAGATGAGAGTAAGAGATAGTGAGTGTTGTGACCGGTTTCCGGCCGAAGAGAGGGGGGCCATTCGGTGGTGACGGCGGCGGCGTGGCCAGGGGTCACCACCATTTTCTTGTAACCGGCGGCTGCTTTCTTTTTTTTTCTCTTCTTGATATTCAGCCGAGAGGGAGAGGGAGAGAGAATAATAGAGTGGTGTGGGGTGGTGGTCAGACCGGTGCCGGAGACTTCACCGGCCGGCGACTTTTTCCCTGACCGGCGGCCTACCTCCTCCCTGCTTGTGTACCGAGAAGAGAGAAGATGGTTTAGATTAGGGTTTTATTTTTCTTTTGTTGTTCTTTTGAGTCTTTTTGGGTTTTTAGAAGTCAAAATGTTGGGCTTTAGTTTTTTTTACAAATTCTTTGGGCTCAAATAAATTAAATTCTGTTGGGCTCCTTACTTAATCAATTAATCTTGGGCTATGAATTTTAATAAGAATTTAAAATTGTGTTGGGCTTAAAGATTAAATTGATTATGGATCCATGTTTCTTATTGGATTGATTAATTAAATTAAATGGGTTTGGTCTTTTATTTTAAATTGAGCTAAAATATACAAATGGGAATTTAATTGGTTAGATTTTTATTTATTTAAAATTTAGATGGGTTTCTTGTATTATTTTGGGTTGGGCTTATGTTAAAATATCAGATTTTGGGCTTAATCAGATATTTGTTAGGACTGAATAATTATTTGATTTTTGGGTCCATCTTAGTTGATTTAAATAAATTAGAGTTTAATGGGTGAGTTTAGATCAAGTAAATTAAATGAGTTATCAATTAGCTTCCATTAATGGTTGGACCACTAATTAATTTTGGGCTTTAATTGTTTAGTTACTTTAGACATTTAACTAATTTCTTAGTGGGCTACTTAGGTAGTCTAATATATGGGTTGACTATTTTATTACATAAAATTTAGTTTGGGTTAATATGTGAGTCGAGTTGGAGTGGATTTAGTATTGTCTAAAATACCATAAATAATTACATATGTGTAATTTTAAAGAAATATCTTTTAATGATATAAATTGTGATATGTAAAGATTCTAATAAATCAAAGTTTACCGATTTAGTCACCGAATTTTAAATAGATATGGATATTGGACATTAGAAAAATATCGAGTTAAGAATATTATTAAATAGGCAGTGTAATTTTATATCAGGATTCTAGCGATTTGATTGAGACGGGTGACTCTCAGTAGTGCTTTCAGCTGATATTCGGATAGTCGCTTGGCGGGTTACAGATTGGCAAGCACTGTGAGTAATCGATTTAATTTCGCGAATGAACATAAATGATATGCTTGCACTGGATATCTCTTTCGTTCCTATTGCCATGATTATTTTTTAACTATCATGTTTAGCCTTGAATGTTGTATTTATTTCGTTGCATTGAGCCGATATCTGAGAACCCTTTTCCCCAGTATGCATACTGTGTATTATGTGGATTGAGCGAGGTTGATGTGTGCTTCCGAGTTGTATGGCGGGCGAGCCGCATGTTTTGTACACGTGCTAACCGAGCAAGTCGTACGCCGTGTACCTGTTATCGGGCGAGCCGATAACAATATCCTATTCGTGTATGCTAAACCGAGCGAGTCGTAATGCTACACATGTTGAATTTGAGCCGATATTTGTGTTGATCATGTTATATATGCTTGTCTGTGTTTTTAAATCTGTTACTCGCTAGGCGACGGCTTACCCCGGTTGTGGGGGCAAATTTTCAGGTTTAGCTGATAAGGGAAAAGCACCAGCTTCAGGATCTAGAGTTTGATGACTCGTGGTATCAGAAAATACTTCTGCATTTACTCTGATTTATATTTTGTACTTGGGACGGGTAGATCCCTAGACTTTCAATTTGGTTGTAATAATTAGATGTTATATTTTAGCGCACTCTGAATGAGGTGATTTTAGTTTATTTATGTATTGAAATTGAAGTTTGAGATTAGAACGCTTTATTTTATAATTTGAAGATTATGTTGCAGATTTTAGTAAAAGCGCCACGTTATTAGAACGGGGCGTTTCAATATCAGAGCCAGGTTTGGTTTAAGTGAATTAAGTACTTGTTGGTGCTTAGTCTTAAACCGTAAGATCATTAGTAGTGTAAGTTATGATTTTACGAGATAAACTCTATCCTGATGGCCTTAGGAAATTGGGTACGGTTAAGATAGGGTTTAACTGTAATCTTCATAAATATATGAACGTATACCCTTATGAGTAAACCAGAAACTAATCAAGTATGAAAATATAACTGAAATTTAATTTAATTCGTAAATTTAATTTCAGCATCATGGCTGATGATGAGAGCCACAGTCATCCACGCGATGAGCGAGTTGTTGTAGAGTCAGAGGATATAGAGCATTCTGACGGAGAGCGTGAGGATGGGGATGATTTAGATGATGATATTGGACCCGAGGGAGGACCGTTGACCCCTCGTGAGACCTGGATAATGAGGTACATGACCCGTTATGTACGAGATGTTATAGATGAGAGCCGCGCGGAGGTGCAGCAGGGTTTTCAGGAGATTCGTGACCTGATTGCTTCATCCCGATCTGATGCGGGAAATCTTTTGGTATCTGCTCCTACTGGTGGGGGCAACATTGTGGGGACCGAGACTGACGGACGACGATCTGACCGTGCTTCGTTCAAGGCCTTTAAGGGGTCTGGAGCGAAAGAGTTCGATGGGACTATGGAGCCTGTGAAGGCTCTGGAGTGGCTCGAGTGTTGAGAGAGGGCATTTCGCCTGAGTCACTGTTTAGAGACTGATATGGTAGAGTATGCCGCGGGGATGCTAGTGGGCCCAGCGTTGACTTGGTGGAAGAACACCTCGAGGGCTATTGGTTCCGATCTGGTGGGGAAGATGACTTGGGCTCAGTGTAGGAAGAGATTCCAGGATCAGTACTGTCCAACTGACTTGACGAGAGAGATTGATAGACAGTTTTTAGCTCTACGACAGGAGGGTCTGACAGTTCAGGAGTATGAGGCTGCGTTCAGGGAGAAATCTCAGTTTGTGACTAGATATGCGCTAGATGAGGAGACGAGAGTAGACATGTTTGTGACTGGGCTTCGTGCTGAGATTAAAGAGTTTGTTGAGATGCAGAGCTATAGGACCCTTGAGGAGGCAGTCATGAGCGCCCGGAAGCGCGAGCGAGCACTGTTAGGTTCTACTACTTTTGTGATGTCATCACCCAAGAAAGCTAGGACTGCGGGTCCTGATCGGTTATTTCAGACTTCTGCAAAATCATCTGGTTCTTCTTTCTCCCAATCCCAGCAGCAATATACATCAGCGACACAGATGCCGCACGATTGCCAGCAGTGTGGGAAGAGACATATTGGATTATGTAGTGGTTTTTCTAGAGGGTGTCACGCATGTGGAGATACCAAGCACATCAGAGTTAATTGTCCGATACATCCGTTGATTTGCTTCGATTGTGGGGTTCAGGGTCATGTAGCGAGGAACTGCCCTCAGCGGAGGCAGAGTCAGAATATGAGTACTAGCATTGCATCTATGAGTCAGCAAGCTGCAGGACCAGCTCAGTCGAGGATAGGCGACACTGATAGAGTTCCGACCCGTGCTTTTCAGATCACAGCTGATGCGCCCTGTGAGACTCCTGATGTGGTTACGGGTATTTTTGACTCAACGCTTTACTCGCTTATTTATTATTTAACTGCGGTGCCATCAGTCATTCTTATATTTGTGCCTCTTTTCCATGTCATTGGAATGTATGTTATTTTATATTGTTTGATTCCATCGATGTTGAGACCGTAAGCGAGCGTGTGTCATAGGCTTAATAGATTTACATAAATGCTTAGTCCAGGTGATCAAGATTTCATTTTAGAGTTTGTAGTTATAATTACTAGGGAATTGAATGTGATTGGGGTATGAAATAGTTAGATGCTTATAATGCTCTTATTATTTGTTCAAGAAGTAAGATTTAAATTTCTAGCGAGTAGAAAAAAAAAATGTATTTAAAGTGTTTTGATGCAACAAGGAAAAATAATTAATTATGTATTGAAGTAGCAGAAAAGTCATCAGAGGAATTAATTTATACAAGACTTAGAATTGGCAATGATGATGTTTATATTGAAGTTATAGAGATGTTGATTAGATGGCAAGGGATGTTTGCTAGTCACTAATATTTGCGGAGGTAAATCTTACAGGACAAAATTTCTTTGAATGTGTTACAATAAGCATTATCAAGTGATTAGCATTCGAAGTGTAAGCAAACAATTAGATTCAAATTATTCGCGAGTGATTGGGAGTTATTCAGGATTAACCAGAGATATATTCGGTTTAAGCATAGATCAGTTGAATTTGAAGTTGATCATTATTTGATGCTAATAGTATCGTATGGGAAGGAGATTATACAAAATAAGAAGCGTAATCCTAACTTCATTATAATGTGTTGGACTATAAAGTGCATAGGTGCGCAAGATTAACAACTAAAATTACCATTGGAGTTTGTTAATGCAGATGATGGATAAGATATTAGTTTTATTTATAAAAAAAAAATTGAACAATGCTGATAGGATGATATCCACTCAGAATGATAAGATTGATACGAGTATTAGAAATGTCAAGATGGTTTAAGCAAGGTGACGTATTACTGAGATTCGAATCATACATGGAGATCTAAGACAGAGATGTAAGTGAGATATTCTATTTACGTTAATTTCTTATGATCTCGAGGACGAGATCAATCCAACTTGTAGGAGATTGTAACACCCGCTAATTTCGAGTTAATTAATTTCGAATCGCTTAATTATATGTATAAGACATGAATTTTTAATTCAATTGTTGTCATATAAAATAATGAATTTTGTAATTTTAAGGATTAGGAAAATAATTATAATATATATAAATTTGGATATGCATGCAAGAATGCATCCTATCATCATCATCATCCAACCAACACATATATTCCTTTATATGTGAAAAACCCTAATAACAAACATTTTCACCTCAAAGAACATATAACCACTCTCTAGAATTTGAGCACTTTTTTCCTGATTTTTGGGGCTGTATTCAAAGATTGGATCAACATTTTCATCATTTTCAACTCAAATCACCATCGGAGATTCATCAAGGTAACTCTATTCACACCATAATAATCAGCATATACATGTATCAATCATAGAAATATAATTTCTGCTTATAGTATAATCTGAAATTAAACATGGAAACAATGATAAACAACACCTCCACAAATTTGGTTTCAAAGTTTCAAGAACAACAAAATGGATTTTCATGGATTTGGGTCAATAAATGGAAAACTTACATATAAAATGAATCAAATCAGAAAAATAGAATTGGAATCAATGGGTTTGAGTTGGGTAGTGGCCTGAGCACCTAAACCGGCGGTCGAACGGTGGCCGGGGAGGCTTGTGGCGGCGGCGGCGGCGGTTGTCGAGGGTAGCAGCCCTTGTTTTTTTTCTTTGCTGGTTTCGTCTCCAGCTTCACCAAGGGGGGAGAGATGAGAGTAAGAGATAGTGAGTGTTGTGACCGGTTTCCGGCCGGAGAGAGGGGGGCCATTCGGTGGTGACGGCGGCGGCGTGGCCTGGGGTCACCACCATTTTCTTGTGACCGGCGGCTGCTTTCTTATTTTTTTTTTTTCTCTTCTGGATATTCAGCCGAGAGGGAGAGGGAGAGAGAATAATAGAGTGGTGTGGGGTGGTGGTCAGACAGGTGCCGGAGACTTCACCGGCCGGCGACTTTTTCCCTGACCGGCGGCCTACCTCCTCCCTGCTTGTGTACCGAGAAGAGAGAAGAGGGTTTAGATTAGGGTTTTATTTTTCTTTTGTTGTTCTTTTGAGTCTTTTTGGGTTTTTAGAAGTCAAAATGTTGGGCTTTAGTTTTTTTTACAAATTCTTTGGGCTCAAATAAATTAAATTCTGTTGGGCTCCTTACTTAATCAAGTAATCTTGGGCTATGAATTTTAATAAGAATTTAAAATTGTGTTGGGCTTAAAGATTAAATTGATTATGGATCCATGTTTCTTATTGGATTGATTAATTAAATTAAATGGGTTTGGTCTTTTATTTTAAATTGAGCTAAAATATACAAATTGGAATTTAATTGGTTAGATTTTTATTTATTTAAAATTTAGATGGGTTTCTTGTATTATTTTGGGTTGGGCTTATGTTAAAATATCAGATTTTGGGCTTAATCAGATATTTGTTAGGACTGAATAATTATTTGATTTTTGGGTCCATCTTAGTTGATTTAAATAAATTAGAGTTTAATGGGTGAGTTTAGCTCAAGTAAATTAAATGAGTTATCAATTAGCTTCCATTAGTGGTTGGACCACTAATTAATTTTGGGCTTTAATTGTTTAGTTACTTTAGACATTTAACTAATTTCTTAGTGGGCTACTTAGGTAGTCTAATATATGGGTTGACTATTTTATTACATAAAATTTAGTTTGGGTTAATATGTGAGTCGAGTTGGAGTGGATTTAGTATTGTCTAAAATACTATAACTAATTACATATGTGTAATTTTAAAGAAATATCTTTTAATGATATAAATTGTGATATGTAAAGATTCTAATAAATCAAAGTTTACCGATTTAGTCACCGAATTTTAAATAGATATGGATATTGGACATTAGAAAAATATCGAGTTAAGAATATTATTAAATAGGCAGTGTAATTTTATATCAGGATTCTAGCGATTTGATTGAGACGGGTGACTCTCAGTAGTGCTTTCAGCTGATATTCGGATAGTCGCTTGGCGGGTTACAGATTGGCAAGCACTGTGAGTAATCGATTTAATTTCACGAATGAACATAAATGATATGCTTGCACTGGATATCTCTTTCGTTCCTATTGCCATGATTATTCTTTAACTATCATGTTTAGCCTTATGTTGTATTTATTTCGTTGCATTGAGCCCATATCTGAGAACCCTTTTCCCCAGTATGCATACTGTGTATTATGTGGATTGAGCGAGGTTGATGTGTGCTTCCGAGTTGTATGGCGGGCGAGCCGCATGTTTTGTACACGTGCTAACCGAGCGAGTCGTACGCCGTGTACCTGTTATCGGGCGAGCCGATAACAATATCCTATTCGTGTATGCTAAACCGAGCGAGTCGTAATGCTACACATGTTGAATTTGAGCCGATATTTGTGTTGATCATGTTATATATGTTTGTCTGTGTTTTTAAATCTGTTACTCGCTAGGCGACGGCTTACCCCGGTTGTGGGGGCAAATTTTCAGGTTTAGCTGATAAGGGAAAAGCACCAGCTTCAGGATCTAGAGTTTGATGACTCGTGGTATCAGAAAATACTTCCGCATTTACTCTGATTTATATTTTGTACTTGGGACGGGTAGATCCCTAGACTTTCAATTTGGTTGTAATAATTAGATGTTATATTTTAGCGCACTCTGAATGAGGTGATTTTAGTTTATTTATGTATTGAAATTGAAGTTTGAGATTAGAACGCTTTATTTTATAATTTGAAGATTATGTTGCAGATTTTAGTAAAAGCGCCACGTTATTAGAACGGGGCGTTTCATAAATATTTTATTACGTTAATACATTTTTATTTAAATTTATTATTTTATTTGTTTTAATTTAAGTATTTTTAACGTCAATTTGTTTTGATATATATATATATATCTATATATATATATATATATATATATATATAGTATTTTAATCATTTTGATTTACAATTTTGTACATTAATATGTTTTATTCGCTTTCAATTAAGTATTTTGTTCATTTTCACTTAAGTATTAACATAACAAAATTGTAAATCATAATGAATGAAATGCAAAATTGAAATCAAAATGTACTGGCATAACAATATTTAAATCAAAACAAATAAAATAATAAATTTAAATTTAAACGTAACAGCGTAACAAAATATTTAAATTAAAATAAATAAATTAGTAGACGTAGTAGACTAACAAAATACTTAAATTAAATGAAGAAAAACTTAAATTTATATACTTTAGTTAATTATAATCATAATAAAATCAAAATTTATTAACGTAATGAAATAGTTAGATGTGAAAGTATAAATGATTCAAATATACAAATAGTTTAACCAATGAAATGTAAAATAAATAAAGCTTTAACAAATAAATTGAATACATAAAAGAGACATAAATTAACTAAATTAAGTATATAAATAGAACAAATTTTAATTAATAAATATTAATTTCTTTTAAAAAATAAACAGGTATAATTAATATTAATAATGAATCAAATTATAATGTATTAAATTTATGTTTCAAATTTAAAACCAAAAATAAAAGTTTAAGAAAAGGACTAAAATTGAAATTAAATTAAATAGTGGAGTGACCAAACTTGTAATTGAGAAAATGACAAAATTGTCATTTTTAAGAAGTTCAGAAACGAAGGACTGTTGCTGCAAGTAAAAGTGGTTTAAGAGACTACCACTGCAACTTTGAAAGTTGAGGGATTGTATCCATAATTTTTGAACAAACCACATGGACCATTTCTGTAATTCACTCTAATATAAAATAGGTACATGCAATTTCTTATTGGCTTCGGTGTTTTATTATTAGTGAGTTGGACCCAGTATATTAGAATATTTTGACACGTTGGCCTCCAATTAGGCAATTACATGTGAAACCAGTTTATAGTTGAAATATTATGAAAACATTTCATTTTAAGGTTAATTAACGTGTTTAGAATCTATTGATATAATCTTTTAGAATTTGGTGTCCGAATGGATATTGGGTATTAAACCTAAACCAACATAGAAACTTATATATTATGGCTAACCGCCTCAATTCATTCATTCCAACTTCATCTTAATGTAACTTACTCTGTCTGTGTGTGTGTGTGTGTGTGTCGAGCTCTACAACAAGAAGGAAGACAAGAATAGTAGAAATCAAAGGATTGAGTTTAGAACTTGAAATTCAAGTAAGTTCATGTCGTTGAATTGGTTTAATTAGTAATTGGAGCATAAAGAGAAGAATAAGGTTTGATTCATGTTAAGTAGTGTTTAATTAATGAGTTGAGGCCACTAAAAATGGTGTTGTCAAATTGAAGTTAAAACCTCTGGCTGGACAAAAAAAGCCAATAAAAAAGATAACAGGATCAATCGCAATCGCGATCACGCGTGCAAGCTTGTGATCGCGATCAGGGGTTGACTGGTCATATGCGGTTGAGTTGGTCTTGGTTTAAGGAGCATATTTAGGTTTGGAACATGTGCGCGATCAGGATGAGATCGTTGGCCACACCATGCAACCGAGGTGGGGAATAAGGGTCGTGATCATTCCTATAGCATATGACAGATTTTGATTCTTATTTTTAGAGTCCATTTAGTAACATATTCTCAGTAATTGAATCATAACTATCATTAATTAATGTCAGAAGCATTCTAGAGCCTTGTAGCATCTAGTAGTAGAGTATAACCTCAACACAGCTTTCTGTAACATCATAGCAGACGCCCATGTGAGTTGCTAAACTTTTAAAGATGCATATTTATTCATACATGATATTCTTGTAACATAACTCTAATTTATTGACATAATCATGCATGATGTGGAGTGTGTAACTAATCTAGTAGCATCTTATCTTGACCACATATCCATATGTAATTTGTAGCATTACGGAACAGTAAAAGCTTTCCTACTATTGGTATTAGGTTAGGTCTCTCCCAACTTGATTATTTCAACAGCGACTTTGTGTAGTTATTTAGAGCATATTGTTATTAACGATGACATGTCTTTGTCCCCTAGAGCATACTTATCTTGGAATGTGATTATCATTTGTGTTGCTATATTATTGTTGTTTTTATTAAAGATGTTTTACTTCAACAGAAAACAGTAAAATGTTTTATTGAGCACTCAAAAGCTTTTGCAAATTAACTCATTCTTAACTTTACACTTCAGATGATAAGGAGCCAAGTAGTTAAGGAGCGAATGAGAACAAGTAAGAGACACCCTATATATTGAGTTGGTGTTATATCGTACGAGCACTGTATATGACTTTTGTGAGAGACTAATGATATAAAAAATTGATAAGACTTCATCTGGCATTGTATGACTTCAATTTTGGAGTTATGTATAATATTAGCAGCCTTATTATATAACTACATCTATATGATGACGTGATATCTTGCGGTTCATATGCAAGTGTTACATAATTAATATACAGTTCATTATTATTTTAATTTTGATAATTAGTTTATATACATTGGATGGATAATTACGCGGGGTTATCATTAATAGACGAGGCTTGTGCGGATTTCAAGTGACGAGTACATGGTTTCCAAGTAAAAGTGTCTTCGTGTCGAAGCAAGAACCTTGTACTATTTTCCAGGTTTGAAGCGAAAGGGTTTTTGATTTTGCTGACTATAGGTGTTTTTGTCGTTCATTTTTAGTAGTAAGCGATGATGCTAGTGTTTTGTTTTTAGCAATCTATGGTTTTTTTCTCATCCATTCCTTGTCGAATGTTGGTACTAATTAAAGGACACGATGGTGTTTTTTTCTTGTGCTAGGGTTTTATCGGACTTACAACCGTTGTGGTGTAGCAAAGTAAAACTATAACTACAACCATTGTTGTGTAGCTACTGTTGATTGTCGTTTTGTGAGTTTTCCGTTTAAGATTTTTAGATACGTGTAATACTTATTTTGCTAAAGTTTCGTTAATTTATGCCATTTTCTTTGGGTTTCATTACGTATATTGAGAAGTTTGTAAAATGTTAATATTAAGATAGTTTGCAAAATGTGTGATATCATAATTGTTCGGGAATCACATACATGTACTAATATGTGGCTGCATGCAATATGATTATGTTGTCACATTACTTTATGGATTATTATGATAACATTTTAGAAGAATAATAGGCGTTAATCGGATGACATGCAATGATGAATACCAATAGAGTGGGATAATGACATGTACATGTTTAGTTGTCATTTGAACGTGATAATAGATTGTTGTTTGTTACATGCAGATTCGTGTGCATTGAGGCGTACTTTGTAATCTATTTCATTCTACGTTTTCTTGAATTCTTTGGAATATTATAGATACTTGTTTGCTTATATTCTAGAGAATTCAGATGGCAATTATGGTACTTGCATATGTATGCCTTGTTTGCATTGTTATATTAAGGTAAGTGTCATAATAGATGGTCTAAGCATTATAAGCATAAATGGTAGTGCCCATTATAACATTACAAGCAAGGAGATTCTTTAGTGTTAGTTCACTACATTATAACAACTTAGGAGCTCGAGTGAGAGATGCATCAACAATATCGTCATCCATTCACTCGTAGCTAGATCCCGGGACGAAATCCATTCGAGGAGGGAATAATTTTAATGAGCATAAAATAAAGAGTAAATTACAAAAATGATCCCTCTAGTTTATTTAAAATCATGAAAATTGTCCCTCAACTTCCAAAGTTGCAGTGGTAGTCCTCAAACCACTGTTTACTTGTAGAGTCCTTCTATTTCTAAACTTTTTAAAAATGATGATTTTACCCTTTTTTAAATTACAAGTTTGGTCCATTTACTATTTAATTTAATTTCAGGTTTGCTCCTTTTCTTAAATTATTATTTTTGGTTTTAATTTTGAAATATTAATTTAGCAAATTATGATTTAATTCTTTATTAAATATATTATTATTATTATTATTATTATTATTAATTATACCTATTTATTTTTAAATAATAAATTTATATTTATTTATTAGAAATTATTTTTATTTATATACTTAATTTAGTTAATTATGTATTCAATTTATTTATTTTATATTTAATTTGTTAACCTATTTATATTTTTTAATTATTTATACCTTTTCATTTAGCTATTTTATTACCTTGATATATTTTGAGTTAATTATGATATTTATGAAAAATATATAAGTTTAGGTTTTTGTTTGTTTTAAATTAAATATTTTGTTTGGATAATACGTTTTGATTTAAATTTAATACTTTATTGCTTTTGAGTTAAATTGTAACACCCGCTAATTTCGAGTTAATTAATTTCGAATCGCTTAATTATATGTATAAGACATGAATTATTAATTCAATTGTTGCCATATAAAATAATGAATTTTGTAATTTTAAGGATTAGGAAAATAATTATAATATATATAAATTTGGATATGCATGCATGAATGCATCCTATCATCATCATCATCCAACCAACACATATATTCCTTTATATGTGAAAAACCCTAATAACAAACATTTTCACCTCAAAGAACATATAACCACTCTCTAGAATTTGAGCACTTTTTTCCTGATTTTTGGGGCCGGAATTCAAAGATTGGATCAACATTTTCATCATTTTCAACTCAAATCACCATCGGAGATTCATCAGGGTAACTCTATTCACACCATAATAATCACCATATACATGTATCAATCATAGAAATATAATTTCTGCTTATAGTATAATCTGAATTTAAACATGGAAACAATGATAAACAACACCTCCACAAATTTGGTTTCAAAGTTTCAAGAACAACAAAATGGATTTTCATGGATTTGGGTCAATAAATGGAAAACTTACATATAAAATGAATCAAATCAGAAAAATAGAATTGGAATCAATAGGTTTGAGTTAGGTAGTGGCCTGAGCACCTAAACCGGCGGTCGAACGGTGGCAGGGGAGGCTTGTGGCGGCGGCGGCGGTTGTCGAGGGTAGCAGCCCTTGTTTTTTTTCTTTGTTGGTTTCGTCTCCAGCTTCACCAAGGGGGGAGAGATGAGAGTAAGAGATAGTGAGTGTTGTGACCGGTTTCCGGCCGGAGAGAGGGGGGCCATTCGGTGGTGACGGCGGCGGCGTGGCCAGGGGTCACCACCATTTTCTTGTAACCGGCGGCTGCTTTCTTTTTTTTTCTCTTCTTGATATTCAGCCGAGAGGGAGATGGAGAGAGAATAATAGAGTGGTGTGGGGTGGTGGTCAGACCGGTGCCGGAGACTTCACCGGCCGGCGACTTTTTCCCTGACCGGCGGCCTACCTCCTCCCTGCTTGTGTACCGAGAAGAGAGAAGATGGTTTAGATTAGGGTCTTATTTTTCTTTTGTTGTTCTTTTGAGTCTTTTTGGGTTTTTAGAAGTCAAAATGTTGGGCTTTAGTTTTTTTTACAAATTCTTTGGGCTCAAATAAATTAAATTCTGTTGGGCTCCTTACTTAATCAATTAATCTTGGGCTATGAATTTTAATAAGAATTTAAAATTGTGTTGGGCTTAAAGATTAAATTGATTATGGATCCATGTTTCTTATTGGATTGATTAATTAAATTAAATGGGTTTGGTCTTTTATTTTAAATTGAGCTAAAATATACAAATTGGAATTTAATTGGTTAGATTTTTATTTATTTAAAATTTAGATGGGTTTCTTGTATTATTTTGGGTTGGGCTTATGTTAAAATATCAGATTTTGGGCTTAATCAGATATTTGTTAGGACTGAATAATTATTTGATTTTTGGGTCCATCTTAGTTGATTTAAATAAATTAGAGTTTAATGGGTGAGTTTAGATCAAGTAAATTAAATGAGTTATCAATTAGCTTCCATTAATGGTTGGACCACTAATTAATTTTGGGCTTTAATTGTTTAGTTACTTTAGACATTTAACTAATTTCTTAGTGGGCTACTTAGGTAGTCTAATATATGGGTTGACTATTTTATTACATAAAATTTAGTTTGGGTTAATATGTGAGTCGAGTTGGAGTGGATTTAGTATTGTCTAAAATACCATAAATAATTACATATGTGTAATTTTAAAGAAATATCTTTTAATGATATAAATTGTGATATGTAAAGATTCTAATAAATCAAAGTTTACCGATTTAGTCACCGAATTTTAAATAGATATGGATATTGGACATTAGAAAAATATCGAGTTAAGAATATTATTAAATAGGCAGTGTAATTTTATATCAGGATTCTAGCGATTTGATTGAGACGGGTGACTCTCAGTAGTGCTTTCAGCTGATATTCGGATAGTCGCTTGGCGGGTTACAGATTGGCAAGCACTGTGAGTAATCGATTTAATTTCGCGAATGAACATAAATGATATGCTTGCACTGGATATCTCTTTCGTTCCTATTGCCATGATTATTTTTTAACTATCATGTTTAGCCTTGAATGTTGTATTTATTTCGTTGCATTGAGCCGATATCTGAGAACCCTTTTCCCCAGTATGCATACTGTGTATTATGTGGATTGAGCGAGGTTGATGTGTGCTTCCGAGTTGTATGGCGGGCGAGCCGCATGTTTTGTACACGTGCTAACCGAGCAAGTCGTACGCCGTGTACCTGTTATCGGGCGAGCCGATAACAATATCCTATTCGTGTATGCTAAACCGAGCGAGTCGTAATGCTACACATGTTGAATTTGAGCCGATATTTGTGTTGATCATGTTATATATGCTTGTCTGTGTTTTTAAATCTGTTACTCGCTAGGCGACGGCTTACCCCGGTTGTGGGGGCAAATTTTCAGGTTTAGCTGATAAGGGAAAAGCACCAGCTTCAGGATCTAGAGTTTGATGACTCGTGGTATCAGAAAATACTTCTGCATTTACTCTGATTTATATTTTGTACTTGGGACGGGTAGATCCCTAGACTTTCAATTTGGTTGTAATAATTAGATGTTATATTTTAGCGCACTCTGAATGAGGTGATTTTAGTTTATTTATGTATTGAAATTGAAGTTTGAGATTAGAACGCTTTATTTTATAATTTGAAGATTATGTTGCAGATTTTAGTAAAAGCGCCACGTTATTAGAACGGGGCGTTTCAATATCAGAGCCAGGTTTGGTTTAAGTGAATTAAGTACTTGTTGGTGCTTAGTCTTAAACCGTAAGATCATTAGTAGTGTAAGTTATGATTTTACGAGATAAACTCTATCCTGATGGCCTTAGGAAATTGGGTACGGTTAAGATAGGGTTTAACTGTAATCTTCATAAATATATGAACGTATACCCTTATGAGTAAACCAGAAACTAATCAAGTATGAAAATATAACTGAAATTTAATTTAATTCGTAAATTTAATTTCAGCATCATGGCTGATGATGAGAGCCACAGTCATCCACACGATGAGCGAGTTGTTGTAGAGTCAGAGGATATAGAGCATTCTGACGGAGAGCGTGAGGATGGGGATGATTTAGATGATGATATTGGACCCGAGGGAGGACCGTTGACCCCTCGTGAGACCTGGATAATGAGGTACATGACCCGTTATGTACGAGATGTTATAGATGAGAGCCGCGCGGAGGTGCAGCAGGGTTTTCAGGAGATTCGTGACCTGATTGCTTCATCCCGATCTGATGCGGGAAATCTTTTGGTATCTGCTCCTACTGGTGGGGGCAACATTGTGGGGACCGAGACTAACGGACGACGATCTGACCGTGCTTCGTTCAAGGCCTTTAAGGGGTCTGGAGCGAAAGAGTTAGATGGGACTATGGAGCCTGTGAAGGCTCTGGAGTGGCTCGAGTGTTCAGAGAGGGCATTTCGCCTGAGTCACTGTTTAGAGACTGATATGGTAGAGTATGCCGCGGGGATGCTAGTGGGCCCAGCGTTGACTTGGTGGAAGAACACCTCGAGGGCTATTGGTTCCGATCTGGTGGGGAAGATGACTTGGGCTCAGTGTAGGAAGAGATTCCAGGATCAGTACTGTCCAACTGACTTGACGAGAGAGATTGATAGACAGTTTTTAGCTCTACGACAGGAGGGTCTGACAGTTCAGGAGTATGAGGCTGCGTTCAGGGAGAAATCTCAGTTTGTGACTAGATATGCGCTAGATGAGGAGACGAGAGTAGACATGTTTGTGACTGGGCTTCGTGCTGAGATTAAAGAGTTTGTTGAGATGCAGAGCTATAGGACCCTTGAGGAGGCAGTCATGAGCGCCCGGAAGCGCGAGCGAGCACTGTTAGGTTCTACTACTTCTGTGATGTCATCACCCAAGAAAGCTAGGACTGCGGGTCCTGATCGGTTATTTCAGACTTCTGCAAAATCATCTGGTTCTTCTTTCTCCCAATCCCAGCAGCAATATACATCAGCGACACAGATGCCGCACGATTGCCAGCAGTGTGGGAAGAGACATACTGGATTATGTAGTGGTTTTTCTAGAGGGTGTCACGCATGTGGAGATACCAAGCACATCAGAGTTAATTGTCCGATACATCCGTTGATTTGCTTCGATTGTGGGGTTCAGGGTCATGTAGCGAGGAACTGCCCTCAGCGGAGGCAGAGTCAGAATATGAGTACTAGCATTGCATCTATGAGTCAGCAAGCTGCAGGACCAGCTCAGTCGAGGATAGGCGACACTGATAGAGTTCCGACCCGTGCTTTTCAGATCACAGCTGATGCGCCCTGTGAGACTCCTGATGTGGTTACGGGTATTTTTGACTCAACGCTTTACTCGCTTATTTATTATTTAACTGCGGTGCCATCAGTCATTCTTATATTTGTGCCTCTTTTCCATGTCATTGGAATGTATGTTATTTTATATTGTTTGATTCCATCGATGTTGAGACCGTAAGCGAGCGTGTGTCATAGGCTTAATAGATTTACATAAATGCTTAGTCCAGGTGATCAAGATTTCATTTTAGAGTTTGTAGTTATAATTACTAGGGAATTGAATGTGATTGGGGTATAAAATAGTTAGATGCTTATAATGCTCTTATTATTTGTTCAAGAAGTAAGATTTAAATTTCTAGCGAGTAGAAAAAAAAAATATGTATTTAAAGTGTTTTGATGCAACAAGGAAAAATAATTAATTATGTATTGAAGTAGCAGAAAAGTCATCAGAGGAATTAATCTATACAAGACTTAGAATTGGCAATGATGATGTTTATATTGAAGTTATAGAGATGTTGATTAGATGGCAAGGGATGTTTGCTAGTCACTAATATTTGCGGAGGTAAATCTTACAGGACAAAATTTCTTTGAATGTGTTACAATAAGCATTATCAAGTGATTAGCATTCGAAGTGTAAGCAAACAATTAGATTCAAATTATTCGCGAGTGATTGGGAGTTATTCAGGATTAACCAGAGATATATTCGGTTTAAGCATAGATCAGTTGAATTTGAAGTTGATCATTATTTGATGCTAATAGTATCGTATGGGAAGGAGATTATACAAAATAAGAAGCGTAATCCTAACTTCATTATAATGTGTTGGACTATAAAGTGCATAGGTGCGCAAGATTAACAACTAAAATTACCATTGGAGTTTGTTAATGCAGATGATGGATAAGATATTAGTTTTATTTATAAAAAAAAAATTGAACAATGCTGATAGGATGATATCCACTCAGAATGATAAGATTGATACGAGTATTAGAAATGTCAAGATGGTTTAAGCAAGGTGACGTATTACTGAGATTCGAATCATACATGGAGATCTAAGACAGAGATGTAAGTGAGATATTCTATTTACGTTAATTTCTTATGATCTCGAGGACGAGATCAATCCAACTTGTAGGAGATTGTAACACCCGCTAATTTCGAGTTAATTAATTTCGAATCGCTTAATTATATGTATAAGACATGAATTATTAATTCAATTGTTGTCATATAAAATAATGAATTTTGTAATTTTAAGGATTAGGAAAATAATTATAATATATATAAATTTGGATATGCATGCATGAATGCATCCTATCATCATCATCATCCAACCAACACATATATTCCTTTATATGTGAAAAACCCTAATAACAAACATTTTCACCTCAAAGAACATATAACCACTCTCTAGAATTTGAGCACTTTTTTCCTGATTTTTGGGGCTGTATTCAAAGATTGGATCAACATTTTCATCATTTTCAACTCAAATCACCATCGGAGATTCATCAAGGTAACTCTATTCACACCATAATAATCAGCATATACATGTATCAATCATAGAAATATAATTTCTGCTTATAGTATAATCTGAAATTAAACATGGAAACAATGATAAACAACACCTCCACAAATTTGGTTTCAAAGTTTCAAGAACAACAAAATGGATTTTCATGGATTTGGGTCAATAAATGGAAAACTTACATATAAAATGAATCAAATCAGAAAAATAGAATTGGAATCAATGGGTTTGAGTTGGGTAGTGGCCTGAGCACCTAAACCGGCGGTCGAACGGTGGCCGGGGAGGCTTGTGGCGGCGGCGGCGGCGGTTGTCGAGGGTAGCAGCCCTTGTTTTTTTTCTTTGCTGGTTTCGTCTCCAGCTTCACCAAGGGGGGAGAGATGAGAGTAAGAGATAGTGAGTGTTGTGACCGGTTTCCGGCCGGAGAGAGGGGGGCCATTCGGTGGTGACGGCGGCGGCGTGGCCAGGGGTCACCACCATTTTCTTGTGACCGGCGGCTGCTTTCTTATTTTTTTTTCTCTTCTGGATATTCAGCCGAGAGGGAGAGGGAGAGAGAATAATAGAGTGGTGTGGGGTGGTGGTCAGACAGGTGCCGGAGACTTCACCGGCCGGCGACTTTTTCCCTGACCGGCGGCCTACCTCCTCCCTGCTTGTGTACCGAGAAGAGAGAAGAGGGTTTAGATTAGGGTTTTATTTTTCTTTTGTTGTTCTTTTGAGTCTTTTTGGGTTTTTAGAAGTCAAAATGTTGGGCTTTAGTTTTTTTTACAAATTCTTTGGGCTCAAATAAATTAAATTCTGTTGGGCTCTTTACTTAATCAAGTAATCTTGGGCTATGAATTTTAATAAGAATTTAAAATTGTGT
Organism: Centrapalus pauciflorus; assembly: GCA_020465985.1. NCBI lineage: Eukaryota > Viridiplantae > Streptophyta > Magnoliopsida > Asterales > Asteraceae > Centrapalus > Centrapalus pauciflorus. The sequence continues at coordinate 63,502 of JAANYP010005495.1, read as the reverse complement.
TGGGCTTAAAGATTAAATTGATTATGGATCCATGTTTCTTATTGGATTGATTAATTAAATTAAATGGGTTTGGTCTTTTATTTTAAATTGAGCTAAAATATACAAATTGGAATTTAATTGGTTAGATTTTTATTTATTTAAAATTTAGATGGGTTTCTTGTATTATTTTGGGTTGGGCTTATGTTAAAATATTAGATTTTGGGCTTAATCAGATATTTGTTAGGACTGAATAATTATTTGATTTTTGGGTCCATCTTAGTTGATTTAAATAAATTAGAGTTTAATGGGTGAGTTTAGCTCAAGTAAATTAAATGAGTTATCAATTAGCTTCCATTAGTGGTTGGACCACTAATTAATTTTGGGCTTTAATTGTTTAGTTACTTTAGACATTTAACTAATTTCTTAGTGGGCTACTTAGGTAGTCTAATATATGGGTTGACTATTTTATTACATAAAATTTAGTTTGGGTTAATATGTGAGTCGAGTTGGAGTGGATTTAGTATTGTCTAAAATACCATAAATAATTACATATGTGTAATTTTAAAGAAATGTCTTTTAATGATATAAATTGTGATATGTAAAGATTCTAATAAATCAAAGTTTACCGATTTAGTCACCGAATTTTAAATAGATATGGATATTGGACATTAGAAAAATATCGAGTTAAGAATATTATTAAATAGGCAGTGTAATTTTATATCAGGATTCTAGCGATTTGATTGAGACGGGTGACTCTCAGTAGTGCTTTCAGCTGATATTCGGATAGTCGCTTGGCGGGTTACAGATTGGCAAGCACTGTGAGTAATCGATTTAATTTCACGAATGAACATAAATGATATGCTTGCACTGGATATCTCTTTCGTTCCTATTGCCATGATTATTCTTTAACTATCATGTTTAGCCTTATGTTGTATTTATTTCGTTGCATTGAGCCCATATCTGAGAACCCTTTTCCCCAGTATGCATACTGTGTATTATGTGGATTGAGCGAGGTTGATGTGTGCTTCCGAGTTGTATGGCGGGCGAGCCGCATGTTTTGTACACGTGCTAACCGAGCGAGTCGTACGCCGTGTACCTGTTATCGGGCGAGCCGATAACAATATCCTATTCGTGTATGCTAAACCGAGCGAGTCGTAATGCTACACATGTTGAATTTGAGCCGATATTTGTGTTGATCATGTTATATATGTTTGTCTGTGTTTTTAAATCTGTTACTCGCTAGGCGACGGCTTACCCCGGTTGTGGGGGCAAATTTTCAGGTTTAGCTGATAAGGGAAAAGCACCAGCTTCAGGATCTAGAGTTTGATGACTCGTGGTATCAGAAAATACTTCCGCATTTACTCTGATTTATATTTTGTACTTGGGACGGGTAGATCCCTAGACTTTCAATTTGGTTGTAATAATTAGATGTTATATTTTAGCGCACTCTGAATGAGGTGATTTTAGTTTATTTATGTATTGAAATTGAAGTTTGAGATTAGAACGCTTTATTTTATAATTTGAAGATTATGTTGCAGATTTTAGTAAAAGCGCCACGTTATTAGAACGGGGCGTTTCATAAATATTTTATTACGTTAATACATTTTTATTTAAATTTATTATTTTATTTGTTTTAATTTAAGTATTTTTAACGTCAATTTGTTTTGATATATATATATATATCTATATATATATATATATATATATATATATAGTATTTTAATCATTTTGATTTACAATTTTGTACATTAATATGTTTTATTCGCTTTCAATTAAGTATTTTGTTCATTTTCACTTAAGTATTAACATAACAAAATTGTAAATCATAATGAATGAAATGCAAAATTGAAATCAAAATGTACTGGCATAACAATATTTAAATCAAAACAAATAAAATAATAAATTTAAATTTAAACGTAACAGCGTAACAAAATATTTAAATTAAAATAAATAAATTAGTAGACGTAGTAGACTAACAAAATACTTAAATTAAATGAAGAAAAACTTAAATTTATATACTTTAGTTAATTATAATCATAATAAAATCAAAATTTATTAACGTAATGAAATAGTTAGATGTGAAAGTATAAATGATAAAAATATACAAATAGTTTAACCAATGAAATGTAAAATAAATAAATCTTTAACAAATAAATTGAATACATAAAAGAGACATAAATTAACTAAATTAAGTATATAAATAGAACAAATTTTAATTAATAAATATTAATTTCTTTTAAAAAATAAACAGGTATAATTAATATTAATAATGAATCAAATTATAATGTATTAAATTTATGTTTCAAATTTAAAACCAAAAATAAAAGTTTAAGAAAAGGACTAAAATTGAAATTAAATTAAATAGTGGAGTGACCAAACTTGTAATTGAGAAAATGACAAAATTGTCATTTTTAAGAAGTTCAGAAACGAAGGACTGTTGCTGCAAGTAAAAGTGGTTTAAGAGACTACCACTGCAACTTTGAAAGTTGAGGGATTGTATCCATAATTTTTGAACAAACCACATGGACCATTTCTGTAATTCACTCTAATATAAAATAGGTACATGCAATTTCTTATTGGCTTCGGTGTTTTATTATTAGTGAGTTGGACCCAGTATATTAGAATATTTTGACACGTTGGCCTCCAATTAGGCAATTACATGTGAAACCAGTTTATAGTTGAAATATTATGAAAACATTTCATTTTAAGGTTAATTAACGTGTTTAGAATCTATTGATATAATCTTTTAGAATTTGGTGTCCGAATGGATATTGGGTATTAAACCTAAACCAACATAGAAACTTATATATTATGGCTAACCGCCTCAATTCATTCATTCCAACTTCATCTTAATGTAACTTACTCTGTCTGTGTGTGTGTGTGTGTGTGTGTCGAGCTCTACAACAAGAAGGAAGACAAGAATAGTAGAAATCAAAGGATTGAGTTTAGAACTTGAAATTCAAGTAAGTTCATGTCGTTGAATTGGTTTAATTAGTAATTGGAGCATAAAGAGAAGAATAAGGTTTGATTCATGTTAAGTAGTGTTTAATTAATGAGTTGAGGCCACTAAAAATGGTGTTGTCAAATTGAAGTTAAAACCTCTGGCTGGACAAAAAAAGCCAATAAAAAAGATAACAGGATCAATCGCAATCGCGATCACGCGTGCAAGCATGTGATCGCGATCAGGGGTTGACTGGTCATATGCGGTTGAGTTGGTCTTGGTTTAAGGAGCATATTTAGGTTTGGAACATGTGCGCGATCAGGATGAGATCGTTGGCCACACCATGCAACCGAGGTGGGGAATAAGGGTCGTGATCATTCCTATAGCATATGACAGATTTTGATTCTTATTTTTAGAGTCCATTTAGTAACATATTCTCAGTAATTGAATCATAACTATCATTAATTACAGTCAGAAGCATTCTAGAGCCTTGTAGCATCTAGTAGTAGAGTATAACCTCAACACAGATTTCTGTAACATCATAGCAGACGCCCATGTGAGTTGCTAAACTTTTAAAGATGCATATTTATTCATACATGATATTCTTGTAACATAACTCTAATTTATTGACATAATCATGCATGATGTGGAGTGTGTAACTAATCTAGTAGCATCTTATCTTGACCACATATCCATATGTAATTTGTAGCATTACGGAACAGTAAAAGCTTTCCTACTATTGGTATTAGGTTAGGTCTCTCCCAACTTGATTATTTCAACAGCGACTTTGTGTAGTTATTTAGAGCATATTGTTATTAACGATGACATGTCTTTGTCCCCTAGAGCATACTTATCTTGGAATGTGATTATCATTTGTGTTGCTATATTATTGTTGTTTTTATTAAAGATGTTTTACTTCAACAGAAAACAGTAAAATGTTTTATTGAGCACTCAAAAGCTTTTGCAAATTAACTCATTCTTAACTTTACACTTCAGATGATAAGGAGCCAAGTAGTTAAGGAGCGAATGAGAACAAGTAAGAGACACCCTATATATTGAGTTGGTGTTATATCGTACGAGCACTGTATATGACTTTTGTGAGAGACTAATGATATAAAAAATTGATAAGACTTCATCTGGCATTGTATGACTTCAATTTTGGAGTTATGTATAATATTAGCAGCCTTATTATATAACTACATCTATATGATGACGTGATATCTTGCGGTTCATATGCAAGTGTTACATAATTAATATACAGTTCATTATTATTTTAATTTTGATAATTAGTTTATATACATTGGATGGATAATTACGCGGGGTTATCATTAATAGACGAGGCTTGTGCGGATTTCAAGTGACGAGTACATGGTTTCCAAGTAAAAGTGTCTTCGTGTCGAAGCAAGAACCTTGTACTATTTTCCAGGTTTGAAGCGAAAGGGTTTTTGATTTTGCTGACTATAGGTGTTTTGTCGTTCATTTTTAGTAGTAAGCGATGATGCTAGTGTTTTGTTTTTAGCAATCTATGGTTTTTTTCTCATCCATTCCTTGTCGAATGTTGGTACTAATTAAAGGACACGATGGTGTTTTTTTCTTGTGCTAGGGTTTTATCGGACTTACAACCGTTGTGGTGTAGCAAAGTAAAACTATAACTACAACCATTGTTGTGTAGCTACTGTCGATTGTCGTTTTGTGAGTTTTCCGTTTAAGATTTTTAGATACTTGTAATACTTATTTTGCTAAAGTTTCGTTAATTTATGCCATTTTCTTTGGGTTTCATTACGTATATTGAGAAGTTTGTAAAATGTTAATATTAAGATAGTTTGCAAAATGTGTGATATCATAATTGTTCGGGAATCACATACATGTACTAATATGTGGCTGCATGCAATATGATTATGTTGTCACATTACTTTATGGATTATTATGATAACATTTTAGAAGAATAATAGGCGTTAATCGGATGACATGCAATGATGAATACCAATAGAGTGGGATAATGACATGTACATGTTTAGTTGTCATTTGAACGTGATAATAGATTGTTGTTTGTTACATGCAGATTCGTGTGCATTGAGGCGTACTTTGTAATCTATTTCATTCTACGTTTTCTTGAATTCTTTGGAATATTATAGATACTTGTTTGCTTATATTCTAGAGAATTCAGATGGCAATTATGGTACTTGCATATGTATGCCTTGTTTGCATTGTTATATTAAGGTAAGTGTCATAATAGATGGTCTAAGCATTATAAGCATAAATGGTAGTGCCCATTATAACATTACAAGCAAGGAGATTCTTTAGTGTTAGTTCACTACATTATAACAACTTAGGAGCTCGAGTGAGAGATGCATCAACAATATCGTCATCCATTCACTCGTAGCTAGATCCCGGGACGAAATCCATTCGAGGAGGGAATAATTTTGTTGAGCATAAAATAAAGAGTAAATTACAAAAATGATCCCTCTAGTTTATTTAAAATCATGAAAGTTGTCCCTCAACTTCCAAAGTTACAGTGGTAGTCCTCAAACCACTGTTTACTTGTAGAGTCCTTCTATTTCTAAACTTTTTAAAAATGATGATTTTACCCTTTTTTAAATTACAAGTTTGGTCCATTTACTATTTAATTTAATTTCAGGTTTGCTCCTTTTCTTAAATTATTATTTTTGGTTTTAATTTTGAAATATTAATTTAGCAAATTATGATTTAATTCTTTATTAAATATATTATTATTATTATTATTATTATTATTATTATTATTATTAATTATACCTATTTATTTTTAAATAATAAATTTATATTTATTTATTAGAAATTATTTTTATTTATATACTTAATTTAGTTAATTATGTATTCAACTTATTTATTTTATATTTAATTTGTTAACCTATTTATATTTTTTAATTATTTATACCTTTTCATTTAGCTATTTTATTACCTTGATATATTTTGAGTTAATTATGATATTTACGAAAAATATATAAGTTTAGGTTTTTGTTCGTTTTAAATTAAATATTTTGTTTGGAAAATACATTTTGATTTAAATTTAATACTTTATTGCTTTTGAGTTAAATATTATATTACGTTAATACATTTTTATTTAAATTTATTATTTTATTTGTTTTAATTTAAGTATTTTTAACGTCAATTTGTTTTGATATATATATATATACACATATATATATATATGTATATATATATATATATATATATACACACACATATGTGTATATATATATATATATATATATATATATATATATATATATATATATATATATATATATATATATATATATATATGTGTATATATATATACATATCTAGTATTTTAATCATTTTGATTTACAATTTTGTACATTAATATGTTTTATTCGCTTTCAATTAAGTATTTTGTTCATTTTCACTTAAGTATTAACATAACAAAATTGTAAATCATAATGAATGAAATGCAAAATTGAAATCAAAATGTACTGGCATAACTGAAACACCCATACAACTAATACGAGTATTCCGATACCATTATACATTAATTTATACAGAGTGCTTGCGGAAATACGGTCAAATTAAAACTTATGCAATACATTAATAATCATCAACGTGATTCCAAACACTTTGCATAAAACACAACAGAGTGTCGGAAATCACGGAGTAATGTAGCTGGGGTTACAAGATTAGATTATCAATTTAATTACAAACGAATTAATAAACATTAACTAATTCGCGTAAGTCCAAAATGGAAGTCTGCTACTCCCACCCCAATCATCAACAAAATATTGAGCTCCTATCCGAGCTCCAAACGATGTCTAACAACTTGGGCCAGCCGGGCCTTTGCCCTTGACGGTTGCTGAAAAGAAATATCAACTGACGGGTAAAACAAAAAAGTTGTTTAATGAGATTCTAGATTAAAGTACCATGCAATATATGAATGATGTCATGCAACGCCGTGAATTCAACTAACAATCTCAGGAGGCCAACTAATGGCTAATAAGCTACCACATTGCGGTTACCAAACACAAGCTTACCGTACAATGGGTATACAATCTACTGCTCGATTACCACAGACACAGGCTTATCGATATGCAGTTTACAGTGATACCATACGATTACCACACACAGGCCTATCGTTTTACAGGCAATAATGGTTACCACACTCAAGCTTACCATTATGATTCCGCTAGGTTACCACACTCAGGCTTACCGTCTCGGCGGAGAGGTCAATGATTGATCAACAACTTATCAACAGAGTGATATTATGATAACAATAATATATGTGATGGCAAAGCATGTAAATGACAAGAATGATACGAAAGCGATAACATACAATTCATGATATGCATATAAATACATTAATGCTAGAACTCACTGTGGTGCACAATACGCTCTCGGCCTCAAAACCGAGTTATATCCGTCAAAGTATGAGTGATAGTCTCCAATTGACTTAACCCGTCGAAACCCCTACAGATAGGTTCATAATATAATATTTATAACTCTCTCAGCTTATAATTTCTTAACTTTGATCCGGATACACTAGTCGTAAGACTTGATTAATTTCAGCATCACCCTAAATAATTATTTCGGTCTAATTATTCTTCATATTTGGTGACATAAATTATTATGGCAAAAGATCTCAAGGACTAATTAAAATTACAGTTTCTGGCCAAAACTGGACCCAACTCGCCGAGTAAGGGAACGAACTCGCCGAGTTCTCCCATCCGAATCCGGGTCTCTTCGGATCACAAGCGGTCCGAACTCGGGTAAACCCCATCCGAAATTCGGATTCCATCCACCCGACATATGGTCCGAATCTGGTTCAGAACACATTCGAATTTCGGACCAACCCATCCGAAATTCGGATCCCAAGATATCTGGATCCCTTAACTTAGAAATTTTTCTTTCAAAAATCCAAACCAACTCGCCGAGTTCACCAGGGAACTTGCCGAGTTCAAGTGCAGGTCTGCCATTCTGCCTTACGAATTTAATGTTCAAAACTACCAAAACTTTTCACATTTATTATAAACGGTTTGGGATCATTCCCAAACATATATATATACCTTTTTAAACTCATTCAAACTATCAAGAACACTATTTCATTCCTTTTTAATCAACGAGAGTTCATAAAACTCCATTTCGGGTTTTTGAGCCAAAACCCATCAAAATTCGTAAAACTTGAATAATATGTTTAAAAATGATGATTCTAACTATATTTCATTATCATACTTCAAGATCTAAAGATTTCTCCATATTATCCATAAAAACCCATTTGGGTTTTTCATCTTCTTCAAATGAAGATGGAGAGGAGAAGAAAAGAAAATAGTAAGATTTATAGTTAAAAGTGGGTACCTCTTGGATCTTTCAAATCCGACAAAAGCTTCCACAAAAATCTGATTTTTGGCTTCTTCCTCTTCTTCTTCTTCTCTCTCTATTTTGGTTTTTAGGAAAAGATGAACACACACACACACACAAGTGTGTGTCTGCGTATGTATAAAGCAAGGAAAAGAAATGTTTTTCTTTTTCCTTCTTCTTTAATCTCTAACTTTTCAATATTTATTATTTAGTCCCTAGAATTAATTGCATTTCTTTTAAAGTCCTTTATATATATATATTCAAGACATATATATATATATTCATAAAATTCTTACACCACATTCATTTATGTGCCTTGAAATAAATTAATATTTTGAATCGTATTTCATTACAATAAATATTAATTATCAATCATATTAAATAATTGGGTCGTTACAATTCCTCCCCTCTAAAAAGGATTCCGCCCACGAAATCAGGTTCTTTCGAATAGCGCGGGGTATTTGGCCATCATTTCAGCCTTTGTCTCCCAAGTCATCAGAGATCCACGGTGGTGTTTCCAACAAACGAGCACCATCTTGATCTCCTTATTCCTTGGGTTAATTACTTTGTCGCCGATAATCTTTTCTGGTTCTTCGACATAACGTAACCGCTCATCGATTTGCACATCGTCCAAAGGAACCGTCACTACGGGATTGATCGGACTTCTCTTCAAATAGCTAACGTGAAAGGTGTTATGAATTCCTGCCAACTCGGCGGGCAGTTCTAACTTATAAGCTTGGGCACCGACACGCTCGGTAATAGGAAACGGTCCAACATATCGAGGACTTAACTTTCCTCGTTTCCCAAATCTCATAATTCCCTTCCACGGAGATACCTTCAGCATCACGGAATCTCCCACTGCAAACTCAATATCTTTATGACGTTTGTCTGAGTATGCTTTCTGTCGGTCTTGCGCCGCTTTGATACGCTCGCGAATAATCTAAATTTTATCATGCGTCTCTTGAAGTAATTCGGGACCCGATAACGGTTTCTCGCCTGCTTCACGCCAACACGTCGGAGTTCGACACTTTCGGCCATACAACGACTCATACGGTGCCATCTTTATCGAAGAATGATAACTATTGTTGTAGGCGAATTCCACAATTGGTAAGTGCGTATCCCAATTTCCACCAAGTTCAATTACACACGCACGCAACATGTCTTCCATCGTCTGATTAGTACGCTCAGTGGCCGTCGGTCTGGGGACGAAACGCCGTACTCAGATTAACACGCGTCCCCAACTGATCTTGCATACTTTGCCAAAATCTCGAAGTAAATCTTGAGTCACGATCCGAAACAATAGATTTTGGAATTCCATGGCGTACAATAATTTCATCTATATACATTCGCGCCAATCTTTCCATGGGAAAGTTTTCTCGTATCGGCAAAAAGTGTGCGGATTTCGTCAGTCGATCCACAATAACCCAGATAGCATCATGTTGCCTTTGGGTCTTCGGAAGCTTTACCACAAAATCCATCGTGATGTGGTTCCACTTCCATTCGGGTATCTCGAGTGGTTGCAAATTTCCAGATGGTTTTTGATGCTCGGCATTGACTCGCAAGCAAGTCAAGCACCGCTCAACATGATTACCAACATCTCGCTTCATTCTGGGCCACCAATATTCGGATTCAAATCCTGATACATCTTAGAACTCCCGGGGTGAATTGAGAACTTCGAATTATGACCATCTTCTAAAATTGTCTTGTGCACATCACCGATCTTAGGCACCCAAATGCGATCTCTAAACATTTTCAGACCATTGCTACCTTCGGTTAACAATACACTCTGACCAACCATTCTTTTGGCTTTAACATTTTCTTCCTTAAAGCCCTCGATTTGCCACTTTCGAATGTCATCAAGGATAGAAGAAGTTACAACTACATGCGTTAACGCATAACAAGTTGCTTCCGGATATCTCTTTCGGCTTAAGGCGTCAGCCACTACATTGGCCTTTCCAGGGTGGTAAAGGATTTCACAGTCATAATCCTTGATCAATTCCACGGCACGCCTCTGTCGCATATTTAACTCTTTCTGATCAAAGATATGTCTCAAACTCTTATGATCAGTAAACAACTGGCACTTAGTGCCATACAGATAATGTCGCCAGATTTTTAAAGCAAACGTGACAGCATCCAACTCCTAGTCATGAGTCGGACGACTCTTTTCATAATCCTTTAGCTGTCTCGAAGCGTAAGCTATCACTTTTCCTCGTTGCATCAACATACAACCTAATCCGTTTATCGAGGCATCACTATAGACGACAAAATCTTCGTTCCCTTCCGGCAACGCAAGCATCGGGGCGTCAGTCAAATGACCCTTCAATGTCTTAAATGCCTCAATCTGTGGCTTTTCCCACATAAACTTTGCATTCTTACGAGTCAGCGAGGTGAGCGGGACGGCTATCTTTGAGAAGTCTTGAATGAATCGTCGGTAATAGCCGGCCAATCCAAGGAAGCTACGAATCTCAGCAACATTTCTTGGCGCCTCCCAACTTTTAATGGCCTCGATCTTGGAGGGATCCACAGAAACACCCTCACAAGATATAACATGCCCTAAAAATTGCACTTGTCGTAACCAAAACTCGCACTTTGAGAATTTGGCATACAACTGTTCGCCTCGAAGAAGTTCGAGTAGCTCTCTCAAATGCACTGCATGATCCTCCTCAGTCTTGGAATATACCAAGATATCATCAATAAACATTATGACTGACTTGTCAAGCATCAAACGGCACACACGATTCACTAAGTCCATAAAAGCCGCGGGGGCATTAGTGAGCCCAAAAGGCATCACTAAGAATCACAGTGCCCATATCGGGTCCGAAACGCAGTTTTCGGCACATCATCTTCACGGAGTTTAAGCTGGTGATACCCTGAACGAAGGTCTATCTTCGAGAAATAAGCAGCTCCTTGTAGTTGATCGAACAAGTCATCAATACGAGGTAAAGGATACTTATTCTTTATAGTCACCTTGTTCAGTTCTCTATAATCTATACACATTCGCAAAGTTCCATCTTTCTTTCGCACGAATAGAACCGGAGCACCCCACGGCGAGGTACTCGGCTGAATGAACCATTTTTCTAACAATTCTTCCAATTGTGCCATCATTTCCTTCATTTCCGAAGGTGCTAAACGATACGGGGCACGCGCAATTGGTGCAGCTCCCGGCACCAATTCAATCTGGAACTCTACAGATCGATCCGGTGGCAATCCCGGTAAATCATCAGGAAACACGTCGGGATATTCATTAACCACCGGTACATCCTTGAGGTTTTTCCCTTCTTTCTTAGTATTCAACACACAAGCCAAGAAGCATTGACAACCCTTACTTAAATTTTTCCGAGCCTTAGCCACCGAAATAATTGCGGCTTCCCTTTTTAGTCTATCCCCATACACAAATATTTCTTCGCCTTCCGGCGTGAGTAAACGAACTATTCTTTTCGCACAAGCAATAGTGGCAAGATTATTGGCCAACCAATCCATGCCAACTATTACATCAAATTCTTTGGTATCTATGGGGACAAGGTCGATATCAAAATTATGTTCATCTAAGGTCAGCACACAGTCATAATATATTTGAGTGGCACAGACTGATTTTCCGCTTGCCACATCAACAGATAGAGGGAAAGGCATCAGAGAAGGTACAACATCTAACTTTCGTGCAAATGATTTAGAAACAAAAGACACACTTGCACCGGAATCAAATAATACTACAGCAGGTAAAGAGTTCAGGAGAAAAGTACCGGTTACGACATCCGGCACATCTTGCGCCTCGGCAGTTGTAATCTGGTAAACTCTGGCTTGAGGCTTAGGTGGATTCCCCTTTGATTGGGAGAAACCACCCACATAACTAGGCTTTGCGACTGAGCCTTTACTTTCAGACGCTGCCAACCTCTTTTTTTGGGCAATTTCGAGCAAGGTGACCCACTTGACCACATTCGTAGCACGCATCACTTCGCTTGGGGCACGCAGGACGTATGTGTCCCTCTTCTCCACAACCATGGCATACAATAGGAGACAAACACTCCCCACGATGAAGTTTTCCGCAACGGTTACACGTAGGCACAGAATTGGAAAACTGAGATTTGGACTGAGAGTTGTTGGAACTAGCAGGCTTCTTCGAGTGTCTAGAAGATTGGGAACGTGAACGAGAGTCCACATTCCTTGAGAACGATTGTTGGGGTTGTTTAAATGTCCCCGACGAAGACTCAACCTTCGCTTTCTTCGATCCGGTCGATTCTTGTTCCTTGCGGAACAATTCATATTCTCGGAGTCGCGCATACTCCACGGCTTTCTCAAAAGATTCGACTGCGTGAACCGTCACCATCTCGCGGATCTCACTCCGCAGTCCTTCCACAAAATAGTCGGTCTTTTGCTTTTCATCAGCAATTACCGACCCCACAAACATCGCTTTCGAGTTAAACTCAATCAGATAATCATCCACTGATAAATCTCCTTGCTGAAATGTAAGAAAGTCTCTTTTTATCTTCTGCACCGCAACAGCCGGACAGAAATGCTTGTCGAACCTGGTCTTGAACTCTTCCCAGGACATTTTTGCCGCAACATCTAAACCCATAATCTCGACTTCTGAATCCCACCAAGTTAAAGAAGGACCAACAAATTGTGCAGCCGCGTACTGCACCTTTTTGTCATCGCTGACGTCGGTGACTCGGAATAATTTTTCAATTGCCTTGATCCAGTCCAAGGCCTCCACAGTAGTTGCCCGTCCATTGAATGCTGGAGGACGACAACCAATAAAATTCTTATACGACATTCCCCTTTTTGACTTAGAGGAGCCGTGCTTCCGTTCTTTATCCTTCTTAGGCCTTTCAGCCCTACTTCCACTTCCAGCGACTTCAGTATTATCGTTACTTGCTTGCTCCCCTTCATCATTATTTTTCTTTCCCTGCACGTTCTGGGAAGCAAGTAACTGCGCCATTAATTCGTTCTGCTGGCGATTTTGCTCCAGCATTTGGGCCATCATTTGCATCATGTGGTCTTCTCTTGACCCTCCACCAGTACGGAAACTGGATTCACTTTCAAAATCTTGAGACTGATCTCTGCCTCCCCCATCATTTGGATGTTCTACCTCCTGGTGTAGAACGCGATTTGACTGGTTATCCGACATTGTCTGCAACCAACAGTTACAGGTCGGTTCAACACTTCTTTCACACCAACGTGTGCACATGACATTTATATGTGTGTGTGTGTATATATATATATATATATATATATATATATATATATATATATAAAATTATGCTTACATCAAGTCATAATCTTAAAAGTCTACCCAATATTATCCCATCCTAGGCCAAAGGTCAATTGTAATTGTTATAATATTGCCGCCTAGGTGGGTCAATAACAGCATCTGAAACCGTGCTCAGAGTAGAGTATCGTCGACTATACTCTGTCTATGAGCTCCAGCTCTGATACCAAATTGAAACACCCATACAACTAATACGAATATTTCGATACCATTATACATTAATTTATACAGAGTGCTTGCGGAAATACGGTCAAATTAAAACTTTTGCATTACATTAATAATCATCAACGTGATTCCAAACACTTTGCATAAAACACAACAGAGTGTCGGAAATCACGGAGTAATGTAGCAGGGGTTACAAGATTAGATTATCAATTTAATTACAAACGAATTAATAAACATTAACTAATTCGCGTAAGTCCAAAATGGAAGTCTGCTACTCCCACCCCAATCATCAACAAAATATTGAGCTCCTATCCGAGCTCCAAACGATGTCTAACAACTTGGGTCAGCCGGGCCTTTGCCCTTGACGGTTCCTGAAAAGAAATATCAACTGACGGGTAAACAACAAAGTTGTTTAATGAGATTCTAGATTAAAGTATCATGCAATATATGAATGATGTCATGCAACGCCGTGAATTCAACTAACAATCTCAGGAGGCCAACTAATGGCTAATAAGCTACCACATTGCGGTTACCACTCACAAGCTTACCGTACAATGGGTATACAATCTACTGCTCGATTACAGACACGGACTTATCGATATGCAGTTTACAGTGATACCATACGATTACCACACACATGCTTATCGTTTTACAGGCAATAATGGTTACCACACTCAGGCTTACCATTATGATTCCGCTAGGTTACCACACTCAGGCTTACCGTCTCGGCGGAGAGGTCAATGAATGATCAGCAACTTATCAACAGAGTCATATTATGATAACAATAATATATGTGATGGCAAAGCATGTAAATGACAAGAATGATACGAAAGCGATAACATACAATTCATGATATGCATATAAATACATTAATGCTAGAACTCACTGTGGTGCACAATACGCTCTCGGCCTCGAAACCGAGTTATATCCGTCAAAGTATGAGTGATAGTCTCCAATTGACTTAACCCGTCGAAACCCCTACAGATAGGTTCATAATATAATATTTATAAGTCTCTCAGCTTATAATTTCTTAACTTTGATCCGGATACACTAGTCGTAAGACTTGATTAATTTCAGCATCACCCTAAATAATTATTTCGGTCTAATTATTCTTCATATTTGGTGACATAAATTATTATGGCAAAAGATCTCAAGGACTAATTGAAATTACAGTTTCTGGCCAAAACTGGACCCAACTCGCCGAGTAAGGGAACGAACTCGCCGAGTTCTCCCATCCGAATGCGGGTCTCTTCGGATCACAAGCGGTCCGAACTCGGGTAAACCCCATCCGAAATTCGGATTCCATCCACCCGACATATGGTCCGAATCTGGTTCAGAACACATCCGAATTTCGGACCAACCCATCCGAAATTCGGATCCCAAGATATCCGAATCCCTTAACTTAGAAATTTTTCTTTCAAAAATCCAGACCAACTCGCCGAGTTCAAGTGCAGGTCTGCCATTCTGCCTTACGAAATTAATGTTCAAAACTACCAAAACTTTTCACATTTATCATAAACGGTTTGGGATCATTCCCAAACACACACATATATATATATATATATATATATATATATATATATATATATATATATATATATATATATATATATATATATATATATATATATATATATATATATATACATATATACATATATACCTTTTTAAACTCATTCAAACTATCAAGAACACTATTTCATTCTTTTTTAATCAACGAGAGTTCATAAAACTCCATTTCGGGTTTTTGAGCCAAAACCCATCAAAATTCGTAAAACTTGAATAATATGTTTAAAAATGATGATTCTAACTATATTTCATTATCATACTTCAAGATCTAAAGATTTCTCCATATTATCCATAAAAACTCATTTGGGTTTTTCATCTTCTTCAAATGAAGATGGAGAGGAAAAGAAAAGTAGAGATTTATAGTTAAAAGTGGGTACCTCTTGGATCTTTTAAATCCGACAAAAGCTTCCATAAAAATCTGATTTTTGGCTTCTTCCTCTTCTTCTTGTTCTCTCTCTATTTTGGTTTTTAGGAAAAGATGAACACACACATGTCTGCGTATGTATAAAGCAAGGAAAAGAAATGTTTTTCTTTTTCCTTCTTCTATAATCTCTAACTTTTCAATATTTATTATTTAGTCCCTGGAATTAATTTCATTTCTTTTAAAGTCCTTTATATATATATATTCAAGACACACACACAGATATATATATATATATATATATATATATATATATATATATATATATATATATATATATATATATTCATAAAATTCTTACACCACATTCATTTATGTGCCTTGAAATAAATTAATATTTTGAATCGTATTTCATTACAATAAATATTAATTATCAATCATATTAAATAATTGGGTCGTTACAATAACAATATTTAAATCAAAACAAATAAAATAATAAATTTAAATTTAAACGTAATAGCGTAACAAAATATTTAAATTAAAATAAATAAATTAGTAGACGTAGTAGACTAACAAAATACTTAAATTAAATGAAGAAAAACTTAAATTTATATACTTTAGTTAATTATAATCAAAATAAAATCAAAATTTATTAACGTAATGAAATAGTTAGATGTGAAATTTTAAATGATAAAAAATACAAATAGTTTAACCAATGAAATGTAAAATAAATAAATCTTTAACAAATAAATTGAATACATAAAAGAGACATAAATTAACTAAATTAAGTATATAAATTGAACAAATTTTAATTAATAAATTTAAATTTCTTTTAAAAAATAAATAGGTATAATTAATATTAATAATGAATCAAATTATAATTTATTAAATTTATATTTCAAATTTAAAACCAAAAATAAAAGTTTAAGAAAATGACTAAAACTGAAATTAAATTAAATAGTGGAGGGACCAAACTTGTAATTGAGAAAATGACAAAATTGTCATTTTTAAGAAGTTCAGAAACGAAGGACTGTTGCTGCAAGTAAAAGTGGTTTAAGAGACTACCACTGCAACTTTGAAAGTTGAGGGATTGTATCCATAATTTTTGAACAAACCACATGGACCATTTCTGTAATTCACTCTAAAATAAAATAGGTACATGCAATTTCTTATTGGCTTTGGTGTTTTATTATTAGTGAGTTGGACCCATTATATTAGAATATTTTGACACGTTAGCCTCCAATTAGGCAATTACATGTGAAACCAGTTTATAGTTGAAATATTATGAAAATATTTCATTTTAAGGTTAATTAACGTGTTTAGAATCTATTGATATAATCTTTTAGAATTTGGTGTCCGAATGGATATTGGGTATTAAACCTAAACCAACATAGAAACTTATATATTATGGCTAACCGCCTCAATTCATTCATTCCAACTTCATCTTAATGTAACTTACTCTGTGTGTGTATGTGTCGAGCTCTACAAGAAGAAGGAAGACAAGAATAGTAGAAATCAAAGGATTGAGTTTAGAACTTGAAATTCAAGTAAGTTCATGTCGTTGAATTGGTTTAATTTGTAATTGCAGCACAAAGAGAAGAATAAGGTTTAAATCATGTTAAGTAGTGTTTAATTAATGAGTTGAGGCCACTAAAAATGGTGTTGTCAAATTGAAGTTAAAACCTCTGGCTGGACAAAAAAAGCCAATAAAAAAGATAACATGATCAATCGCAATCACGATCACGCGTGCAAGCTTGTGATCGCGTTCAGGGGTTGACTGGTCATAGGCGGTTGAGTTGGTCTTGGTTTAAGGAGCATAGTTAGGTTTGGAACATGTGCGCGATCAGGATGAGATCGTTGGCCACACCATGCAACCGAGGTGGGGAATAAGGGTCGTGATCATTCCTATAGCATATGACAGATTTTGATTCTTATTTTTAGAGTCCATTTAGTAACATATTCTCAGTAATTGAATCATAACTATCATTAATTACAGTCAGAAGCATTCTAGAGCCTTGTAGCATCTAGTAGTAGAGTATAACCTCAACACAGCTTTCTGTAACATCATAACAGACGCCCATGTGAGTTGCTAAACTTTTAAAGATGCATATTTATTCATACATGATATTCTTGTAACATAACTCTAATTTATTGACATAATCATGCATGATGTGGAGTGTGTAACTAATCTAGTAGCATGTTATCTTGACCACATATCCATATGTAATTTGTAGCATTATGGAACAGTAAAAGCTTTCCTACTATTGGTATTAGGTTAGGTCTCTCCCAACTTGATTATTTCAACAGCGACTTTGTGTAGTTATTTAGAGCATATTGTTATTAACGATGACATGTCTTTGTCCCCTAGAGCATACTTATCTTGGAATGTGATTATCATTTGTGTTGCTATATTATTGTTGTTTTTATTAAAGATGTTTTACTTCAACAGAAAACAGTAAAATGTTTTATTGAGCACTCAAAAGCTTTTGCAAATTAACTCATTCTTAACTTTACACTTCAGATGATAAGGAGCCAAGTAGTTAAGGAGCGAATGAGAACAAGTAAGAGACACCCTATATATTGAGTTGGTGTTATATCGTACGAGCATTGTATATGACTTTTGTGACTGACTAATGATATAAAAAATTGATAAGACTTCATCTGGCATTGTATGACTTAAATTTTGGAGTTATGTATAATATTAGCAGCCTTATTATATAACTACATCTATATGATGACGTGATATCTTGTGGTTCATATGCAAGTGTTACATAATTAATATACAGTTCATTATTATTTTAATTTGATAATTAGTTAATATACATTGGATGGATAATTACGCGGGGTTATCATTAATAGACGAGGCTTGTGCGGATTTCAAGTGACGAGTACATGGTTTCCAAGTAAAAGTGTCTTCGTGTCGAAGCAAGAACCTTGTACTATTTTCCAGGTTTGAAGCGAAAGGGTTTTTGATTTTGCTGACTATAGGTGTTTTTGTCGTTCATTTTTAGTAGTAAGCGATGATGCTAGTGTTTTGTTTTTAGCAATCTATGGTTTTTTTCTCATCCATTCCTTGTCGAATGTTGGTACTAATTAAAGGACACGATGGTGTTTTTTTTCTTGTGCTAGGGTTTTATCGGACTTACAACCGTTGTGGTGTAGCAAAGTAAAACTATAATTACAACCATTGTTGTGTAGCTACTGTCGTTTGTCGTTTTGTGAGTTTTCCGTTTAAGATTTTTAGATACTTGTGATACTTATTTTGCTAAAGTTTCGTTAATTTATGTCATTTTCTTTGGGTTTCATTACGTATATTGAGAAGTTCAGTAATCACAATCTCAATCATTGACAAGGTGCGTTTATTTATGAAATTTACTCATCTGTATAGCAAACCATTGTTAGTAGTCTTACAGTACGATACTTCTATCATTGACAAGGTGTGTTACGTTAAAATGACAGTGTCAATTGAATTTTCCCTTGCAATGCAATGGTTGTATAAGTTGTTTTCATCAGCAAAGTCTTTTGTCCAAAAAATTCTAAGTTTTATTTTGATATAGTTAATAGTCACTTTGATACATATAATTATACATGTTAGTTAGATATAGGATTCTATGAATATTTTGTTTATAATTGATATATCCTATTTATGTAAAATATATTTTGTTTATGATATACACGTGTGTGTGTATAAACACACACACACACAGATACACACACACACACACACACACATATATACACATATATATACATACTCTATACACACACACACACACACACACACACACATATATATATATATATATATATATATATATATATATATATATATATATATATATATATATATGTGTGTGTGTGTGTGTGTGTGTGTGTGTATAATCAAGTTCATGAGCGTATCTTAAATAAATCGAGAGTACCGAACACATCATATTATTAATGATCATTCACAATTTTTTTTACATACACATGTATAAACTATGATTATAAGACTTTTTTTTATTAGATGACTCATACATACCTCTATACATTAAAATTTTAAAAAAAAATCATGTGAATGATTAAAAATCATGTTAATGGTGTGAATGATCATTCACAGAAATATATATGATCATTCACAAAATTTTAAAAGACACACTTGGTGAATGTATCTGAAATTCATATATCTTGTGTGTAATCATTCACAAAATTTTTAAGAAAGTAGACTTGATGAATGTATCTGAAATTCACATATCATGTGTAACGTTAATTATCCGTTCCTGATGGTTCATTCAATTACACGGCAGTGAACATGTTCAATCGCAATTTATGGTGTGTCACTGTTGCATATGTTCATTAGGGGTGTTTACTAACTAATTTGATTTAGTAGTGTAACATGTTACATGTGCAGTACGATGTTGTGTTCCAATTGCACATGTTCTGTTCCAATTACACATGTTCGTTATCAATTGCACATAATCAACGACAATTGCACATGTTCATTATCTTTGTTAATCACATATGCATATAATTACGACAGTTATAGATTATCTAAATTATAAATTATAATATAATTTATGTGTTGATAATTGATTAGGTTGGAAGATACTTGAAGAAATAGTGACTTTGGAAAGGAAAAATATCGACGATATTATATTTACTTAAACACAACTAACAAAATTACATATATAAATGTCAACAATAATATTATAAAAAAAAAATTAATAAAGAAAATGAACTTTAAATAAATTAGTAAAGAAATATATATTTAAATTAAAATAAAAGTTAAATTTTAAATAAAATACGAACAATTGTAAATGTAAACAAAATATTAAAACATAACTATATTTATAAATAAAATAAGTGTGTTTATAATGAATTAAGTATATCTATAAATAATATAATTATAAAGATAAAATAAAAAAATAAATGTTGGACTATAAATGGGTAAATAATAAAACCATAGAGACTAAAAGCGTCTCAATGAAAAGGGTAAAAATGTCATTCTTACAAATTTAACGGTTGTGCCGTTAAGTTTAACGGACGAGGGACTAAAAGGGCACAAAATTAGCAAATTAGGGATGAAATTTGACCTTATTATGGTTAAAGGACTGAATCCGGGTAAACCATCAAACCACAGAGACCAAAAATGTCCTTTACTCTAAAATAAAAGATAGGCAAGTAATAATAAATTTTTTTATATATCTAGGCTTCATTACTCCTAAACTTCCTACAACCTATCCAAAAAAATAAAAAACATAATAAACATATAGTACATTAGTACTTATTTTTTTTCAAACACATCACATCGCACAGCTTGGGAGAATCATTCTACTTACAATCGCGATGACTTTAGTTAAAACATATTGTCAAGATGACTTTACTTTTGAGTCCTAAATTTTTGTTTTTTCTCGTTTGTGATGTCCTCTAACTGTTATGACTTGGCAAAAGCAATCCAATGTGTAAGAGGCATTGAATACATGACTTATTACAGATTACATTTGAGGTGTTCTTGGATTAGGACTCTATGTAGTTGCGATCCTACCAAAAATCTATTTTATCATTTATGTCACTATACACAGTTAAAGAAAACAGATGCTCACTTGGACTAGGATCGAACAAAAATTGGCGTCAGGAAATTGAAATATCGAAACCAAGAACCAGACCAGATAATATAATTATTTTTATCAAATTTTTATGATTGGTTTCTCCGATTTAATAATTGGATCACATAAAACTGTATAGGAAACATGATAAAAAAATTTAACATAAACAGTAAGAATAGGATAGGAATGGTTCGGTCATGTCTATTTCCCAATACAATGTATCGACAGCACAATCAAAAAAAGTATAAAGAAAAAAAATGAAAGTTAATGAAATAAAAAATTATAATATAAAGCAATGGGTTAAAACTCATAAGTGTGTATAGTGACATAAAATAAACATAAAAAAATATTTTACTTTTTATTAAAACCCAAATTATAACTTTTTATTCAAACAAATACAAAAACAATATCGATCATGATGTTTTTAAATATAATTTTAATTAAAACTTCAATCACTAAATGAGGTTATATTTTTTTAGTTTTTTTTTTGAACGGCAAACTATCCTACTCCTACTCCTAAACTACTCCTTTTTTACCTCCAGACTTACTAACTCCACCTAAATTTCAACTTGCCTCCGACGGGGATCGAACCCGTGATATAACTTAAAAAATTATATATAAATATAATGTTAAAAGATATAACTTATTTAATTTTTTTAAATATAAAAAATTATAATAAAAAAATAAATATAATGTGTGCTTTAGTATGAGTTGTATTGTTAGTTAGTTATGAACTAACCAAAAGCAAATTAACTCAGTAACATAAATAAATTTGTATATATCAGTCATTATATTAAGCTAGCTATTTTTTTTATCAACATAATGTTTGTTAACTAAAACACAATTACAACAGTAAGGGGCTGTTTGATTACATTTTCCATTAAATGTTGTCTGGATTTAGAGAGCTGTTTAGATTAAGCAATGCTGACTAGAGAAATAACTGAATAGATAATTACTGTTTGATTGTTTCGTTGACTAAACAGTCTGAATAAATAAAATAACAATTTTCGTCTGAATTAAAAATATGTTTGTTTTTTCAATCAAATGTATATTTAAAAATTAATAAAAAAATAGATTAATAATATATATCAAATTATTAAACAATTAATGGTTTCATATTATATATACACTACAAATAAAGTGTCTTTTGTGGCACACACATTTAATGACACACACTAAATGTGTCACTATAACATAATCTAGGGACATATAAAATAAAGAGTAAGTAAAATCAATATTTTTTACCTCCACTTCATAAATTAAAGTGAGTACATATCCCTAAGGAAAATGTAATTTTAAAATTTTAGTCTAATGTCATATTTACCCATATTTTTTAAAGAAAGAAGAGTAAGTAAAAGGGTTGATTTTACCTACACATATATTAAGTGTAGGTAAATAATATAAAAAATATTTAAATTTAGATAATCATAATGCAATTTAAATGTATTTAATAAAAAAATCATGTTTCACCCACGTATAAGTAAAAAGAGTAGGTAAAGGGGTTTGGTTTACCTACACATATATTAGAACAATTAAGTAGGTAAATAATATAAAATAAATTACAATTCAAATCTGCCTCACATGAATTACTTGGAAAGTAGGAAAACCTAAAAAAAACCATCGCTCAAAACTCCCCTGTCTCGTTGCCTCCGTCGCCGTCCGTCGCCGTCCATTGCCGTCCGTCGCCGTCCATCGCCTCCGTCGTCGTCCATCGCCGCCATCTCGTCGTCCATCACCTCCGTTGAAAACCCGAAAAAAACATCCTCGCTTGAAGACTCCCCTGTCTCGTCGCCTCCGTCGCCGTCCATCGCCTCCGTCGCCGTCCATCGCCTCCGTCGCTGTCCACCGCCTCCATCTATTCGGCTGTCAGTTTCGTTAGGTATCACTCACAGCTATTGCTTCTTCTAAACCTTCAGTTTCAATTTTTACGGTTCTCTTAGTCGATTGATTTATCGATCGTTCCAGCTCATCCACTCTCTCGATCTAACGAAGTTCCTCAGTCATTGTGGTATGTTTTCTAAAACTAAGCATTTTGTTGTTATGACCCCTGCACCGATTTCTATTTGATTTTGTCTTATAAAAGTTAACATAATCATTATTCGTTATTTTAAAACATAAAACTATAGTTTACATTTCAATCTGTCAAAAATACATATCATCTCAATGTTCACGATCAACTCCTCTATCGGAAACTAAGCACAAACAATTTGAGATGGGTGTTGGGTTTACAGTAATGAACCCACTTGAGAAGGTCAATTGTGGTCTTGCTACCTACTTTATGAGTACTGCACAAGTCACTAGAATTTATCTTAATACCATGAAGGACATATCAGCAGCATATGAAGACTAGGATAGTTTAAAATATAATTTAGGATATTATTATTTTAGATATCAACATATGGTTTATTATTTAATTTATTTTTTGGTGATATAATTCTTGCTTGTCCAAAATATTATTGTAGATGTCTTCTTATGTTGTGTTTCTGTTTGTTTTTACTGATTTTAATAACCATTGTGTATATTGACCCTGTTTTGCTTCTGTTCTTTTGACAACAATATAAATTATGCCCTTTCAACTATTCATTCTTATGAAAAGGAAGCTCAAAGTCCTAAACCTATTCACTTATGTGTTTTTTTGGAGAGTCTAAATGTTTCAAGCGAACTTATACCAAATTAGTAAGAGGCAAATGAAGGAAACCAAAGTTTTATAGACTTCAAGGTTCCATATGATAATGCAAGAGGAGTGAACCTAAGTACCTATTACCTAACCATCCAACCAGACACATATTAATTCATGAGTTTTCTTTTTGAAGTTTGTTTGGGTCTTGATTTCTTTTACATCTCTCGTTACTGAAGACTCATTTTGTACTTAATGAAATTCATGCTAGTTCCAATGTTATATTTTTAGTTTTATAGTATCTATAAAAGATTACTTGTTATGATAATATATTTGGTTATTTGTGTATTCTAACATTTTTTTTACAGATAAATGCCTAAAAGATTGCATATTATTTCCATCAATGAAGTGGATCAAGAAGAGTCACAGCAAAACAGTGAGTTTGGAGAATCTTCTCGAAATAATCAGTCACGTGATCAAGGTAATCCATCACTTCAAATATGTTTACTTTAAATTGTATACGAAAGCAGAATTTAATCATGAATTGATCAATATTATTAGGTTTTATTATTGTATATTAAAGATGGTGCAAACTTAGTGACATCAACAAGCATATTAATCACATTTTGTAGAAGCGTATTTTACCAAATATAAACTTAATGCAGGTGTACCCAAAAAAGTTCGGGGTCACACAAAAAAGAAGAACATATGGAACTTAGAAAGTCACGAGCGAATTCAAGTTGAATTTGACGAGACTTGGCAACCGATAGGTGTTGAGGCCAATGAATTAACAAGATTTCTTGGGACGCTAATGAGGATGCCCCAACATATCAGGATTGATTACCTAGAATGGAGAAAGGTTCCTCGAGATAAAAAAGATGATTTATGGAGCATCGTAAAGGTAAATTATGTTAAACTTATAAAATGTTATAGTTTAGTAAATATTAATATTGGATGAGATGAGTGTGTGTGTGTGTGTGTATATAGACTATTTTGATTATATAAATTTTATTTATATTTCATACTGCCACTACTTAGAAATGCTCATCAGTTTCACATTTGTAGGAAAAATTTTATTTTCACCCAGTTGAAAGTGAAGAAATAAAGAAATGAGTGATGTGCGACATGGCAAATAAGTGGAAGGCTTGGAAATATGAACTTAAAAAGAGTTCATATGATCCAAGTTTGACCATCGATGAAATTGTTGCATCACAAACAGACAGTAGAGTGAACAAAGATCAATTCAAAGCACTCGTGACTAGTTGGTTCACTCAAACAAAACAGGTTTGTCTTCTTATTATTACTAAATTAATAGTGTTTAGTGAAGTAGTTTTTAAACTAAAACTTGTTTTAATAAGCTAGATGGTTTTTTTATGGGTTATGATATGCTTGTCTTTAGTAATTTCACTCTATGATGGTTTATATGCTCCTTTAAAGTGTAACTACCTAGATGCTTCTTAAGAATTAAATAAGTCTGAAATCCAGAACTAATTAACGATAGTTCTTTTTCTTTTGGACGAAGTTTCAATCTGAAATCACTTCCGAGCTCCATAGTTATCATAGAAATATTGCTAGCATATATCTTGGTCTAAAAAGTATCCTACTTTAAAATCAAATGGTGTTGTCTGATTTTTGACTAATGGTGTCAAAATGGGCTGGATAAGTAATGGGGCTAACAGGTAAGTTTTTGTGTGGATTAAAGCACACCGAGTCAAACTAGAACCCTTTTTGTCCAAACTTTTTAAATAATTAGTGTGTTAAATATGATTACAAAAATTATATTATTACAATAATAATATAATTCTATTGAATATAACAATTTAGGAGATTATGTAGATTAAGATACACTTTGGGCTAGGTGTGATAAGTTTTGAAACCTTTGACCCACTTATTAGCTTCTTTTTTCTTTCCTTTTTTTTCCATTTAACTCATTTGACTTGCGTTAGCCAAAACATTACCCAGATCAACTCATTGAAACTGTTGCCTCTTAACCGGTACTTGAACATTTTAGTCAGTTACTCTTTTTTAGCATACTCGAATAAGCATCTTTTAAGATGCTACAAAAGCATTTTGAAGTCATTTGGCTGGTTAGGAGAGTATAGGGGGAATGCCATACATACATGAAAGAGAACTGCTGATAGTTGCTTTTCTAAGGTCTAACTAACCCTCTTGCTAGGGGAATTCCCAACATATTCTTTCACTTCTTTTTGTAGAAGGATACATTTTCATGGACTTTTTATTTCCCACCTAGGTACCATTTAAAATATCTTTTCGCATTTCACTATTGTATAGGGTAGAATTTTGAAATTATCTGTCAACAGGTTCTGCATGTTACCATCATATCCATTTCATAAAGAGTGTCAACATTTCTGTAAACTTTGTTGATGTTATGATGTACACTTCAAGAAGGAATTTTATATTCCTTGTACACTCCAGGAAGGAATTTTTTTTGACTTGTGTACTCAATTTAAGATGTGTGAAGGATAAATCGAAAAATTGTTATGATATTGAGCCAAATGACGCACTCAACACATTGATTTCTATAGTTTTCTCACCAGCTTTGAATTTGCTACTCTATCTTTATGCACATCACAATTACCTTAAAAAAAAGCTTCATGTTGGTATGCAATTCTGGGTTTGTGTGTTAGGATAAGGCCAGAGTTGTTTAAAAATCACCAAAATTCATAACAAGTGATTAGAATTATTCTACAAGTAATCATTAATTAAAGAAATGCTTGTAAGCTATAACTATGTTGGTCTATATATCAGCACAGCATGTCACTTGTATGCTCTCAGCACTATCATTTTTGTCCCACTGCATGGATAGAAATAGGACATGTATCAGCTGGCAATAGATATTACTGCAGAGGTGGGCATACTGCTAATGGAGCTCTGTGTACACCAAGGCTGCATAATTAGCTTTTACATTCCTTTTTCCCATGAACAAGATTTGGGCAAACCATCCGTTCCAAAGCAAATTACATTCCTTTTTCCCAGTCAACTAAGTCCAAATATAGAATACATAAACACAACCATTGTCATTTAAACGTTAAGGTCCTTTTCTCTCGATGCAGTTTGCCACGACTATATATTAATAGCAATCTCCTCTGCTAGTGTTTTGAGTCAGTCCATTAGTCGTTGCCTTTAGAAAGAAAAAAAAAACAAATCAAGTCACCGTTATAACTTATTAGATACAAAAGATTATTGTACGTAAGACTGAATTAAAGAGGATGATAATAAGTTAGAAAGAGGTTGGTTAATTACCATTTTTTTGTAGACGGACACCCTGTTAATTAATTAATTAATCATTTCTTGTTTTGATTAATATATAATTCCTTGTTAGTATGCAGAAAACTAACTGATGAATTGCTTTTGAGTTATAGAAAAAGTTGCCATCCTAACATCAAGTGATCCATGATTCTTGGTGTACACAAAAAATGCAGCCTTGATATGAAATTAATTAACCAGGTAGTTATAATTAATCATTAATTAGCTTCAATCTTATTTAGTTCCATTACAGAATTTAATTAATTAACAGCTAGCTTAATTAGCTTCGATCATATTTAGTTCCATTACAGAAATTACTATAATATCAATCTGATCGATCCATCTTTAATTGTATTAATTATACCTGTCTGTCTATATATTCTAGCTATTATATTCTGTGTGTCTGTTTATCCCTTTACTTTATATTCTAGCTCTAATTTTTACCTTCTAGACAGCAACAAGTTAATAACAATGACAATATATATAAATAATTCTGAAATCCAGCTTGTCCATTCATATATTTATTAATTACTAGTTGTAGGATATTTAATATTTAGAAGTAAGCAATTCCTAAATTGTAGGCAGAAACAGAGAAGAAGAAGAAAAATCGTTTAGGCTCAAAAGATCCTCATGTCATGGGAACCAAGTCATTTGCACGGCTAACTCACGAAGAGGTAAAGATGGGAACATCTTTTTTGTAATAAACTAATATAATGTGTATTATGTAATTATAAATTTAATGGAAATGTAAATTTCATCGCAGACAAAAAAGAATGGTGGCGTCCGACCATCAAGAGGAACTATATATTGCATGAGTCGTACACGTAAAGATGGGAGCATTGTAAATGCAGAAGCTGCAGAAGTGATGGTATGAGATCAATTAACGGTCTTATACCATATTATTTATTGCATAGGAAAAATTAAAGAGTGTTGTGGATTCATCTAGCAGCAATACACAAGGGGATTGGACAAATGATGATGTGTCCAAAGTCAAAGGATCTGAAAATAGAGGTCGAGTTCGGTGCATAGGAAGAAATATTTGTGTCAAAAAGGACAAAAGATCTCGATGTTCATACGAAGCAAGAATTGATGAACTTCAAGAAGGTTTATTGAGCTTAGCTGCAATTATCAAAGAGCGTATGCCCGATGTTATATTGCCTCCTATCATTGCCGGTCTTAACGTACAGACAACTGTAAGTTTTCTTGTTATTTATTATTTAATTGCTAGAATTTTTATTTTGTAGTTACTAATAAGTTTCGGTTTGTATAAGGTTGATGATGAATGTAGTGTTCGTAATCCTTCTTGTCATGGAAATCCAAGGTCTACATGTGCAAGTTTGAATCCTAATCCAGGTACTATGCATCTTTTTTAGAATTTAATGTTTATTTATCTTTAAAAAGATCATTTCTACGCTAATATTTTTACAGGAAGTAGCTGACTCTTTTGAGAATCAAGCTAGAGAGTTCATATTGACTCTTTTACAATGATGATTATCATTTTATTTGTATTAAAAGTACTTACCGTCAATACAATGTAAAACGAATGTCAATTACGAATCTATTAATTGATACTCAAATTTCTTTTTGGTAATATGATTACCTTTTGATATTATTATGTGAATTTAATTCTTGCACAAGAAAGGAAATAATATATTGTAAAATATTATAAAAATTATGAATTGTACAAATAAGTATTTAGTGACTAAAAATTGTAGTTTTGTGACTGAAAATTCTGTCACTAAATCCTTATTAAGAGGACATATCAAACCTTTATGAACAACTATTGTCACTGATACAATTTGTCACTAAATCTAGGTCAATTGTGACTGAAATTTTATCTGTCACTAGATCAATTAAATAGTGTCATAAACAAGTGTGTCACAAAAGCACTTGATCTTTGCCTACACATTTTTTTTCTGTGGGCATAGATGTATACCCACTGGACTTTAGCCTACACTTTTTTTTTGTGTAGGTGAAACCCCAAGAGCCTATAGTGACACACACATATATATATATATATATATATATACACATATATATTCCATAGCAAACAGTACGTAGTAATAGCTATACTAGAGGGTAGTCTTGCCTGCTGCCAAAAGCAAATAATAGTAACAGCTAAACACATGTGTCATGAGATAAAATATTATTTATTGTAGGTCCCGAAAGATTTCCCAAGTACATAGTCTTAAGCTGTAGGGGGGGGGGGGTGAATACAACAATTTAAAAACTACACACTCTTTTCTCAATGTTTGTATGTATTATCAACTAAAGTTAATTACAAACAAGCTTGAATGCGGAAAGGTTCAAGCTGAGATGACAGATACAACAGTATGTTAACTAATCTAAGACTGACTTAAACTAGATACAACGAATACACTCACTAAGAATTACTCACTGTGTTTACAAGACTCAGCGAAACAGCTTGAATAAGAACAGCTTGGACACAAAGCACTGTTTTATTCAAGCAGACCTGCATGCATGAAAGACACACTTTGAATGCACGTTCACTCTTGGTTTTAGCACTTAGCTTTTTGGCTTAATTATTCAATCCTTGAAAGTTTTCTTTTATACTTACTCCGAGGATCTAAGAGAAGCTTCTTCATTGGATGAAAGGAAAAGTGAAAAGTATTGTTGAAAAGACAACATAACCTTTTCTGCATATTCTGAAAAGCAGTCATGCAGAACTTTTGTCTTTTCACTTTGTCTACTGTTGCATAAGCTTTAACTAAATAAGGAATGTCAACTTTGCGTCTTTCTTCCTTTGTTAAGGCCTATTTTGATATAAGAAAAGGTCTGTCACCCTTTTCAAATATCCTTTTGTCTTCATGTAACAGAACAGCGTGGGCAGGCTGAGCAGTTTTGATTTCCACTTTGTCTTCGACTTTGTAAACTGATATTGTAGTAAAAAACAATACATAAGGACTTGGAAACATATTCCATAAAGTGTTTAGCCTGTTCACAAAGAACAGGTTCTATTCACAAAGAACAAAACACATGTAAACTGCCCAAGCTGCTCACCAGTGTAGAGCAGCGTAGACAGTTTATGTCCAGCCTGTTCAGCAGACTGAACAGCTTGGACAAACTGTTTTTGTTGCAACACATGCAACATATAGAACAGCTTTGGACTGATATTGCAAATCATTTTCAGGTTTCAATAAGGCATATAACATGCCTTAAATTCAACCTTCAAATGCATCAACAGGTTTGATTAAGAATCTCCCCCTTAGATGCAGAATGAGGTTTGACTGAGGCCTTTTTGTGCCTAACAATCTCCCCCTATTTGCAATAACCAGTCTAAGCTGGCCTTATCAAAAATCACTATATATTTTTACAGTACATTTGCTGAAATAAAATTACAACATCAACGTAAAGTAAAAGATCAGTTTATATATACACTGATTTTTTATTACATAAAACAACACATGTTCTTACAAAATACAACTGATGTACTGATGTATATTACAACTGATGCAAAAGAAAAATTACAACTTATGTAATTAAAGTACAACTAATGTACAGCAGATTTTGGACTGTTTGTGTTGGGAGCTGATAATGGTAAGCCTGTCCAACTGATGGACAGCTTCCATTCTTCACCTACCCAGATGGTAGATGGACTGAACTAAAGTGGAGGGGGAACTTCAAACATCTTTTCTAATTGCTCCCTTGTATCCTCAAGTTCTTCAATTTCACTTCTGATGATCATAAACTTGGGATCTTCAAGTTCACCTCTCTTATAACAGCCTCTGAGCTGATCCCAGATGGTTGCTCTCCACCTGCTTGACTGCCTGAATGAAACTGCAAGTCTGAAGGCTACAAGCTGTCTCAGATCCACCTTGTATAGATCTGATGCTCTCTGAAAGCATTTCTTCTGAGTTAAGGGATCTATAAAAAATGCCCCCAGCTCAGGCTCTTCAATGATCTTGCCATCTTCAAACTCTGTTCCACTAGGCAGGCTGTGATCAACTCCTTTCATCTCAATAGCATAGTCACCTTGTTCTATCAAGATGAGGAGTTGTTCCATCTCAGTGTCCTTCCTTGTCCTCCTGGCCTTTATTTTTGGTTGTGTCACATAGACACCTTCACTAACTTCTTTGGAGATCAGACCAACATTCTTCACTCTCTCCATCAGCTTCTTGACATATGCCCTGACAGTCTTAGCAGTTTCTAACTTAGACTCGCTCAGAGCAACTGCCAGCTCAATCCATTCTCTGTACCCCTGTGCAACATTAGTGTAGTCATATGTTTCTAGTTCTGGGCCTGTTGCACCCATTCTGGTTATTTTCAACTTCCACTGACTGCCTTTTCTTGATATGGGAGCAACTTTGACAATTGATTCCTTGGCAAGCCTTCTATCAGCAACATCCTGAAATTTTCTTCTTGCCAGGTTGTCAAAGTGGAACTGAGCACTTGCAGAAGGCACTGGAGTTTTGGTCACCGAGACCAGAGCACCCTTTTCCTTTTCTGCTTCCTTCTCTCCCGCTGATCCCTTAGCAGCTTCCATTAATTTCTTTTGCACAACCAGAGAGGACATTTTAACTTTCTTTGCCTCTTGAAGTGCAAAAGACTTAGCAGCTTTGGCAGATTCTTCTTCTTTTCTTAGAGCTTCCAGGGCTTGAAGCTGTTCTTCTCTAAACTCAAAGTATTTGTGCATAGGAAGACCTATTTCTTTGGCCCTGGTTTGTGAAATTTAATCTCTGCTGCTTTCTGCTGTTGGGGATCAACCGCTGCTTTTTCTTTTCCTTTAGCTGCTGTAGTGACAGCAGCTTCAGGACTTTCCTCCTCATCCTCCTCCTGTTCTTCTTCTAGAATCAGATGCCTCCTTCTCCTGCTTGGCCTGCCCTCAGGAATAAATTCCTCCCCCTTAGACTGAGCAGGGATTGGAGATTCAGCCTGAGTAGGCTGAGCAGCGTGGGAGGCACCCTACATTGTACATGTTGCAGATGCTCCTGCTGGTTGACCAGTGAGTATTGCAGGCACTGATTTCTCCTTAGGAGAATAAGTTTTCTCCCCCTTAGACTTAGTCTTCGAGGCAGATGACTTCTCCCCCTTTGAAGGAGATGTACCAGCACCTTCAACACCTGGTCTGCCTGAAGACACGAAGTCATCAGGCTTGCCAGCAGTTTTGGCAGCAGGTCTGGGGCCAACAAGGCTATTTACTAAGAATGCCAAGTTGTCCTTCACCTCTACAAGCTGGGAAAGACAGGATTGAAGAGAGGAGGATTAGGTATCAGCAAGGGAGGTCAGCTTAACAATGTTTTCCCTATCAGAAGCTGTGAACAGCAAACTTTGAAGCTGTGCAAGATGTAGTTCTAGAGAATCTTGCACATCAGCAATGTTTGATGACACAGAATTGGATAGGGAGCCAATGAGTGTGTTCAAGCTGGCCAGAGTGGCAGGAAGTGTAGAATTGAAAGAAGTTAGGAGAGATGACAGCTGTTGAGAAATAGCTGTCATTGAGGACACAGAGTCCTGTTGTAGTGAAAGAATTGAGGAGAGGGATGTGGATACATTTTGCAGCTGTGCAGTGAGTGCAAGCAGCTGTGTAGAATTATCAGGTTGTGGAGTGGCATGGAAGGAATCATTGAACTGATCAAAGAATCCCTTAAGCTGTTCAGACACAGAGTCTGAAATAAGAGAGGGTAGAGATGACATAGAGGTTTTTAAAGAACCAACTTTGTTGGTCAGCAAGGAAAGCTGATCCTTCAAAGGCAGGTCTTTAGGAGATGGAGGTGTATGGGTGGACTGTTTAGATTAGGTTGATGGAGAAGAAGATGATGAGGCTGGTGTATGAGGATGTGATGGAGAGGGAAGAGGAACATTTGAAAGAAGCTCTATAGCCTGGGCAAAAGTAATGTGGCCCAGCTTGGAGGGGTCAAAGGGTCCCTCAGCAGTGGCTGTAGCTGCATCATCAGGAGAAGGGGTTGATGTTGGGGGCCTTTCAGATGCTGCTTGTGTTGCAACACCTTCATGAAGGCCAGTGGGTGTTCCCACTGCAGTGCCTTGGTGTAAAAGCACCTCATCATGGGGTGATGTGATATGCATTTCAACATCAGTAGTGGTGAAACCTGCTGATGGAGTTTGCATAGAAGGAGCAGCCTCACCCAAGGGATGGTATGTTCCCTGAGGTTCATCAGCTTGGGTTGTTGGTCCCTCAACAGCTGTTTGGTGTAGAACAGTTGTATCATAGGGAGCAGAAATTTGAGGCTGAGCTGCTGATTGGTCTATACCATCCAATTGTGAAGCAGACTCCAATTGTGCTGATCCTTCTCCCAAAATAGGAGAGGCAGCAGGGGTAGCTTCTTTTTCAACTGAACCCTGTTGAGAGGGAACAGACTGGACAGGTTTAGACACTGGGTCAGAAATAGGTGGGTTGACCTGTTCCATAGTCTCAGGTGCCACAGAGACACCAGCCACAGAGGCTTCAGGTTCAACGAATGAACCAGGGTGAGGAGTCTGCTCCCCCTCAGCCACAGAGGCTAAGGGTGCAGACTCAGACTGAGCTTTTTTGGCCTTCTTGGAAACAGGCCCAGCTTCAGTGGTTGCCAGGATTTTCTCTTGGGAGCAGCTTCTGGATCCACCCTCACATCAGAGGGTCCTTCCACCAATCCTAACAACCTCCTCATTGGTGTTGACAGAGGAGGCTCATTTGGAAGAACAGCAGTGTAGAAAACTCTATTCCCTATTACAGGGAAGGCAGCAGTATGAAGTAAAGGCTGAGAGTTGTACAAGTGCTCACCACAATTATGCTTGAAGATGAGGCTCAGAAACCTGGGGTATCGAACAGCAGCTGGTCGTGTCTCCTGCTGCACCAGGTTCCTCAAGTTCAGGAAAATCCACTTAGCCATGTCCATTGTAGTCCCAGCCACCAGCTGTAGGACTATTGGGATTTCATCCCGGCTCAGTTGGTCAAATGAACCAACTTTGCTGCTGAAGCAAATCACCACTGAGGCAAATAGAAAACTGTAGGTAGGAGACAGATCCTTCCTAAACAGCGTAGCTCTGATTTTGGGTTCTGCTACACCACAGAAGCGTAGCAAATTTCCCATTTGGTCATTCTCAGGTTGAGGCATGTCATATGAATCAGCAGTTGGCAGATGAAGAACCTCCCTGAGAAGATCAGTAGTAATCTCAATGGTCTGAGTCCCATTGAGAATAGTCCCCTTTATGACTTTGGTGTTGGGGTTGTAGGCACAAGTGTACCAAAACTCGTATACCATTTCCTGGTACAGGACACCAGGATTAGCAGTCATGGCGTAGTTCAACGGATGAACTGTCAAAAACTCCACCATTTGGTCATAACCTTTCCCCACATAGTTTTTGGGGATTGTGAGGTTGGCAATATAGTTAGTGGGTTTGATGTTTAGCATTGTGGTGACTGATGAGTGTCTCTGTACATCATCACCAACAAATACTGGTAGAAAGGGGTTGTTTCTGTGAGCCATTTTGAAAGTAGTGAGAGTAGTAGAAGCACAAGACACTTAGTCGATTTTTAGGGTTCTTAGGAGGTTTATGGTAGTAGTGAGGAAGACGAAGATGAAACAGTATGAGGAATTTATAGGATTCGAATGTGAGTGGGTATGAGAGAGGTAATTAAGTTAAATAAAAACAGAAATTAAGTAACTTAATTGTGAAGAAAGGTAATTAAAAACTGTTGGTCTAAGCTGTTGGTCAAACCTGTTATGAGTAGAATCATCACAAGTTGTTCATTCTTCAAGCTGTTCACTTCTTCACACTGTGCTTTCAACCTGTGTTCTAATGTAAGATCAGGTTGTGTTCATTCTGCTGAACATAGTACAAGACAATGTCTTGTAGAACAGTGTGAAGGAGTGAGCAGGGTGGAGAATGGACCATCAGAGCAGGCTGGACGAATAAACTGTTATTGTTCAGCCTGATATATGTTCAAGCTGTTCAAGGATTTCAGAAAAAATGGCTAAGTACAGAATATACATAGCCTGTTCTGTCTAAGCTGTTCTGAAAAACTTGAGCAGTGTGAGACATACAAAGTCTTAGACCTTTAAGAACACTTAGTCACTTTTGTTTAACATGCCCAGCTTGCTGACAAGGTAATTAAACCTGGTTTCATCAAGAGGTTTGGTGAAAATGTCTGCAAGCTGTTCATTTGTGGAAATAAAACTTACCTCCACATTACCTTTCTGAATGTGATCCCTGATGAAGTGATGTCTGACTTCAATATGCTTTGTTCTTGAATGAAATACTGGATTGTTGGAAATGGCTATGGCACTTGTGTTGTCACACAGAATAGGAGTTTTCCTATACACAAGCCCATAGTCCTCAAGCTGATGCTGCATCCACAGTATCTGCCCACAGCAGCTTCCAGCAGCAATGTACTCAGCTTCAGCAGTAGAAGTGGACACTGAGTTCTGCTTCTTGCTACACCAGCTTATCAACTTACCACCAAGGAGTTGACATCCACCTGTTGTGCTTTTCCTATCTAGCCTGCAGCCTGCGAAATCAGAATCTAAATAATCTGTTAGATCAAGACTTGAGTCTTTGGGATACCAAAGACCCAAACCTGATGTGCCCTTCAGGTATCTGAAGATTCTTTTAACAGCAGCTAGATGAGATTCCTTTGGATCAGCTTGGAACCTAGCACACAAACAGGTGGCAAACATAATATCAGGTCTACTAGCAGTTAAATATAGCAAGCTCTCAATCATACCTCTGTAAGCTGTTACTGAAACAGCTTTGCCACTGGCATCAGCATCCAATATTACATTGGTTGCCATTGGGGTTTTAATAGGAGAACTTTGATCAAATTTAAACTTTTTCAAGAGATCTAAGGTATACTTTCTTTGATTTATTAAAATGCCAGTTGTGGTTTGTTTAACCTGTAATCCTAAAAAGAAAGTAAGTTCTCCCATCATACTCATTTCATATTTGGATTTCATGAGTAATGAAAAATTCTTGCATAACTGCTCATTCGTAGAACCAAATATTATATCATCCACATAAATTTGAACAAGCATAACATCAGATTTCACATTCTTTATGAACAGTGTGGTATCCACTTTACCTCTGGAATACCCATTGCTCATAAGGAATTCAGTAAGAGTGTCATACCAGGCTCTAGGGGCTTGTTTGAGACCATAGAGTGCTTTGTCCAACTTATAGACAAAACCTGGATATTGTTCATTTTCAAAACCTGGAGGCTGCTTGACATAAACTTCTTCTTGCAGCTTCCCATTCAAAAATGCACTCTTCACATCCATTTGAAATACCTTAATGCTCTTATGAGCAGCATAGGCTAGATACAAACGAATTGCTTCTAGCCTGGCCACAGGAGCAAATGTCTCATCATAGTCAATTCCTTCCTCCTGTCTATAACCCTGAGCAACCAGTCTTGCCTTATTTCTAATGACATGACCTTGCTCATCCATTTTGTTCCTGAAAACCCATTTAGTGCCAATTATAGTTTTACCTTTAGGAGCAGGAACCAGCTTCTATACCTTGTTTCTCTCAAACTGATTGAGTTCTTCTTGCATGGCAGTGATCCAACTGACATCTTTTAGTGCTTCATCCACCTTCTTTGGCTCGATTAGTGAAACAAAACTAGAGAACATACAGAAATTCCCTAAGCTGTCCCACCTTTTTTGTACCCCTTTGTTGATGTCACCAATTATTTGATCATTGGGGTGACATCTGATCCACTTAGGATCATTTATCAATGAGGATTCTCCTGAGATATCAGCATCTTCAGCAGGTCCTGTTGAACAGCTCTCAAGATTCTCAGACACACTGTTGTCTTGAGCCTGTTCACTTGTTGAACATGACTGACCACTGTTGAGCATATCAGCAGAGGAACCAGGAAAATCAGCATTGATAGGTTCAGGACATGCAGTTGTAATTAAGTCAGTACACTTATTCACACAGGATGTATTGACATAATCATCATCATGCCCATCATTGTTAACAGGTTCCACACTGGGTGTGGTGGAAGCTTTTGAGTCCTCTTCACTGTTTGAATGCATAAGATCATCAAAGTTTAGTTCTCCTGGAACTGATTCAAGAACAACTTTGGTGGAAGCATTCTTGGACTCTTCAAGGTGACATTGATAGATTCATCTATCACCTTTCTTTTGTTGTTGTACACTCTGTAGGCTTTGGAGATAGCAGAGTAGCCAACAAACACACCTTCATCAGCTTTTGGTTCAAACTTTGCCAGTTGGTCCATTTGATTCAGAATGAAGCAGGGACAACCAAACACATGGAAGTAACTGACATTTGGCTTCCTCCCTTTGAGCAGCGCATAGGGAGTCTTGTTGAACCTTTTCACCACTAAGGATCTGTTTTGGGTGAAGCAGGCAGTGTTAACAGCTTCAGCCCAGAATGATGAAGGTAAACCAGATGCACACAACATGGTTCTAGCAGCTTCAATAAGAGTTCTGTTTCTCCTTTCAGCAACTCCATTTTGTTGTGGAGTTCATACAGCTGAAAAGTTTTGAGTGATTCCTTTCTCTTCACAGAATTCTTCAAGAGTACTGTTTCTGAATTCAGTACCATGATCACTTCTAAGCTGCTTCACTTGGGCAGAGTTCAACATTTCCATCTTTTTCACAAATCCAATAATTTCTCTAGCAGCCTCTCCTTTGCTCTTCAAGAAGATAACCCATGTGTACCTGGAGAACTCATCAACCATTACTAGAGTGTATCTTCTTCCTCCTAGACTTGGGACATTGACAGGTCCAAACAAGCTGTCCATATGTATTAAGAAGAGAGGAGTATCAATAGAAAAGTTATGTTTGGATTTAAATGATGATTTCCTCTGCTTGCCTTTCTCACAAGTTGTGCAGAGTTTATTCTTATTAAAGGTCATAGAAGGCAAACCTGTCACCAACTCTTTCTTACAGAGTTTGTTGATGTTCTTGAAGTTCAGGTGTGACAGCCTTTTGTGCCATAACCAGTTTAGGTCTGCATTTGTTCTTGTGAGAAAACAGGTTTCAGTTGTGGGATCAGCAGATTGCATGTCCACAACATATACACTTTTCTTTCGTTGAGCACACATCACAACTTTGCCTTGGGGATCCAATATGTAACCCAGGTGCTCATCAAAGTTAACCTTATAACCAGCATCACACAGTTGACTTATGCTAACAAGGTTATGTTTTAGTCCAATCACATAGGCTACTCTTTTGAACACTGCAGCACCAGCTTTAAGAGTTCCATATCCCTCAGTGGATCCCTGTACATTGTCACCAAATGTGACTTTTGGCCCTTTTCAGGCCTGAGATCACTCAGCAGGTCCTTACAATCTATCATGTGCCCTGAGCAGCCACTGTCCAAGTACCAAACCTGGGATGGTTGTTTTTCCTGCAGAGTGACAAGAAGAATATTAGTCATTTTTAGGGGAACTCATCACAGAGATGAGTTCTCCTACTTCATCAAGATTTGTTGATGGACTTGTGATATCAACACTAATATTTCCTATTTGAATGGTATCAGTTTGGATACCACTTTCATTGACTAAGATGTTTCCAACACTGTTTATGTTAGCTGTGAGGGAACCACCAGAGTCAGCAGGCCTCATGTCCTCAGTTTCAGGACAATCTTTGGCCAGATGTGTCTTCATTCCACATTTATAACATTTTCTCCTTTTAGAATTTTTGGAAGAAGTCATTTCAGAAACACATTCTGAGTTATTTGTGTTGATTTTACCAGTAGATTTAGCAAACTTATTACTATTTGATGAATCAACAGTTTGAGTGGAAAGTTCAATAGCAACAACTTTGTCTGTATCTTCTTTCCTCTTTTTAGGAGGACAGATGTCAAAGATAGGAAGCTTAATTGGCTATTGAATTTCCACAGGTTTAGGAAACTTATTCCCAGATCTCTCAGGCTGAGCAATGGCTTTGCCTTTGTCCTTCCTGAGATGTGATTGATGTTGCCTATCAACATAATCATTATTTCTGGTTTTGAAAGACTTATTCTCATTTAAACCAGTTTACCACTATGATTAGAAAACTTATTTGAAATCACAGCAGGTTTGCCTTCAACATGAGACTTACCCTTGTTAAACGCAGACTGCTTACCTTTTGAAAACTTATTTTCAAAATGTTCAGCATTAAAAGGATTAGTATGCCTTTTTTACATCAGCTTTAGACCCAAAGCCTGTTTTGTCAACAGGTTTGGTGTCCACAGCTGCAGTTTGGACATGCTTTCCTTTCTTTTGCTTGTGTGAATCAGCAGAGCACTTAGCAAGCTTATTTGATTGAAAACTTATTTCATCAGTAGCTTTTGAGCTAGGTTCACACGAGCTGTCAGTGTTTTGAGGCTTGACAAACCTGTTTGTTGAGATTAATTTACCATTCACTTTTTGAATAAAAGTGTTTGGAAGCTCACCAAGAGTGAACAAGTCTTCTTTCAAATTATTGACCTCAACAATGGAAGCTGCTGTGTGAAGATCCCCTCCAAGATAGGCTTGGATTTGTGCAGGAATCTGCTGACTTATGCAGTGGCTGACTTTTTGTGCAGATTGGCACCAAGAGTCAACTATCTTTTGAAGCTTAGCATGTTTTATATCTGTTTCTCTCTTCTCTTCCAGTAAAATGGAGTTGATGTGTTTTAAGTCATCAAGCTCAGCTTCCAACTTATGGAAACTGTCCAGTTTACTGGATTTTGTTTCAAGATCAGTTTTAAGCTTAGAGATTTCAGATAATAAAACAGCATGCTTCTCAACAGCAGCTTTCAAATCAACAAGCATATATTCAAACATTTTAACTTTTTCTTCAGAACTGTAATCCATAAAATTTTGTACCTTATACATCATTATAGGGTTCCAGTTCTCCAAGCTGCTAAAAGCTTCAGCTTCAGCCAGATCCTGTTTGAAGTTGCTTGTTGATGGGACATCAGTGTTGGCCATGAGACAGTGATTGTCTTCTTCATCAGATGATGAATCAGACTCCTCCCAGTCACAAGTCTCTGCCATGAGTCCCTTTTGCCGGTTGGAAACTGCTGAATTTTCCAACTTCCTCAGCTTAGCCATGGCCATAAGGTACTTAACCCTATAGCCATCATCCCTGTTTGTCTTGTGTGGTTTGGATGACTAACCAACATCTTTTGACACACAGTCAGCAGCTATGTGGCCAGGTTTGCCACATTTGAAGCACTCAGCTTTGGTCTTATCAAATGCCTTCTTTTTAACAGCATTTGACCTTCCCTGCAGCATGTTTCTTCCAAACCTTTTCTTGTTGAACCTTTTGACAAGCATGGCTATCATTTGCTCATCATCCAGTTCAGCAATATCTGCATTGTCTTCCTCATCAGACATTTCCTCCTTATCATCAGCCTGTTGATCATGTTGAGTGAACACATCACTCACTTGATTTACAGGTTGTCTCACACTGGCCACAAAGGCTGCACCTTTCTTAGATATTTCCAAGGCATTTCTCTTCTGTTGCCTTGACTGCTCATCATTCAGTAAGGATCCATACAGGTTAACAAGATCCATACTTCTGATGGTGATCCCAACAGCTTTGAGATCATTTACAAAAGCAGTAAACCTGGTGTAGGTTTCAGTGAGAGTCTCCTTTGGTTTTGCAAAGAAGAGTTCATACTGTCTAACAAGATTATTAATCATGTTGTCAAGTGTGATTGTGGGTCCATCATAGACGGTACACAAAGTATCCCACATCTCCTTTACAGTCTTCATCTTCTCAACATGTTTGAACACATCATCAGGCAGAGAGATGACCAGGTTATTTCTGGCCTTTGCATCAAGAGCCACCAGTCTTTTGTCTTCATCAGACCATTGAGCTTTTGCTTTCTCAAATGTTCTGATTTCAGGAGCAGCTCCTTCAACAGCAGGAGTTATGGTTGTAACAGAGGTTGGCACATAGGAACCCTCCATTACAATTTCTGGTAGTTGCACATCCAGATTCTCTAAGTAGAGCATCATTCTGCACTTCCACCCCGAAAAGTTCTGATGATTGAACTTTGGAGGTTTGCCCATTGAGCCATTGTCATAGTATGAGGAACTTGTAGCACTGTTGTCCATGGAAACTTTGGGAGAATGAGAGATCTAGAATGACACACACTCTAAACTGCTCTGATACCAGTTGTAGGTCCCGAAAGATTTCCCAAGTATATAGTCTTAAGCTGTAGAGGGGGGGGGGGGGGTTGAATACAGCAATTTAAAAACTACACACTCTTTTCTCAATGTTTGTATGTATTATCAACTAAAGTTAATTACAAACAAGCTTGAATGCGGAAGAATGCTCGCAGGTGGTATAGCCACCATCATGTGGTATAGCAACCATCTTAACAGAGTACCCAGAGCAAGCGGAAGAATGCTCGCAGGTGCAGAAAGCAATAGACGCAAAGCCCGTGGATAAAGATGGATTGCAAGCCACCACCAACGTGATCGTTAATCAGGATTACCCAGGTGTAAACCTACCTGAGGAAGTAAGGAAAGAGGTTGAAGGTCTTTTAAAGAAAAATAAAGATGTGTTCGCCTAGACACCCGATGACATGATAGGGATCCCCAGGCAGCTGGAAGTGGAAGAGGGTAGAATAATCAAAACTACTCACTCTTTAAACATAGAGCCTCATGCGACTCCCGTTTGCCAAAAGAAAAGACCCCTGGCCCGTGAACGAGACCATGCGGTGTGTGAGGAGTTTACCAAGCTCGTAGCAGCTGGGATCCTAAGAGAAGTCAAGTACCACACGTGGGTAGCGAACCCAGTTATGGTTCGGAAGGCAGATGGTAGCTGGAGGATGTGCATCGACTTCAAAGACCTTAACAAAGCGTGCCCAAAGGACTGTTACCCTCTACCGAAAATTGACTGGAAGGTGGAGTCCCTAGCAGGTTTCCCACACAAGTGTTTCCTTGACGCTTATAAGGGGTACCACCATATACAGATGGATGAAAGGGACGAAGACAAAACCGCGTTTCATATTAGTCAGGGTATTTTCTGTAACACTAAGATGCCTTTCGGCTTGAAAAACGCGGGGGCCACATATCAACGCCTGGTGGACCAGGTGTTTAAGGGTCAGTTTGGGAGAAACCTTGAGGTGTACGTGGACGATATGGTGATCAAGAGCAGG
Organism: Centrapalus pauciflorus; assembly: GCA_020465985.1. Classification (NCBI taxonomy): domain Eukaryota; kingdom Viridiplantae; phylum Streptophyta; class Magnoliopsida; order Asterales; family Asteraceae; genus Centrapalus; species Centrapalus pauciflorus. The sequence continues at coordinate 21,343 of JAANYP010005495.1, read as the reverse complement.
ACGGAGAAGACTCTCCTGGAGGATATAGAAGAGACGTTTCAGGCGTTAAGAAGGGTTAACATGAAACTCAACCCAAAGAAATGCACGTTTGGGGTTGAAGAAGGTCATTTCCTAGGACACCTGATAACTAGGGATGCCATCAAAGCTAACCCTAAAAAGGCTCTTGCCATTGTGGACCTGGTGCCCCCCACTACTATTAAGGAGGTCCAAAGTTTAAACGGCAAACTGGCAGCGTTGAGCCGTTTCTTGTCCAAAGCGGCGGAAAGGTCTTTACCGTTCTTCAAAACACTCAAGGGCACGTTGGAAAAGAGTGGTTTCAAATGGACGGCTTAGGCGGACAATGCCTTCAAAGAGATGAAAAAGACAATAACAGAGCTTCCAGCCATTACTGCACCCATTCCCGGCGAGGAGCTGATCATGTACTTAGCAGTTTCTGATGAGACTATAAGTGTCGTCCTACTGGCCGAGAGGGGTAGGCGGCAGATGCCAGTGTATTTTGTAATCAGAACGCTACAAGGACCTGAGCTGAATTACCCACCTTTGGAGAAGTTATCCCTAGCCTTGGTCAATGCAGCTAGGAAGCTGAGGCGCTATTTCCAAGCACACACGGTAGTGGTCTTGACGGACCAGTCGATTAGACAGGTTCTTCTGAAGCCAGAGATGTCAGGTCGTCTGGCAAAATGGGCGATTGAGCAGGGGGAACACAACATTGAGTTCCGACCGAGGTCCGCGTATAAGGGACAGGTTCTAGCTGATTTTCTAGCCGAAATGAATACCTCGTTACCTGCAACAACGGTGACGAAAGGTGCAACCGTCTGAAACTTGTATACGGATGGGTCGTCCGGGTCGGAAGGCTCGGGAGCTGGCTTGATTTTGACAGATCCTGATGGAAAAGAGCGTACATATGCCCTTCGTTTTAATTTTAATGCCTCTAACAACGAAACTGAGTACGAAGCTTTACTAGCTGGCCTGCGTATCGCTGCTTCCCTAGGGGTAGCGGACTTGCAGGTACACATTGATCCCACTCATGTGGAGGGGGACCTTCAAACATCTTTTCTAATTGCTCCATTGTATCCTCAAGTTCTTCAATTTCACTTCTGATGATCATAAGCTTGGGATCTTCAAGTTCACCTCTCTCATAACAGCCTCTGAGCTGATCCCAGATGGCTGCTCTCCACCTGCTTGACTGCCTGAATGAAACTGCAAGTCTGAAGGCTACAAGCTGTCTCAGATCCACCTTATATAGATCTGATACTCTCTGAAAGCATTTCTTATGAGTTAAGGAATCTACAAAAAATGCCCCCAGCTCAGGCTCTTCAATGATCTTGCCATCTTCAAACTCTGTTCCACTAGGCAGGCTGTGATCAACTCTTTTCATCTCAATAGCATAGTCACCTTGTTCTATCAAGATGAGGAGTTGTTCCATCTCAGTGTCCTTCCTTGTCCTCCTGACATTTATTTTTGGTTGTGTCACATAGACACCTTCACTAACTTCTTTGGAGATCATGCCAAGATTCTTCACTCTCTCCATCAGCTTCTTGACATATGCCCTGACAGTCTTAGCAGTTTCTGACTTAGACTCGCTCGGAGCAACTGCCAGCTCAATCCATTCTCTGTACCCCATCTGTGCAACATCAGTGTAGTCATATGTTTCTAGTTCTGGGCATGTTGCACCCATTCTGGTTATTTTCAACTTCCACTGACTGCCTTTTCTTGATATGGGAACAACTTTGACAATTGCTTCCTTGTCAGTTAGCTCAATAAGTTATAATCAAACACCCCCTAAAAAAGTTAATATATATGTTACAAGATATGAGAAACCTTACCATATATTATAAACTTTAAAATTTCAAAAAAAATAAATTAAAACAAACTACAAAATAAATAATAAAATTAAAATTCAAAAGAAAAGAAGACAAATTAGAAACCATATACTCCGTAACTAGTTACAGCTCTACAACTTAAAAAAAAAAACTAAAATGATAGTAAAGTAACTTTAAATCATATTCTTATATTAATATCATATGTTCCTTAAAATATTCGATAATTAGCCATTCAAATAATTTAATTTATAATTATAGTTTTTATAATAATAAAAAAACAAACAAACATAACCTTTTTGCTTTGGTCTTTCTATGTTTTTCTTTATTTACTCTTATATTGTTTTTTTCGTATTGAATTGGTCTCTCCATCTGAAACGAATGAAACAAATTCATATAAATAGATATACGAAATGATTGTTAAACACCAATGCGATTGTGATTGATTGATTTAGTTCAGGATGAATTGGTTTTGATCTCACTGGAAGATAAGTCAAGCAGCGGGCCTTTGTTAAATAATAAAAAATGCAGTTGTACCTATTTGATATCAAGAGCCGGTGTGAGACATCCACATCCAATGGCTAGCTGGAGCAAAGCTTAAACCGAAGAAATTTAAAGAGTCTTGTTTGTAGTCACAACCATAGATGCTTATATTTTTTTTATTGTCATACATCTCCTATAATAGTTCATGACGAATTGTAGGCCATTCATTTTGATGTCGACCCATAGCAACAACTACTGATCAAAAGACACAGTTTCCATCTCCATCGACGTCTTCTATGTCAATGACGTATGATTGAAAAAATGATGGAATTTCTCGTAACAATGACGTATAATTAGTTGTATATATTTTTTTGAACGACAAACTAACCTACTCCTATTCCTAAACTACTCATTTGCCCCATTTGAGGATTGTAGAACTTACTTTCACCACCTAATAAAATATGATTTAATTATTTTATTTAATTAGTTTATTTTAATTCTTTTGTATATATTCAATTTATTTATTTTACATTTTATTTTTTAACATGATAGTTTTATTCGTTAGTAACTACCTATTTTTTTTTTTTGATTAGGATATTTAGTTACATTAATACCTTTCGAATTAATACTTGTCTTTTTTCGTTTTGATTTACATATTTTGCTACATTAATCTGATTCTGAAACGCCACGTTTCAATAACGCGGCGCTTTTAATAAAACTCTGCAACATAGACCTCCACTTCAATATAATAAAAGTTATCTAAGTTCAAACCTCAAATTCAGTGCATAAATAAACTAAACCATAACATTCAGAGTAGGCTAAAATAAATAATCTAGTTATTACAACCAAATCGAAAGTCTAGGGATCTACCCATCCCAATTACAATTTCAACAATAATAACAAAATGTGCGGAAGTCTATCTGATACCACGAGCTCTCAAACCCTTGACCCTGAAGCTGGTGCTTTCCCCTTATCAGCTAAACCTGAAATATTGCCCCCACAACCGGGGTAAGCCGTCGCCTATCGAGTAACAGATTTAATAGCACAAATAAACAAGAATAACATGAATGATACAAGTATCGGCACAAAGTCAACATGTGTAGCACCCGGCCTTCCCAGCAGTGCGTCCACGAATAGGTAGTCTGTGTAGCATCCGGCCTTCCCAGCACAATATACACAGTAACACAGCTTGCGGCACTCCCGACTTACAGCGTAAAAAAATAACATGCAGCCACATAGGAATGCAATCATCACATAAATACACAGTATGCATACCCGGGGAATAATGGTTATCATGCAACAATTCATGGTGATGAAAGAGAATAGCATATTTTAAAGGCAAGATGGCAGCAAAATGGATAAAACGGTAAAAGAAATGAAACAGAACACCAGCACAAACATGTTATAAAGGGAAAATTATGCAAAAAACCATCAAAGTACAAAATTTTTTCGATTAAGTCCTCATTTCATTTTTTATTTCTGATAAGTCCCCGAACTACTTAAACATTTTAAATTGATCCGTTAACCTGTTATAACAGGTTACATGCTTAAACCTATTTTGTAAAAACCATCAAAGTATAAAAGTTTTTCGATTAAGTCCCCATTTCATTTTTTTCCCTGATAAGTCCCCGAAATACTTAAATCTTTCAACTTTTCGATAAAATAAAACAAATTTTTTTTTAAACTTTTAAAAACGACGATGTTTATTTCGATGATAGAGCATGTCATGTTTGTCTAGACCAAAATAAGTTGGTTTTAAAATAATAATTTCTTTTAAAAGCCGTTATTTCGGATTACATAAGTTGGTTTGATGTAAAAACATAGATGATGATTATTCGGTTTGTCTAGACCACAATTTTTAAATATATTTAACTAGTTCGTCTCGACTAAACTTTAAACAATAAAAATGATCGTTTTGATTTATCATTTTGATTTATTTTTTTGCATCCACGTATGTGTGACGTGAATGTCAATTGAAGAATCACTTAAATTGATAAAACAACAAATAACATGAGTTTTATCAAGAAAATGGATTTACGTGAGTTGAGGGATTTATAAGACAAAATAATTTAGTTAAGTGATTTATAAGACAAAATAATTTAGTTGGGGGAGACTTAATTGAAAAAAATCATAGATTTATAAAATCCACGTCAGCAATTACAACCCGCTCAACAGGTCACCGGTAACTTTTCTTGAAAAAAACACCAAATTCGTAATTTTTATTTAGTTAAGGGACTTATCAGACAAAAATATTGATTGAGGGACTTAATAAAAAAAACTTGTAGTTTGATGGTTTTTTGCGAAATTTTTCCTATTATAAATGATCATTTATGAAATTAAATCAATTACTCACAGTGCTCGCCAAACTGTAATCCGCCAAGTGACTAACCGAATATCAGCTGAAAGCACTACTGAAAACCACACGTCTCAATCAAATCGCTAGAGTCCTGATATAAAAGTAAATTGCCTATTTATCAATATTTTTAACTCTTTCCTTTACTTAATTTGATATCTTCTTAACGTCCAATAACAATTTCGATAAATTTCTATCTATTTGTTTAAAATTATTAAAACCGATAAATTTACTTGCTGAAAAGGTCCCTCTGTGTCTGAACTTTTCAAAAATGACGATTTTGCCCTTTTATTAATTACAAGTTTAGTCCCTCAACTATTTAATTTAATTTCACTTTTGGTCCTTTTCCCTTAAACTTTTAAATTTTGATTTTAAATTTGAAATATTGATTTAACAAATTATTATTTAAATCTTTATATTATTGTTGTTATTATTATTATTATTATTATTATTATTATTATTATTATTATTATTATTATATATACCTATTTATTTTTAAAAATAAATTTAAATTTATTTATTAAAAATTATTTTTATCCTTAATTTAATAATCTACGCATTTTTTAATGTATTCAATTTATTTAATAAAGAACTAGTTTATGAACCCACGTATTACGTGAATAATTTTTTATAAATAATTGGTTAAATGAAATGTATGTAAACTTAAATTAAATAATTTAATATTAATTATTATATAAAAATAAAAATAAAGTACGGTTATTCGTCACATTATATATATATATATATATATATATATATATATATATATATATATATATATATATATATATATATATATATATATATATATATATATATATATATATATATATATATATATATATATATATCTATCTTTTTATATAGTCATGATCAATAGTTAATTTTTAACATTTTTTACTTTTTATTCCTAAATTTATATATATTTAGTCGATACAATTCGAAATTTTAATTTTACATAATATATAATGTTTATATATATTTTATATTAAGTTATTTAGATATATAGATAAGTATATATAAGATATAATTTTGAATTTACGTAAATTTTGATTTATATTTACTAATTCATTACCTTTTGATTTAAATTTACTGATTTATTGTTTTTGATTTAAATATTTTTTACGCCAATATGTTTTTATTTAAATTTATTATTTTATTTGGTTGGTTTAAAAAAATGCCTTACAATTTATTAATTTACTAATATATATTAAAAATAAATAATTTTACAAATCATTTTATAAATAAACAACTAATATATTTTTTTTAATTAGACTTATAGATAAAGTACATATAAGATATAATTTGAATGAAGATATAAATCTTATCTATTTATTATTATTTAAAGATGTAAGAAATAAGATATTGTATTTATATTTTATATTTATTAATCTTTATAGATATTAGAAATAATGAATTATATTTATATTTTAGTTTATTTTATTTTATTTACAATAATATATTTTGTTACGTTAATACGTTTTGATTTAATTTTAGTATTTTATTTTTCTAAGTTTAATATTTTGTTATGTCAATAAGTTTTGATTTTAATATAGTATTTTAATCTTTTTGATTTACAAGTTTATACATTAATATGTTTTATTCGTTTTTACTTAAATATTTTAATTTTCACTTAAGTATTAACGTATCAAAATTTTAAATCAAAACAAATAAAAATAATAAATTGAAATCAAAACGTACCGGCATAACAAAATATTTAATTCCAAACAAATAAAATAATAAATTTATATAAAAACATATTAGCATAAACAAAATATTTAAATAATAAATAAATTAGCAAACTTAAATCAAAACGTAATGAGTTTGTAAATTTGAATCAAAATTTACACAAATTCAAAATTTATAAAAAGTAATGAATAGCTTGATGGGAAACTATAAATAATAAAATTATACAAATAGTTTAACCAATAAAATATAAATAAATAAAACTTTAATAAATAAACTGAATACATAAAAAGATGCATAACTTAACTAATTAAATATATAAATAACATAATTTTTAGTAAAGAAATATAGATTTATTTTACAAAATAAATAGGAATAATTAATAATAATAATAATAATAATAATAATAATAATAATAATATAATTAATAATGAATCAAATCATAAATTATTAAATTAACATTTCAAATTTAAAATCAAAAATGAAAAAGTAAGAAAAGGGACCAAAATTGAAATTACCAAACTTGTAATTGAAAGAAGGGCAAAATTGTCACTTTTAAAAATTTTAGAAACAGAAGGACCAATGCTGTAAGTAAAAAGTGGTTTGAGGGACCGCCACTGCAACTTTGAAAGTTGAGGGACCGTTTCCATAATTTGAACAAACCACAGGGACCATTTCTGTAATTTACTCATATTTTTATGTTATCAAACCAATATAAAGTATATGGATTTAATAACAATTTAATCAATTTGATGTAATCTTAATAAATAAACCCATCCAAATATAATATAATATTGTATTTAGTTAATGTAAGTTAACTAGTGTTATGGTTGCCCGCGCGTTGCTGCGGGCATCCATAAAAAACATGTAATTTTTGTCGCTTAAGATAAAATACGATGTTAAAAAATAGAAAATAGTTTAATGATGACAACGTAAGTGCAATTCTGTATTTAAGCATTAGTGGGTTACATGTTATTTTTTACGAATTTGATATGATTCAATTGATGATGTCTAAAATATATTGTTTTTTTTAGGGTTTTGTATGCACAAAACAATATGTATTCATGTTTTTTTTTGTTTCGTTCCTAATGTTATTTTTTCCCAATAAAGTACTCATGTTATTGTTTTCTTTCTAATTTTCGGGAAAATTTGTTTTTTTTTTTTCATAATTAGTCCAGTATTTTCCACGGAAAACTCTAAAATTTAATGTTTTTTTGGCAAAAAAGGAATAATTCCAAAATTTACAAACAAATAAATAACTCACGTATTTTATTGGTATAAAGTAAAGCGAAGAGGCTCCGCAAAAATATGAAAAATATGTTGGTTTTTTTTTTTCATATTAAACCCCTTCTTCACAGAAATATAACAAAAGTTGATGTTTCATATACATCTTATGAGACAAAAGGCAAAAAATAAAAAACAAAACAAAATGAATCACTGTTATTTAATTCTTCAAGTTGAGATGGATGCATGAATTTTCAATATTTAAATATTTAATCAAATATTAAAGAAGTTGATGTACAAACTGAATACTTTTATTTTCAATATAAATATATAAAAAATGTTGAACTCAATATTTATTAAGCTTTAATAAGGTTCATTATTTCATCCGTTAAAAAAATTAAAAAGTGAAATAATTCGTCCTTTTTTATTATCGTAAAAATTTATTAATTAATTGTATTCCCGTTTGGTTTAAATTAAAAATCAGAGTTCTTCATTTTTTTCGAGCGGAAACATTTTAAAATTAAATCAGTTGGAGTTATTTTCAATCATTTAAATTTAATATGGTTCGACATTTTTCTGAGCAAAAATATTTAAAACTAATATGGTTAGTCATATTTTCTGGTTAAAAACATTAATAATTGAATTAAGTGGTTGTTTCTTTCGTTTGATTCAATTCAAAACCGAAATGGTTCGTTATTTTTTTCAAGCGAAAACATTTAAAATTAAAACTACGAACACTTTAAATTTTTTTCCAGCGAAATAGTTAACCAAATAGAAAAAAAACTAATCAAATTCAAGTATTTTGGACGGATAAAACGAATAACCATTTTGATTTTCGATTTAACCAAACGTAAAAAAACAACCAAACAATCTAATTTTTATTGTTTTAGTAGAAAAAACGATGTACCATTTCGATTTCCAAATTAACGAAATGGAAAAACGACGAACCAATTTAATTCGAAATGTTTTCATTCAAAAAAAAGGGTATATGTATATTAGTGTTGATGGTTATTATTGTATTTATTTTTTGTTTCTGATTGATTAAAAATATTAATATTTGTATACCTATTTGTTACATTAAAATACGGAGTTGTTAATAATTTTTAATTGAATGGTCATAAATAGGGATGTGTGCAATGACCGTAAAAACGAACCGAACCGAACCGGAACCGGAACCGATATATGATATTTGGTTCGGTTATCGGTTCTTATAATCTTCAAATTTCGGTTATCGGTTAACAGTTCTGCGGGTATCAGTTTTATCGGGCATAGAACCGATAATTTGAAAAGCTCAAAACATGCAAATTAAGAAATGATTTAAAACCCCACAATGTAAAAACCGAAAAGATCATTTGTTGGAACAATATTTTAATATGGTGAAACTACATAATTTATATGAAAAATATCATGATCGACACTTTTCTTATTTTATTTTCATGTTTTTTTGTTTATATATTGCTATAATAAATAGAATTATATATATATATACACACACACACACATATATATATATATCGGTTCCGTACCGGAAATATACGTACCATAACCGAACTGGAGCCGGAACCGCATTACAATTGTTGGTTCGGTTATCGATTCTTATAATATTCAATTTTCTGTTTCGGTTAAATCGGTTCCGGGTCTGTTCGGTCCGGTTCCGGAACCATTTACATCCCTAGCCATAAATATAAACACTGACAAAATGAGTACTTTAACTAAAGTTTATAGATAAGGAACAACATTAAATGTAAACCTTGATAATAATAATTAATTTCGAAAAATTGAAAGTTTAGGAACCAAATCTAAAATTTAATACAAACTACATGGGCTATTTTGTAAATAATGAAAATTGGTGAAATGAATTGAAGGAAATGGTTGACTTTGATTCAAAGAAGTAAATAACATATTTACTCTTTATGGACAATTCCAAACCATTTAAATCTATCAATCAATTTAAATTATTTTGACAATCCAATTCATTTCGCTTTGAACCCAAAAATCAATTAGTGGTCCAACCACTAATATAAGTTAATTGATAACTCATTTAAATTACTTAAAATCTAGCTCAATTTAGAATCAAAGAACAAGCCTATTTAATTTAATTAATTAACCCAAGATTAATAACCAAATAAAAATATAGTCAGCCCATTAAAAGATCACCCAACCCACCTCCTTAAATAGAATATGATATTCATCAACTAGCACAAAATTCACTACTCAACTAATAAATTAAATTTGGCCCAAAATGATGAAATAAATAAATGCAACTAACCCTTTTTAATTTACACAATTAAATAGTCCAAAAGAATTAACCTATATCACTAACTTAATAGATAACCCAAATCAATTAAATACGATGTAGCCCAATTATAATATAAAAAAGATATAAAAACAAACCCAAAAAAATTCAGCCCAAATAAAAATAAGAATATAGCCCATTAAAATTTAAAAACCCAAAAACTAGTTTATAGATTATTGAGGCCCAAATAAATAAAAACAAACTTAACCTAATTGAATTTAAAAAAATTTAAAAGCAAATAAAATAAAATAAAATAAAATAAAATAAAAAAAGAAAAGAACTCCCATTCTTCCTTCTCTCTTGATGCAGACTCCAAAAAACAGAGAAAAAGAAACCAAAGGAAAAGGGGCGTCGGTAGGGGAAGAAACCGTCGGCCAAGGCAATCTCCGGCACTGATCCGACCACCACCAAGCACCACTCTACACGTCCACACCACTCCCACTCTCCTCTCTCCCTCTCGGTGGTCTGAAACAGAAAACAAAGGACCGACAGAGCAGGGCTGCGGCGCCGCTGCCTGCCGCCGTGCGGTCGCCGGCCACACAACACCCTACACACACCACTCTTAACTTTCTCCTCTCTTTTTCGATGGAAACCCAGAAAAAATAAGGCAGACCGAAGGGTGGTGGTGGCCACCAGCCACGCCGCTGCTGAAACCCTCACCCCAATCGGTGCGAACCTAGAAACGAAAAGGGTGGACATCACACGAGAAAGAAAAACTGAGCCGGCCCAACAGCCACCGCTGCCAGTAGCGCTGCCACCGCCGACCTCTCCGGCCGGTTCTCACACAACCCATACCCATTATTTCTACTCCTATTTCTATTGATTTTATTTTTATTTTGAATTAAAAATATAAAAGCATTGAAACCTTCCATGAACTTATTAATGGGGTTTTCAAACTTTTCTTCTAAACACCAATGAAGATGATGAATCCAAAAACTATAGGTTGTTCATTTTCAGATTTATAAACAATATCTATACTCATTTCTATGTGTTCCAATATCAATCAAAACTATATACGGGAATATAGATTTGGGTTGTAAATTTATTGTTTACCTCAAGGTTTAATGATGGTGATGAATGTGATGATGAACTTGTTGCTCAATCCTTGAAATCTAGCCTCAATTTCTTCAATATTTTTAGAAGTGTGTGTGTGTTCTTGAGGTGTAAAAAAATTGCTATCAGGGTTTTCATATACATAAGAATTGATGCAGAAAGTTGGATGATGATGATGGTTATGGTTTGGGATGTTTTCATGCATGCATGTATTAATTTATTTAATAATTTTTTTTAAGCATTAATATGATGAGATTTGTTCATATATATAATAAAATTTCTACTTCCTAATTCTTGAACTACAAAAATCAACATTTTAAATACCAACCATGGAATTTGATAATTTATATCCTACTAACTCAAATTAATAATTAAATTAAATGACTCAAAATTAATTAATTACCTCAAAATTTTGCAGGCGTTACAATCTCCTACAAGTTGGATTGATCTCGTCCTCGAGATCATGTGGATTTGAACAAGTCGGGGTACTTCGCCATCATCTCCGCCTTCTGCTCCCACGTATGATTCGGCCCACGGTGGTGCCGCCATCTAACTAAGACCATGTCTATTTGTCGATTCCTCAACTTGTTGATCTTCTCATCAACTATCTGCTCGGGCTCCTCGACGTATCTGAGTCGTTGGTCGATCTGAACATCCTGAGTTGGCACCATCTCCTCGGCATTCTTTAGACATTTCCGCAAATAGCTGACATGAAAAACATCGTGCACACCGGCCAACTCTAGTGGCAAATCCAATCGATATGCCTGCGCACCAATACGCTTTGTAATCTGATAAGGTCCAATAAATCTAGGGCCGAGCTTGCCCCTCTTGCCGAACCTCATAATACCCTTCCAGGGCGACACCTTCAACATCACAAAACTACCAACCTCAAGCTCCACTGGTCGATGTCGCTTATCTGAAAACATCTTCTGTCGATCCTGAGCAGCCCTCAATCATTCGCGAATAATCTGAATCTTGTCGTGCGCAATCTGCAATAACTCAGGTCCACCAATAGGTCTTTCACCCACCTCTCGCCAACATGTGGGTGTACGACACCTACGACCTTACAACGCCTCGTACGGTGCCATGCCGATAGAAGAATGATACAAGTTATTATAAGAAAACTCGATCAACGGCAAATGAGCATCCCAGTTCCCACCAAACTCTAACACGCAGGCTCGTAGTATATCCTCTAGAGTCTGTATCGTACGCTCGCTCTGGCCATCTGTCCGTGGGTGAAACGCAGTGCTAAGAATAACACGCGTACCCAGCTTGTCCTGTAAGCTCTGCCAAAACCGGGAAGTAAACCGCGAATCTCGATCAGACACTATCTTCTTAGGCACCCAATGTCTAGCAATGATCTCGTCTATGTAAATCTGTGCCCACCGATCCATCAAATAATTCTCCCTAACTGGATGAAATGCGCGCTCTTCGTAAGTCGGTCAACCACAACCCATATCGAATCATGCTGTCGCTGTGTCTTCGGGAGCTTAGTGACAAAATCCATCGCAATCTCCTCCCACTTCCACTTTGGAATAGGTAAAGGCTGTAAACTGCCATATGACGTCTGATGCTCGGCCTTCACTTGCAAATAAGTAGTACACTGCTCAACAAATCGACCCACGTCCTGCTTCAAGCCGGGCCACCAAAAATCATCACGTAAGTCACGATACATCTTCGTAGTACCAGGGTGGACAGATAATCGAGAACTATGAGCCTCTGCCAACAAAATATCCCGCAAACCACCGAGTCTAGGAATCCAAATCCGCGAATCAAACAACAATACCCCGCGACTATCAGGAGAAAGACGCTCTATATATCCAACCATCCGCTCAGACTTTAGATGCTCCGCCGATGACGCCTCAGACTGATATCTCAAAAGATCTGCAATCATATAATCTTTCGCAGGAGGACGTGCCGTCGCACAACACAATACACCAGAATAGGACTTGCGACTTAGCGCATCAACGACTACATTCACTTTACCAGGATGGTAAAGGATCTCGCAATCATAGTCCTTAATCAACTCCATGACACGCTGCTGTCTCATATTCAGCTCCTTCAGATCGAAGATGTACTTCAGGCTCTTATGATCGGTGAAGAGCTAACATCTCGTGCCATATAAATAATGTCTCCATAATTTCAACGCGAACACCAATGCCGCCAACTCTAAATCATGAGTCGGGTAGTTCCTCTCATGAACCTTCAGCTGTCTCGAGGCATAAGCGATCACTCTCCCCCGTTGCATCAAAACACACCCCAGGCCGTGTAAAGATGCATCGCTATAAACAACGAAATCCTCATTGCCCTCTGGCAAGGAAAGAATCGGAGCCTCGCTCAAACATCACTTCAGGTCCTGAAAAGCTTGCTCCTGTGGCTCACCCCAAACAAATCTCACATTCTTTCTCGTCATCTCAGTCAGCGGCACTGCGATCTTAGAGAAGTCGCGAATAAAACGCCGATAATAACCCGCCAGACCGAGAAAACTACGAATCTCCGAAGCATTACGGGGTTGCCCCCAATTTCGAATAGCCTCGATCTTCGTCTTGTCAACAGAATCACCCTCGCCACTGATTGTGTGACCAAGAAACTGAACCTGATAACTCAACAAGGAAAAGTTAGATTCACTAAGGAATTAGACTCGAGAATAAATCAATAAGTATACCTTCGGCAGCCAAAATTCACACTTGGAAAATTTGGCGTAGAGCTTCTCCTTCCTCAGCAATTCTAGCAACCGTCTCAAATGTACGGCATGATTAGCCTCAAACTTAGAATAAACCAGAATATCATCGATGAATACGATGACAGATTGATCAAGCATCAGATGACAAACTCTGTTCATCATTTCCATGAATGCTGCCGGAGCATTGGTTAAGCCAAAAGGCATCACCAAAAACTCGAAGTGACCATAACGGGTCCTGAAAGCAGTCTTGGGAATGTCATCGCCATGAACCCTCAACTGATGATATCCAGATCTCAAATCGATTTTGGAGAAACAACTGGCACCCTGCAACTGATCAAACAGGTCGTCTATACGCGGCAATGGATACTTGTTCTTCACAGTCACCTTGTTCACGGTAGTCGATGCACATACGAAAACTACCATCCTTCTTCTTAACGAACAAAACCGGAGCACCCCAAGGTGAAGTGCTGAGTCTAATAAAACCTTTATCCAACAAATCCTGAATCTGGGACATCATCTCCTGTATTTCAGCAGGTGCTAAACGGTACGGCGCACGAGTAATCGGTGCTGCACTCCGTACAAGATCAATACGGAACTCCACTTCCCTCACAGGAGGTACACCAGTAAACTCCTAGGGAAACACGTCAGTAAACTCGCGCACTATCGGAACATCAGCCACGGTCTTCTTTGCCTCGCTCGCATCAATGACATAAGCAACGAAAGACTCACAACCCCGCATCATATAATGACGAGATCTAACCGTAGAAATCAACGCCAAATCACCCCGCCGTCTCTCACCATAGATGCAAATATCCCTACCCTGCTCACTCGGAATACGAACCATGCGCCTCAGCAAACAATGTGTGCATTATTGGTAGCCAGCCAATCCATGCCCACAATCACATCAAACCCCCCCAATAATCATAGGTACAAGATCAATAGTAAAAGTACGATCCTCAAGACTATGCATGCAACCCAAATAAATATCAGAAGTCATCACAACTGACCCATTCGCGGTCTCATCAGATATAGGAGCAGGTAGCACAGAAGATGTAAAACTCAGATGACGTGCAAATGCAACAGATATAAATGAACGGTTTGCACCAGAGTCAAATAACACACGAGCAGGTAAGGTGTTAAGTAAAAAGATACCAGTAACCACGTCAGGTGTCTCACGGGCCTCCTCTGCCATGATCTGAAAAGCACGAGCTGGAACTCCAACAGTGTCGTCTCTCCTAGTCTGAGTCTGTCCTGTAGCTGGGCGGCTCGCTGATGCAGTACTACCACTCATACTCTGTCTCTGCCCCCTACGAGTGCAATCCCTCGCCATGTGTCCAGATCCCCCACAATCATAACAAGTAAGTGGAAACTTCGGGCAGTTAGCCCGAACATGACGTGAATCGCCACATGCTCGACACCCTGTAGATACCCCGCTACAAGTCCCTGAATGTCTCCTGCCACATCTCCGAGAATCTCGCGGTGCATGGGACTGGGATCTCTGCTGCTGCTGAGGTCGAGAAAAAGATGAACCCTGCGATCCAGCTGTAGCCTGATATAACTAACCAGAACCCCGAGGAGCAAATCTCCTCGGCGCAGATGACCCAGAAGAAAATCCCCTAGAAGCCCCAGCTGATGAACCCGATGATCTAGGCTGAAATCTCTGGAATGAACCCTCAGATCGAGACCTCTTAGGAGGTGGCATCAAAGAAGAAGTTGAAGTAGGACCCAACAATGTCCGCTCGCGCTTTCACGCACTCATAGCTGCCTCCTCAAGAGTCCTATAACTCTGCATCTCCACAAACTCTTTGATCTCAGATCGAGTCCCCGTCATAAACATGTCTACTCTCGTCTCCTCATCCAGCGCATATCTAGTCACAAACTGGGATTTCTCCCTGAACGCAGCCTCATACTCCTGAACTGTTAGACCCTCCTGTCGTAAAGCTAGAAACTGTCTCTCAATCTCCCTCGTCAAGTCAGCTGGACAGTACTGATCCTGGAATCTCTGCCTGAACTGAGCCCAAGTCATCGCCCCCACCGGATCAGAACCAATAGCCCTCGAAGTGTTCTTCCACCAAGTCAACGTTGGGCCCACTAGCATCCCCGCGGCATACTCTACTATATCAGTCTCTAAACAGTGGCTAAGGCGAAATGCCCTCTCCGAACACTCTAGCCACTCAAAAGCCTTCACAGGCTCCATGGTCCCATCGAACTCTTTCGCCCCAGACCCCTTAAAAGCCTTGAACGAAGCACGGTCAGATCATCGTCCGCCAGTCTCGGTCCCCACAATATTGCCCCCGCCAGTAGGAGCAGATACCAAAGGATTTCCCGCATCAGGTCGGGATGAAGCAATCAAGTCACGAATCTCCTGAAAACCCTGCTGCACCTCCGCGCGGCTCTCATCTATAACATCTCATACATAATGGGTCATGTACCTCATCATCCAGGTCTCACGAGGGGTCAACGGCTCTCCCTCGGGTCCAATATCATCATCTAAATCATCCTCATCCTCGCGCTCCCCGTCAGAATGCTCTATATCCTCTGACTCTACGATAACTTACTCATTGCGTGGGTGACTGTGGCTCTCGTCATCAGCCATGGTGTTGAAAATTAAATTTATGAGTTAAATTAAAAAATTCGTTATGTTTTCATACTTGATTAATTTACGGTTTGCTCATAATGGTATATGTATATGTATATTTAAGAAGGTTACTATTAGGTCCTATCTTAATCGTTCCAAATTTCCTAAGGCCATCAGGGTAGAGTTGAACTCGTAAAGTCATAACTTAAGCTAATAGTGATCATGCATCCTACGGTTTAAGAGTAAGTACCTAAAAGGGTACTTAACTCACTTAAACCAAACCTGTCTCTGATATTGAAACGCACCGTTCTAATAACGCGGCGCTTTTAATAAAACTCTGCAACACAAACCTCCAATTCAATATAATAAAAGTTATCTAAGTTCAAACCTCAAATTCAGTGTATAAATAAACTAAACCATATGTAGGTCCCGAAAGGTTCCCAAAGTATATAGTAATAAACTGTAGAGGGGGGGTGAATACAGTATTTAAAATCTACACACTCTTTTTCTCAATGTTTGTATGTATTATCAACAAATGTTAATTACAAACAAGCTTGACTGCGGAATTGTTCAAGCTGAGATGACAGAATACAACAGTATGGTTTCTAGTCTAAGACACACTCACACTAGATTACAATGAACACACTCACTAAGATGCACTCACTGTATTTTACAAGACTTTAAGGAACAGCTTTGGTAAACAGCTTAGACACACAGAAGCTTGTTTACAGAAGATTTGCATGCATGAATATCACACTTGCACGTTCACTCTTGGTTTAAGCACTTAGCTTTCTTCACATTCTTTCTGACCTTAGAAGCTTCCTTTTATACTCACTTAGAGGATCTAAGAGAAACATCTTCATTGGGCAGAATGAAAAAGGAGAAGTCTTGTTTGAAAAGACAATATAACTTTTCTGCACTTTTCTGAAAAGCAGACTTGCCTTCTCTTGTGCAGAACTTTTGTCTTTTTACTTTCTACTGTTGCATTGCCTTTAACCATTTTAGGAATGTCAACTTTGCGTCTTTCTTCCTTGTAAAGGCCTATTTTGATATAAGAAAAAGGTCTGTCACCCTTTTTCAAATATCCGTTTGTCTTCATGTAACAGAACAGCTTGGGCAGGCTGAGCGGTTCTGCTTTCCACTTTGTCTTCAACTGTGTAAACTGATCTGGTAGTTAAAAACAATACATGATGACTTGGAAACAAATTCCATAAAGTGTTTAGCCTGTTCACAAAGAACAGGTTCTGTTCACAAAGAACAGAACACTTTAAAAATGCCCAAGCTGCTCAACAGTGTAGAGCAGCGTAGACAGTTTATGTCCAGCCTGATCAGCAGACTGATCAGCTTGGACAAACTGTCTTGGTTGCAACACATGCAACTTATAGAACAGCTTTAGACTGATATTGCAAATCATTGTCAGGTTTCAATAAGGCATATAACAGGCCTTAAATTCAACCTTCAAATGTATCAACAGGTTTGATTATAAAATCTCCCCCTCAGATGTAGAGCAGGTTTGACTGAGGCCTTTTTGTGCCTAACAATCTCCCCCTATTTGCAATAACCAGTCCAAGCTGGTTTTGTCAAAAATCACTATATATTTTTACAGTACATTTGCTGAAATAAAATTACAACATTACAGTAAAGTAAAAGATCAGTTTATATATACACTGATTCTTGACTATACTTGAACAACATATGTTCTTACAAAAGTACAACTAATGTGCTAATGTATTTTACAACTAATGTAAAAAATAAAAAATTACAACTAATGTAATTGTGTACAACTAATGTACAGAGTGTACAACTTATGTACAAGATTTGGACTGTTTGAGACGGGAGCAGATAATGGCAAGCCTGTCCAACTAATGGACAGCTTCCATTCTTCACCTACCCAGATGGCAGGTGGACTTCATTCGACAGGGGGTGGCATCCCTTCTTTGAATCTTTTTAAAAGTTCTTCCCTTGTTTCTTCATGTTCTTCAAGTTCAGCTGTAAGAAACATAAAGTTAGAACTTTGGAGCTCACCTCTGTCATAAAATCCTTTCAGCTCTTCCCAGACAGCTGCTCTCCATTGGCTGGACTGACTGAAGGAGGTGGCAATTCTGAAGGCTGCAAGCTGCTTAAGACCAACTTTGTGTAGGTCAGAAGCTCTTTGAAAACATTTCTTCTGAGATAAGGGATCCACAAAAAATGCCCCTAACTCAGGCTCTTCAATCACTTTGCCATCTTCAAATTCAACTCCTTCAGGCAGGCTGTGGTCAACTCCTTTAATTTCCACAGCATAATCTCCTTGTTCAATCATCATAAGGAGTTCTTCCAGCTCTGAATCTCTCTTTTTCCTTCTGGCCTTGATTTTAGGGGATGTCACAGAGACACCCTCTTTGACTTCTTTAGGGATCAGGCCCAAACTCACTCACTCTCTCCATCAGCTTCTTTATGTATGCCCTGATAGTCTTAGCCGTTTCTGACTTAGACTGGCTCAGGGCAACTGCCAGTTCCACCCATTCCCTGTAACCCATTTGAGCCACATCAGCGTGATCATATGATTCCAATTCAGGGCCTGTTGCACCCATCCTTGTGATCTGAAGTTTCCACTGAGTGCCTTTTCTTGATATGGGAACAGCTTTGACAATTCCTTCCTTGGCCAGCCTTCTAGTAGCAACATCATGAAATTTCTTTTTGGCCAAGTTGTCAAAATGGAATTTGGCTCTGGCAGAAGGTACTGTTGATTTGGTCACTGAGACCTGAGTACCTTTTTCCACTTCCTTCCCTTTTTCTCCTGCTGATTGCTTGGCAGCTTCCATTATTTTCTTTTGCACCTCCAAGGTAGACATTTTTATTTTCTTTGCTTCTTGGAGGGCAAGAGACTTAGCAGCTTTGGCAGATTGTTCTTCTTTTCTTAACTCTTCCAGAGCCTTAAGTTGTTCTTCCCTAAACTCAAAGTATTTGTGCATAGGGAGGCCCATCTCTTTGGCTCTGGCTTTGTGAAACTGAGTTTCTGCCTGTTTCTGCTCAATAGGATCCACCGCTGCCTTTTCTTTTCCTTTAGCTGCTGCTTTAGGGACAGCAGCTTCAGGAATACTTTCTTCTTCTTCTTCTTCTTCTTTTTCCTCTGAAAGAATAAGGTGCCTCCTTTTGCTGCTAGGCCTGTCCTCAGGAATGACTTCCTCCCCCTTAGACTGAGCAGGGTTTGGAGAGCCAGCCTGAGTAGGCATAGCAGCTTGGGAAGCACCTTCAGCTGCACCTGTTTCTGCTGGTTGATCAGTTTGGGTTGCAGACACTGGTATCTCCTTAGGAGAAGGAATCTTCTCCCCCTTAGACTTAGTCTTCGAGGCAGATGATTTCTCCCCCTTTGAAGGAGATGATGCAGCGACTTCAACCCCTGGTCTGCCTGAAGACACAAAGTCAGCAGGCTTGCCAGCAGGTTTGGGAGGTTTAGGACCAACAAGGCTGTTCACTAAGTAAGCCAAGTTGTCCTTCACCTCACCAAGCTGGGAAAGACAGTTTTGAAGAGAAGAAGAATGGGAATCAGCAAAAGTGGTCAGCTTAACAATGTTGTCTCTATCAGAAGCTGTGAACAACAAACTTTGGAGCTGTGCAAGATGAAGTTCAAGAGAATCTTGCACATCAGCAAGGTTTGATGACACAGAATTTGATAGAGAACCTATAAGAGTGTTCAGGCTGGCCAATGTGGAAGGAATGGTAGTATTACAGGAAGTGAGGAGAGAGGACAGCTGTTGAGAAATAGCTGTCATAGAGGACACAGAGTCCTGTTGTGAGGAGAGGATAGAGGAAAGAGAGTTGGTTACATTTTGCAGCTGTGCAGTGAGTGCAAGCAGCTGTGGAGAGTGGGCAGCTTGTGGAGTAACTGGGAAGGATTCTTTAAACGTATCAAAGAATCCTTTGAGCTGCTCAGACACAGAGTCTGAGATTATGGATGGTAGGGAGTGCATGGTATGTTCCAAAGAACCAACTTTGTTGGTCAGCAATGAAAGCTGATCCTTCAAAGGCAGGTCTTTGGGAGATGGTGGTGTATGGGTGGACTGTTTGGAGTGAGTAGATGGAGAAGATGATGATGAGGGTGGTGTTTGAGGATGAGAGGGAGAAGGAAGAGAAGCTTTGGACAATAGTTCCATAGCCTGAGCAAAAGTAAGGTGGCCCAGGTTAGAGGGATCAAGGGGTCCTTCAGCAGCGGCTGTAGCTGCATCATTAGGAGAAGGAGATGATGTTTGGGGCCTCTCAGATGCTGCTTGTGTTGCAGCACCCTCATGAAGACCAGTGGTGGTTCCCTCTGCAGTGCCTTGGTCTAAAGGCACCTCATCATGGGGAGATGGGATATGCATTTCAACATCAGTAGTGGTGAAACCTGCTGATGGAATTTGCATTGAGGGATCAGCCTCACCAGAGGGATGGTATGATCCCTGAGGTTCATCAGCTTGTGTTGTTGGTCCCTCAGCAGCTGTTTGGTGTTGAACAGCTGAATCATGGGGAACAGAAGTTTGAGGCTGAGCTGCTGATTGGTCTATATCAGCAGCGTGGGCACCTCGTGCAGACTCAGGGTGTAAGGAGATATGAGTGGGGACAGTGTGGACTCAGTGTGGAGTGGAGAGGGCTCCTGTCTTTCAATATCCTCAGCCTGTTGGGAGGCTGGGATAGTTGATGTGGGTATCTCCATTTGTACAACTGGTTCCATTTGTACAACTGGTTCCTGTTGGGAGGAACCAGAGGGTCTAGGCTGACTCAAGGGTGACTCAGGCTGGAGTGAAGCAGGCTCCAAATGAGCTGAACCTTCTCCCAAAATAGGAGAGACAGCTTGGGTTGCTTCTTTTACAACTGAACCCTGTTGAGAGGGAACAGAGGAGACTGTTTTCGGGGCTAGTTTCTTTTTGGCTAAGGATTTTCTTTGATAACGAATGGATGAAGTGGGTGATTGTGGAGAGGAGAGGGGATCTGTTTGGACTGGATGGGAGACTGGGTCAGGAACAGTGGGGCTGGACTGTTCCATAGTCTCTTGTGCCACAGAGGCACCAGCCACAAAGGCTTCAGGCTCAACAGATGAGCCAGGGTGAGGAATCTGCTCTTCCTCAGCCACAGAGGCTAAGGGAGCAGACTCAGCTTGAGCTTTTTTGGCCTTCTTTTTAGCAGGCCCAGCTTCAGCTGCCAAGGT